>SJYT01006505.1:254551-406130 GCA_006410635.1 Cephalophus harveyi | reverse complement strand
TCTGCCATAAGAGTGGTGTCATCTGCATATCTGAGGTTATTGATATTTCTCCCAGTAATCTTGATTCCAGCTTGTGCTTCATCCAGCCCAGCGTTTCTCATGATGTACTCTGCATGTAAGTTAGATAAGCAGGGTGACAATATACAGCCTTGACGCACTCCTTTTCCTATTTGGAACCAGTCTGTTGTTCCATGTCCAGTTCTAACTGTTGCTTCCTGACCTGCATACAGATTTCTCAAGAGGCAGGTCAGGTGGTCTGGTATTCCCATTTCTCTCAGAATTTTCCACAGTTTATTGTGATCCACACAGTCAAAGGCTTTGGCATAGTCAATAAAACAAAAATATATGTTTTTCTGGAACTCTTTTGCTTTTTCGATGATCCAGCAGATGTTGGCAATTCAACCTCTGGTTCCTCTGCTTTTTCTAAAGCCAGCTTGAACATCTGGAAGTTCATGGCTCATGTACTGTTGAAGCCTGGCTTGTAGAATTTTAATCATTACTTTACTAGTGTGAGATGAGTGCAATTTTGTAGTAGTTTGAGCATTCTTTGGCATTACCTTTCTTTGGGATTGGAATGAAAACTGACCTTTTTCAGTCCTGTGGCCACTGCTGAGCTTTCCAAATTTGCTGGCATATTGAGTGCAGCACTTTCACATCATCATCTTTCAGGATTTGAAAGAGCTCAACTGGAATTCCATCACTTCCACTATTTTTGTTCATAGTGATGCTTTCTAAGGCCCACTTGACTTCACATTCCAGGATGTCTGTCTCTAGATGAGTGATCACACCATCATGATTATCTGGGTCGTGAAGATCTTTTTTGTACAGTTCTTCTGTGTATTCTTGCCACCACTTCTTAATATCTTCTGCTTCTGTTAGGTCCCTACAATTTCTGTCCTTTATTGAACCTATCTTTTCATGAAATGTTCCCTTGGTATCTCTAATTTTCTTGAAGAAATCTCTAGTCTTTCCCATTTTATTGTTTTCCTCTATTTCTTTGCATTGATCACTGAGGAAGGTTTTCTTATCTCTCCTTGCTATTCTTTGGAACTTTGCATTCAAATGGGTACATCTTTCCTTTTCTCCTTTGCTTTTCACTTCCCTTCTTTTTGCAGCTATTTGTAAGGCCTCTTCAGACAGCCATTTTGCTTTTTTGCATTTCTTTTTCTTTGGGATAATCTTGATTCCTGTCTCCTTACAATGTCATGAACCTCCATCCATAGTTCATCAGGTACTCTGTCTATCAGATCTACTCCCTTGAATATATTTCTCACTTCCACTGTATAGTTATAAGGGATTTGATTTATAGTTATAAGGGATTTGAATCGTCAGACACGACTGAGCAACTGAACTGAACTGAACTGAATGGTCTAGTGGTTTTCTCTACTTTCTTCAATTTCAGTCTGAATTTGGCAATAAGGAGCTCATGATCTGAGCCATAGTCAGCTCCCGGTCTTGTTTTTGCTGACTGTATAGAGCTTCTCCATCTTTGGCTGCAAAGGATATAATCAATCTGATTTCGGTGTTGATTATCTGGTGATGTCCATGTGTAGAGTCTTCTCTTGTGTTGTTGGAAGAGAGTGTTTGCTGTGACCAGTGCATTCTCTTGGCAAAACTCTATTAGCCCTTGCCCTGCTTCATTCCGAACTCCAAGGCCAAATTTGCCTGTTACTCCAGGTGTTTCTTGACTTCTAATTTGCATTCCAGTCCCCCATAATGAAAAGGACATCTTTTGGGGGTGTTAATTCTAGAAGGTCTTATAGGTCTTCATAGACCTGTTCAACTTCAGCTTCTTCAGCGTTACTGGTAGAGGCATAGACTTGGATTACCGTGATATTAAATGGTTTGCCTTGGAAACAAACAGAGATCGTTCTGTCATTTTTGAGATTGCATCCAAGTAAACTCTAATACTTTGGCCACCTCATGTGAAGAGTTGACTCATTGGAAAAGACCCTGATCCTGGGATCAATTGGGGGCAGGAGGAGAAGGGGGTGACATAGGATGAGATGGCTAGATAGCATCACCGATTCGATGGACATGAGTTTGAGTGAACTTGGGGAGTTGGTGATGGACAGGGAGGCCTGGCGTGCTGCAATTCATGGGGTCGCAAAGAGTTGGACATGACTGAGTGACTGAACTGAACTGAACTACATTTCAGACTCTTTTGTTGACTATGATGGCTACTCCATTTCTTCTAAGGGATTCCTGCCCACAGTAGTAGATATAATGGTCATCTGAGTTAAATTTACCCATTCCAGTCCATTTTAGTTCATTGATTCCTAGAATGTCGATATTCACTCTTGTCATCTCCTTTTGACCACTTCCAATTTGCCTTGATTCATGGACCTAACATTCAACGTTCCTATGCCCACAGTAGTAGATATAATGGTCATCTGAGTTAAATTTACCCATTCCAGTCCATTTTAGTTCATTGATTCCTAGAATGTCGATGTTCACTCTTGTCATCTCCTTTTGACCACTTCCAATTTGCCTTGATTCATGGACCTAACATTCAACGTTCCTATTCAATATTGCTCTTTACAGCATCAGACCTTGCTTCTATCACCAGTCTCATCCACAACTGTGTGTTGTTTTTGCTTTGACTCTACCCCTTCATTCTTTCTGGAGTTATTTCTCTAGTGATCTCCAGTAGGATGAAAGTGAAAGAGGAGAGCAAAAAAGTTGGCTTAAAGCTCAACATTCAGAAAACAAAGATCATGGCATCTGGTCCCATCACTTCATGGAAAATAGATGGGGAAACAGTGGAAACAGTGCCAGACGTTATTTTGGGGGGCTCCAAAATCACTGCAGATGGTGACTACAGCCATGAAATTAGAAGACGTTTACTCCTTGGAAGAAAAGTTATGACCAACCTAGATAGTATATTCAAAAGCAGAGACAGTACTTTGCTGACTAAGGTCCATCTAGTCAAGGCTATGGTTTTTCCTGTGGTCATCTATGGATGTGAGAGTTGGACTGTGAAGAAGGCTGAGTGCTGAAGAATTGATGCTTTCGAACTGTGGTGACTCGATGGACGTGAGTCTGAGTGAACTCCGAGAGATGGTAATGAACAGGGAGGCCTGGCATGCTGCGATTCATGGGGTCGCAAAGAGTCGGACACGACTGAGCGACTGAACTGGACTGACCTGGGGAGTTCATCTCTCAGTGTCCTGTACTTTTGCCTTTTCATACTGTTCATGGGGTTCTCAAGGCAAGAATACTGAAGTGGTTTGCTGTTCCCTTCTCCAGTGGACCACATTCTGTCAGACCTCTACACCATGACCCGGCTGTCTTGGGTGGCCCCACACAGCATGGCTTAGTTTCATTGACTTAGACAAGGCTGTGGTCCGTGTGATCAGATTGGCCTGTTGTCTGTGATTGTAATTTCAGTCTGTATGCCCTCTGATCCCCTCTCCCAGTGCCTACCATCTTACTTGGGTTTCTCTTACCTTGGACATGGGTTCTCTCTTCAGATGGGATTTCCCAAAATATAAACCAGGGAAAAACTAGAGAGTTTGTTTAAGGATACAAATTGGGTGATACTAGTAAAAACTAAAATTTGAGATCCACAGATATAAAACCAACATACTGAACTGATTCCATTACAGTCAAGATGCTGGTGTTCCAAGTGGGCAAAGTTTCTTACAGAATTCTATCCTGAAAGTGATGATTTATTCCTGGTTATATTATCTAAAAAAGCATGCTTTATTTATCTTGCAGCTTTGTAAGTTTACATGTTGTTAAACTACTAAAGCATTTTTGAAAATAAACAGCAAATAGTTAAGAAATACTTTAATGTAAATCAATAAGAGATAAACAATCTTCTGGTACAGTCACATAATAAAATATAATTCAGTGGCTAATGTGAGCTAGTAGATTGGCATGTGTCAATCAACATGGATCACTCTCCAACATGTTGTTGAATTAAATGAGTTTCAAAACGTTCACATAATTTTTTTAGAAATACAAAATATTGTTACATATAAATTTTAAGCTTTCGTATATAATGAAAATTTTTCAAAAGCATGGACTAGCAAGATTCACACCAAAGTTATGTTAAGGATTGATTCTAAGTAAGAAGAACTTTAGGGTCTTAGGAAGCATCACTACAAACAAAGCTAGTGGACGTGATGGAATTCCAGATAAGCTATTTCAAATCCTAAAAGAAGATGCTGTGAAATTTGCTGCACTCAATATGCCAGCAAATCTGGAAAACTCAGAAGTGGTCACAGGACTGGAAAAAGTCAGTTTTCATTCAAATCCCAAAGAAAAGCAATGCCAAAGAATGTTAAAACTACCACACAATTACACTCATCTCACACACTAGTAAAGTAATGCTCAAAATTCTCCAAGGCAGGTTTCAATAGTACATGAACCGTAAACTTCCAGATGTTCAAGCTAGATTTAGAAAAGGCAGAGGAACCAGAGATCAAATTCTCAACATCTGCTGGATCATCAAAAAAGCATGAGAGTTCCAGAAAAACATCTACTTTTGCTTTATCGACTATGCCAAAGCCTTTGTGTGGATCACAACTGTGGAAAATTCTGAACCTGCCTCCTGAGAAATCTATATGCAGGTCAGGAATCAACAGTTAGAACCGGACATGGAACAACAGACTGGTTCCAAATAGGAAAAGGAGTACATCAAGGCTGTATATTGTCACCCTGTTTATTTAACTTATATGCAGAGTACATCATGGGAAATGCTGGGTTGGATGCAGCACAAACTGGAATCAAGATTGCCAGGAGAAATATCAACAACCTCAGATATGCAGATGACACCAACCTTATGGCAAAAAGCAAAGAAGAACTAAACAGCCTCTTGAAAGTGAAAGAGAAGAGTGAAAAAATTGGCCTAAAACTCAACATTCAGAAAACTAAGATCATGGTATCCAGTCCCATCACTTCATGGCAAATAGATGGGGAAACAATGGAAACAGTGAGAGACTTTATTTTTAGGGCTCCAAAATCGCTGCAGATGGTGACTGCAGCGATGAAATTAAAAGACACTTGCTGCTTGGAAAAAAAGCTATGACCAACCTAGACAGCATAATAAAAAGCAGGGACATTACTTTGCCAACAAAAGTCTGTCTAGACAAAGCTCTGGTTTTTCCAGTAGTCATGTATGGATGTGAGAGTTGGACTATAAAGAAAGCTGAGCTCTGAAAAATTGATGCTTTTGTACTGTAGTGTTGGAGAAGACTCTTGTGAGTCCCTTGGACTGCGATGAGATCCAACCAGTCAATCCTGAAGGAAATCAGTCCTGAACATTCATTGGAAGACTGATGCTGAAGCTAAAACTCCAATACTTTGACCAACTGATGCAAAGAACCGACTCATTGGAAAAGACCCTGATGCTGGGAAAGATTGAAGGCAGGAGGAGAAGGGGATGACAGAGGATGAGATGGTTGAATGGCCACACCGATGCGATGGACATGAGTTTGAGCAAGCTCCAGGAGTTGGTGATGGACAGGGCAGCCTGGTGTTCTGAAGTCCATGAGTTGCAAAGAGTCAGGCATGACTGAGCAACTGAACCGAACTGAACAAGAATAGGGGGGCTTCCCAGGTGGTGCTAGTTGGGAAAAGAACCCACCTGCCAATGCAGGAAGCACAAGAATAAAGATTCGATCCCTGGGTCAGGAAGATCCCCTGGGGCAGCGCATGACAATCCATTCCAGCATTCTTTTCTAGAGAATCCCGTGGACAGAGGAGCCGGTCAGGCTATATAGTCCATCAGGTTGCTAAAATTAGGACACCAACTGAAGTGACTTGGCACACAAGCAAGAACAGGGTTAATGAGATAGAAACTTCAACTTAAAAGAAAAATCAGAAGTAAAAAGAAATTTGTCACTTTCACATTTATTCATTTTCTATGGTGGGTACATAGGTGCAATATTATTCTCCATGATCTTTTCTATTTTATTTTTCCCAAAATTTAACAAAAAAAAATGTTATTTGAAGTTTGATATCTCAAAACATTATAAGAGTTATAAAACAGCAATAAAGCAACTAGTAACAGAAATAATAAAGCTACATAAGAAAGCAGAAGAAAAAATATGAGTCAGCTGTGATTTCTATAATTATACTGATTGAATTTTGTGGTTATTTGGGGAAAGGAGATTCCATTCCCATATGTAACAGTGTCACAAAACAGCATCTTGAGGTTTCAGGGGCACCTTGCTTTTTGATAGCTATGTCTTTTAAAGGGCTTTTGGGAATAACTTTTCTAAGACTCATTCCAACTCCTAAAACTTTCAATCAAATTACATACAAGCAGAATCCCCTGAACTTCACAGTCACCCTGCCCTGTCACCTTCAGGATATGGAAATCTTTGCCATTGATGTATAGCACTTCATAAACCAGCAAAGAGCAAATTGTGAGAGACATCTAGCTATAAGCCCCTATGATGTGACATTTATTGCATTGAGCATGTTGTAGACATTATTTTATTGAATTCTCACTGCAGCACTGTGAGGTACATGTTATCATACCGATGTTACAGATGACAAAATGGATTCTGTGAGGTTAAGACCCATTGCCAAAAAGACTGGCCCAGCATGTCTTTGAGTCCCCAGAAGCACAACACAGACAACGGCTCCTGCTTCTTCTCCTGCTAACAGAGAGAGTGTTCATGGTTAAGCAAGAGCAAAATGAATTATTTTAGAAGTCAGAAGGCAATTATTTGTGTCTTAAGTAATGAGAGCAAGTTTACCAAAAAGTAGAATGCAGATTGCCTTAGAGTCCCTGATAGTGTGATTTCCATTGTTAATTACTATAGATATTTCCCATGTCTGAAGCAGCTCTAATGTTGACCACAATCTAAGCAGAGAGTGCTGTCTTGATTGATTTTGCCTTCTGCTCCCAAAGTCTCCCAGCCCCAGAGCTCACCCCATCAGGCCTCCGGCAAGAGCTGATTAGGGTTCCCATCAGGCCCGGTTACATACCTGTCATTTCAGCTCAGCTTTTGTAACTAGTGACCAGGTAACTTCCTCAGAGCTTCCCTCATAGCTCAGTGGGTAAAGAACCTGCCTGTAACACAGGAGACCTGGGTTTGATCCCTGAGTCAGGAAGAGCCCCTGGAGAAGGAAATGGCAACCCACTCCAGTCTTCTTGCCTGGAGAATCCCATGGACAGAGGAGCCTGGCAGGCTACGTCCATGGGGTCGCACAGACTCAGACGCAGCTGAAGCGATTTAGTACACTCGCAGGCACAAGGTAACTAGTGGAAGGCAGAGAGATGATTTGAGCTCCAATCTCTCAATACTCCAAAACCCAAGGTCTCTCTTGCATACCAACTAACTCTCCTGCTTAAAGTGAAGTGAAGTCACTCAGTCATGTCCGACTCTTTGCGACCCCATGGACTACATGTAGCCTACCAGGCTCCTCTGCCCATGGGATTTTCCAGGCAATAGTACTGGAGTGGATTGCCATTTCCTTCTCCAGGGGATCTTCCCAACCCAGGGATTGAACCCAGGTCTCCCGCATTGTAGACAGACCCTTAACTGTCTGCGCCACCAGGGAAGTCCACAAACAAAAAAGAATCTTCAGTGGCATTTGCCTGTAGTGAAACTTTAAGAAATAAACTTGGGGGATTAGACATGAACCTGCTCCCATCTATCTCATTCTGAGTTCTCTGTGGGATGCTTAGAATTCAAGGGACTTCTGAAACAGCAGATACGCAAGAAACAGCTCAGCTCAGCTTTCCCAACTTCTGCATTTGCCTTGCTTGACTGCCTAGCTGGACAGAAGCAACTGGCCCTTTGGGTTGAATTTAACTCATGCTCATTTTCTAAAAATAATTTTAAAAAAGAGAGAAAGCGTGACATGGGAGCTTAAGGTAGCCAGGTATGAAGGCTGCGTTCCAATTAGCCCTTTAAGACTTCATTTTTATAGAGAAAAGGGCATTAACTGAAATTGGAGTCCTTAAGTGATTCCAGGCGTGCTGCCTGAGTTTGGGGTTCCAAATACTACAAGGAAGCTTTTGCTACTAAGTTTGTCAATTAATTCCTCTCACCCAAAGGGGATTTGAGAGACGATTAAGCCATATGCTACTGATTGGTTTACACTTAACTCAGCAATATGTTGTTTAGAAAGTAAGATTTGGTGGGTGCAAAAAAAAAAAAAAAAGCAGAAAGAAACCTTGAAGTGCCTTTTTAATACCATTAAGGATTTATTTGCTTCATAGTAGTAAAGTAGAGATTTATTCCCAAACGTAATTCAAATCTAATCTCCCTTAACACCTTAAAAGTAAGGTGAAGTCAGCAACAGCTGGGTTTCAGCTGACTGCTCACCATGAGCTTGGGAAGATCAGAAGACTAGTCCAGGTTTCTGCATTGAGGACTCTGAGAGCCTTCAGAGAATCTGTAAGACAGGAGCTTAAGGGCAGGGCTCACGACACGACATCTATCACTCATTTTCTCCAGGGTTTTTTTCCCCACCAGTTCTTCATGGGAGTTAGTTTCTGTCATCTGCTGTTCCCAACTGTTAAGGGTAAACTGTTGGGCAAAGTCAACAGAGAGAAGAAACTTACCAGTAGGTTCAGTAACGTGACTCGAGAATTCAGCGCTGGCATCATCCCCACCATCTTCCTTTCCTTCACTTCACTCCTGCCCTGTCCCCTCACATTCCACGCAGTTCTCAAGTTTCTGAAGTCTTGAGAGAAATTGTAGACAAAGAGTGCTTTGACTGTAAGAGATCGTGTCAAGGAAAGAAGCCCTGTATTTCTTCATGTTGCGAAGCCTAAAATTTCTAGGATCAGAAGCTTTCTGGTTTTTTGTTTTTGTTTGTTTTTTATGTGGAAGATACTATAATGGGCACCATTTAGGAAGACCATGGCTCTGTTTCCTGCCAAATTTCTGGAGGCTGACTTTTAAGAGGGCGGGGTCATATGCCACAGACTTTTCTGTAAATTTATTTATATCCTCTCTTTATAAACAAGAGGTTCTGAGGTGGCCTCAGAAACACATACAAGAAAGTGAGATTAAAATACATAGATGGAATACTGGGACCATAGCAATGATGTCGATTCTCCTTGAACCCCCCATTAAAACAGATATAGCAACTAAAATCTCAAAGCAAAACTCACACAGACAACATCCATGACAACGTGATATAACAAAGGTATTACCACAAACCCCAAAATATAAGGGTGAGGATTGACCACTTAGAGCCAAAAGGCCCTTGTGATATCAGCATCTGTGCGGGATGAAGCCACCGGCATTACACACACCTGAGAACAGGGGACCTCAAAATTGTCAACAAAAATGCACGAAACAGCACATGTCACAGGTTGACTGAAGACAGGAGCCAATCCTGGGAGGAGTTTGAACACTTTCTTATAGCGAGCAGGTACAAGAAATCTGTGGAGAGGTCTGAAAATGCTGAAAAATATGCCCCTTCCTGGACAAATGCCTTCACTGAGGAGAAGTTGCTGGAAGGAAAATCCCTCCTGGACTGGGCAGGGATGAGGGGCCCAGGGAAAAGGCAATACCAGTAGGGGGCAGGAGTCACCAAGAGGCAACTCTCAGAATGCCTTTGAGGAAAAAACTTGAAAGAGCTCAAGCACAGGAGACCAGAATGACTACTTCAACCCAACCCTTTCCCCTCAACATTCAGGAAAACTAGTTTCACATAAAAATGAGCAACCAAAAAGGACGGAGGTAATATGACCTACAAAATTCTCATAGGGAAGCCCTTATGATATAGCGGTAAGGAATCCACCTGCAGTACAGGAGATGCAGGAGACATGGGTTCAATCCCTTGGTTGGGAAGGTCCCCTGGAGGAGGAAATGGCAACTCACTGGAATATCCCATGGACAGAGGAATCTGGGGGCTATAGTCCATGGGGTCCCAAAGACTTGAACACAACTGAGTGACTGAGCATGCATGCACACATGCCTACAAAGCTCTCATAAGCAAAACAGAGGACAAACTGATACCACAAATAACGAAAATACACCAGGAAGCCATATCCACAGTGCAAATATAAAATGGTGACCTACTTCCTCAGGTAAGCTAAAAGGCACAGGAACGTGACATAAGACAGCGTACAACACATTAAGGTAAAACAAGAGGACAGAGCTCAAGAAAAATTTAAATAAAATGCTAAAAATCATTTAGAAATGAAGACTGACTAAACTAGAAGGAACCCAGAAGTGAATAAATATAAGGCAATGAAAGGGAAAAAAAAAAAAAAAAAAGTAATAGCAAAAAAGTGAAAAACAAACAAAAAAAAAAACTAAAAGAAATTGTTTTAGAAAATGAAGAACCAATACACCTATGTTAACTTTCTATTGCTATGTATCAAATATGCCCCAAACCTACAGCCATATAATATCCCTCTTGGTTCTGAATGTCAGACAAACATCAGTGGAAGAGATTATCCCTGCTCCACGATGTCTGAGGCCTCAGCTGGAGGATACGAGGCTGGAATCATTTAAACCTTAGTTCCCTCATACTCCTGGCAGTCGATGCTGGTTATTTTTGAGAGCCCGGCTGGATCTCTTGGCCAGAATACTGGAATGTGCCCTCTCCAGGTGGCCTGGGCCACCCACAGCCTGAGGGCAGGGTCCCAAAGGCAAGTAGTCCAAGAAACAGCCAGGAGGAAGCTGTATTCTCCTCATGACCTAGACTCAGAGGTCACACAGTATCACTTCTTTTTTATTCATTGGTGTTAGTAGTTTCAAAGCATGATCCAGATTCAAGAAGAGGGAGCAGAGACTCACCTCTCGATGAGAACTGTGTCAGCTATAATGTGAGGAGAGCATGAGGGTAGAGGAAGCATGTGTGTGACCACCTTTGCAAAAGTACAATCTGATGCAAAACTTCTAATAGAATCCCTGAGGGAGTGAACCAAAGCAATGGAGCAGAACAAACATACAAATTTTAACCGAATAAAACTTTCCTCTAAGTTAACTAAAAGAAAAAAAAAAAAAAAAAGTTGACATTACATTCTGTAAGGGTACACAATCTATCTGGGAAAATCAACCCAGAAGGACCCGAACCGAGATCTATTCTAGTAAAGCTATAGGACTCTTGTGAAAAAGAAGGAAAAAACCCTTTGGATATCCATGCAGACCAACCAATTCACTAATAAGGAAAAAAATAAAGGTGTCGTCATATTTTTACATAGGTGCATCATTCCAGATAACAATGGAATAATATGTTAAGTTACTAAGGGAAAGAAAATCTGAGCCAAGAATTTTACACACCAGCAAACTGACTTTTAAATATAAAACCCACAGATAAACTATTATGAGCATGCAAGGATTTGAGGACTACACAGTTCCTTTGTGCCTTTCCTGAGAAATTATTAGAGAGTAATACATTCTAAATGATCCAAGAGACACTGACATAAAGACTGGTGAACTGGTAGTTCAACTGTTCAACAGATAGTCTGTGAGACTCAGGTAACGGCTGTGAGATTGTCAGTCTATTGTACAATTAACTACAGTGTTCACTGATGGAAATACTCCAAAAAATCAGCTTTTGTGCTACCAAATATGAAATGAGACCCATGATCTGCCCTTGAACTTTGTGGTCTGAAAAGAATATGAAAATCTAGCAACAAGAGCATGTGGTCTTTATTGCAATTATGACTGATTTGTGTTGTATGATTAAGATTCTAAAGCCAATATTTATCTACTTTGTTAGGCTCTCTAATTAAAATGAGAGGTGCTTTTATAGGTATCCTGAGATTTTCAAATTGTATCGGTCATCGTGTGCTGTGCTGAGTCACTTCAGTCGTGCCTGACCCTGTGCGACCCCATAGACTGCAGCCCACCAGGCTCCTCTGTCCATGGGATTCTCCAGGCGATACTGGAGTGGGTTGCTGTGCCTCCTCCAGGGGATCTTCCCAACCCAGGGATCAAACCTGCATCTCTTACGTCTAACCTGCGTTGGCAGTTCGGTTCTTTACCACTAGCACTACCTGGCAAGCCCTAGGTCATAGTGTGACTTCTTAATGTTGTGCTGAGTTCTTGTCAATAGACTCAAATTGACAAAAATAACTAATTAATGTTACTAAAAGACAGTAACACAACAGTGTTTCTCTCTTTTTTAACTGACTCTCAATAAAATTTTACTTTCACTATCCTTAGTTGGAATATACAAAGATATTTCTCGTTTCTTCAAATTATCCCAATATTATAATAACGAGGTATAATTATGCATATTTTAAGTATCCTGAAAATATGCATTAATATATTTTAAAAGGAAAAAGTCTGAGATGTTTGTAACAAAATGCTCAATTTTAATTTATAAGCAACAAGATCAGGTAAGATGTCTATTTAAGATCATAAACTTTTCAAATTTTGTATAAGAAAAAAAACAGGTTTTGTCCTGGATGTTCCTTCTGTCTTGATTACTCTCCCCTCAGATATCCACATGGTTCACTTCCCCTTCTCCTTCAAGACTTGGCTCCAAAAGTTATGTCCAACCTAGATAGCATTTTCAAAAGCAGAGACATTACTTTGCCGACTAAGGTCCGTCTAGTCAAGGCTATGGTTTTTCCTGTGGTCATGTATGGATGTGAGAGTTGGACTGTGAAGAAGGCTGAGCGCCGAAGAATTGATGCTTTTGAACTGTGGTGTTGGAGAAGACTCTTGCGAGTCCCTTGGACTGCAAGGAAATCCAACCAGTCCATTCTGAAGGAGATCAGCCCTGGGATTTCTTTGGAAGGAATGATGCTGAAGCTGAAACTCTAGTACTTTGGCCACCTCATGCGAAGAGTTGACTCACTGGAAAAGACTCTGATGCTGGGAGGGATTGGGGGCAGAAGGAGAAGGGGCCGACCGAGGATGAGATGGCTGGATGGCATCACGGACTCGATGGACATGAGTCTGAGTGAACTCTGGGAGATGGTGATGAACAGGGAGGCCTGGCGTGCTGCGATTCATGGGGTCGCAAAGAGTCGGACACGACTGAGCGACTGAACTGAACTGAACTGAACTGAAGCTGACTTCTCAGACTGCCCTACTAAAACCTGAATACTCCATCCCCACTCTCTGCTTAATTGTCTTTGTGCTATCTCTCACTCTAATATAACATACTGTTGTGTGTCTGCTTTGTTCACTGCTATCTCCCCAGTGCTTAGAAACGTGCCTGGCATATAGAAAACACTCAATAAACATATTTCAATAAAAGAAAAATAGACAATGGATCAGGGAAGTTTAGATGATCCTTGTGACCAAAGGTTAAAGGTCATATTGCAAAGCATTTTTTGCCTTCAAAGTCTTAGCACCCTATTCAAAAACTAGAAATCATTTTCTTACCCTTGTTAAAAAGATGAGGGAACTAAGATTTTAAAATGCTCTATTACTTACGCTGTAAGTAGGACACTTACTAGGGGTCAGGCTGCAGGTACCAAATTCAGTACTCTTATCCCTGTATCAGTTGTGCTAAGTTGCTTCAGTTGAGTCAGTGGAGTGAGCATTAAAAAAACCAGCTTCAGGTAAGTAGTGCAAATAAAATACCTTTGAGGAAAAGGAAAAATAGGAACAGGGTATATAATATAGTGAAATTATAGTGAAGTTGCTCAGTCATGTCCGACTCTTTGCAACCCCATGGACTGTAGCCTACCAGGCTTCTCCGTCCATGGGATTTTTCAGGCAAGAGTACTGGAGTGAGTTGCCATTTCTTTTTCCAGGGGATCTTCCCAACCCAGGGATCAAACCCAGGTCTCCTGCATTGTAGGCAGACGCTTTACCCTATGAGCCACCAGGGAAATCCATATAATATAATCCATATAATATAACCCAGTGCTTCCCAAGTAGGGTAGTTTTGCTGCCCCCCCCCCTCCCGCAACCCAGGGAACATTTCGAAGAAGGCAATGGCACCCCACTCCAGTACTCTTGCCTGGAAAATCCCATGGATGAAGGAGCCTGGTGAGCTGCAGTCCATGGGGTCACTAAGAGTCGGATACGACTGAGCCACTTCACTTTCACTTTTCACTTTCACTCATTGGAGAAGGAAATGGCAACTCACTCCAGTGTTCTTGCCTGGAGAATCCCAGGGACGGGGAGCCTGGTGGGCTGCCATCTATGGGGTCGGACAGAGTTGGACACGACTGAAGCGACTTAGCAGCAGCAGCAGCAGGGAACATTTGGCAATGATGGGAGATATTTTTGTTGTCACAAATGGGAGAGTACTACTGGCACCTAGTGGGTAGAGGACTGAGGTGCTGCTGAACATTTAGTGATGCATAAGACTGGGTCGGACAGAGTTGGACATGACTGAAGCGACTTAGCAGCAGCAGCAGCAGGGAACATTTGGCAATGATGGGAGATATTTTTGTTGTCACAAATGGGAGAGTACTACTGGCACCTAGTGGGTAGAGGACTGAGGTGCTGCTGAACATTTAGTGATGCATAAGACAGCCCCCACAACAAAGAATTATCTGGCTCTAAATGTCAATAGTGTTGAGGTTGAAAAACTCTGATAACCTAAGGTTTCCTTAGTCTTTTGCACATCAAGCAAGACTAATGCACCATGAAAATTGGTTGTAAGGGATAGAACAATTATTATCACATTACCTAAAATCATTTAGTCCATTGTTTTAGTTTTTAAACATTATTATTTAAAACAATGTACTTTGCTTACATATAAAACCCTTTAATTGTCATTTAATTATCCTTCAATTCTTTTGCTTGTGATTAACTCATTAGATGTCTTACTAAGTAAAAACAACACAAGCAAATGAGCTAATTAGTGGCTAATTGTCAGTTACTAAAGATTACTCAAATGACTTACAAATGGCTAGCTTCTTTACTACTACTGGGAATTGCAATTGCTAACCTTAAATAATTGACTTCAATGTATATTTCAGGATGTATACATAAACTGCATGACAGAGCTGAAGCGAGAAACTTCCATCCTTTCTTGGGGAAAGAATACATTAGCAAAAGGATAGTTGGCATTCACGACCACATGCCTCCATCCTGCAGCAGAGCCTGGATTGAGGCGCAGCATACTGGAGTCAGAACAAGCAGACTCCAGAAGCACTGAACTAAGGAGGCCTGGAGACTGCAGTGTTTCCAGCACTGGGATGCTAGTAGGGAAGCTGGAACTTAGATCAGAGATAAGGAGTCAGCGTCCCATAACCCCATAAGATAGGTCTTATTATGGTAAACTGGTTCATTTTTTTCAGGTGGAAAAATTGGGTGCAGAGGAGTTCAGCACTCACCCAAAGACACATAGTAAGCAAACAGGGATTCAAACCACCAATGTAGTCCCAGGAGTTGTTCTCTTTATTGCTAGCAAATGATGTCTTCTTCCTACTACACTGTCAACTCTTTACAGAGCCTGCCCCTGCAGAATAAAGTAGATAGGCTTGCCAAAGAGGTGAGTTGAGTAGAATGTGTAATCTCAAAGAGTGGCCAGTTACATACTGGCCAGGTACCTTGGCCTCAGACACCAAGCCATTGAAAGTGAAGTCGCTCAGTCATGTCTGACTCTTTGCGACCCCCTGGACTGTAGCCCGCCAGGCTCCTCTGTCCATGGGATTCTCCAGGCAAGAATACTGGAGTGGGTTGCCATTTCCTTCTCCAGGGGATCTTCCAACCCAGGGATCAAACCTGGGTCTCCTGCATTGCAGGCAGACGCTTTATCCTCTGAGCCACTAGGGAAGCCCCATATAGATCTTAAATCAGATAGATACTTTGGAGTCAGACAGATCCGGATTTGGATTTTTACTCTGCAGATTACGCTTAATGTCACTTCTGCTAAGATATTTAATCACTCTCAACCTCAGCTTTCTCATCTCTAAAATGGGAGTAATGTTTATCCTAAAAGTGCTAGGACTAAATAAAATCATATAAAATGATTACACTAGGACCCAGCATATAGTAGGTGTTCCCTTCACTTTTATTGCTATAGCAAATAGTAATCTTGAAAGCATTCTGTTGTAATTTTTTTATTTTTGTGTTAAAAGTCAATGTGCTATACTCTATAAGTCAAAGGTAACACAAGAGAAGCTTCTTGTTTCTACATCATAGAAGCTTTTCTTTACATTTCATAGTTGCATGCAGTAGGGGTATTTATAATTAAGGGAGTGGCCAAAAAAGTGATAAAGAAAATTAAGAGAACTTTTTTATGGCATTTTTTATTGGAAGCTGATCTCCTACTTCCTGTGGGCACCAAGAAATAGGCCATGAACTCATTTGTTCTTTCATCACCCAACATTTACTGAATACCTCCTGGTTGCTAGAGGCTAATTTATTCACTAGAAATATGTGTATGTGTGTGCTCAATTGTGTCTGACTCTTCACACCACCACAGACTGTAGCCCACCAGGCTTCTCTGTCCATGGGATTTTCCAGGTAAAAATACTGGAGTTGGTTGCCATTTCCTACTACCCGGCCCAGGGATCAAACCCATGTCTCTTGCATCTCCAGCACTGGCAGGTGGATTCTTTACCACTGCGCGTCCTGGAAAGCCCATGGAATATAGAAAATCTTAAAAGGAAATAATTTTAGAGAGGAAACAATGACTTTTCCTCCATTTCCACAAATACTTATGAAGCACTAAGTATAAAAAGGCAGAAGACACTGTCAAGATGCCTGCCTCTCCTGGAATTTAGCAAGTTATGTGACATGTTGGGAGATGGGATACAAAGCACAGATACACGATACTGTCTTCAGATCGGGGATATAATGGGAGCGTCCCAGCAAAATATCCCTGATCTGAAAGATGAGGTATGAATAAATGCTTCCTGAGACCCAGAGGCAGCAGTGGTCCTAAGCATGTGGTGAGGAGTCCCAGATCTGACACTTCCTCCCCGTGTAACCTCCGGCGAGTTATTTAATTGCTCTATGCTCCTGGTCCCTCCTTTATAAAGTAAGGATAATAAGAGTACCTACTCGTGCTGTTGCTGAGCGTACTGAATGCCTTAATAAATGCAAGCCCCTCAGTATTCTATCTGGCTCATAATTAAGTGCCCAACAAAGTTGGTTGTCATTTCTCATCCTTGCAATTTCAGCTCAAATAAGAAGTGAGCGGCATGTACAGAAAGTTAAGGGCATGAGAACAGGAACCATCTGGGAGACTGCACATAGATTGACTGGACCAGAGCCGAGCATCCCTCTGGGAGACCAGATCACCTGGAAGGAGCCTGCCTCCACTATTGACTAATCTGGATTTCATCATGATGGTTATGGGTTATGGGAGACACTGAAGGATTTTTAAGCATGGGAGTGATTGGATCTAAATTCTATTTCAACAAGATGACTCTGTGAACAGTGTGGAAAGCAGGTGGGCCAGAGGCAGAACTGGTTGCAAAGGAATCAGTTACAGGGCCATTGCAATACTTTTCCAGGTGAAATGTCAAGGGTCCTGACCTAGGGCAGAGCAGTGAAGATGAACAACCTTCTCCCAGGTGAAGCAGCCAGGTTGAAACTTTTACTTCAACCTCTTGAAAGATTGACTTTAAATCTCTTACTCATATATTGGGGTTCAAGGTATAAGAAGAAAAGGTTTATGCATTTTTTTAATGCTTGGACAATGTGGCTTTTCTTTCTTTTTCTTCCTGTTCCTCAACAGATATTTCTTTCCTGAACAGTCTCAAGGTTGATGCATTCCAAGTGCTTGTAGACTTAGAAAGATTGCAGAAGAATCACTGGTTTCCACAGGCAGGCAGCAGTCTCTTTCTACACAGGACCCCTGAGTGGAACACCAGAGAAAGTCATCCTTTAATTTAAATCACTCAGTGTGCTGTATTACCAAATCTACCTCCCATGCATTATAACGCCTCCATGTACTGTATTTCATGATAAGAAGTGGGAAGAAATTTACTCTTAATCTCATCTATTTCACTGAATTAAATCATGCACTTCTGAAATATGCATCTTAAATTACTAACAATTTGGATTAGTGACATTTCCATAAAATGTGCTAATAATAAGTTATATGATTTCCCATTTCAGAGAAAGAACTAATTCATCAAGGCTAACTGAGCTGCTTTAGAACCTCCTAAAAAGTGCAGATGAATGTAATTTCAGAATCATTTTTTGTTAATGTGCAGAGCTAAATTTGTTGGCAAAATTCCTCTGGTGTTCTTAGTGAATGATTCCAGGTGCAGTTATTAAGGTCAAATACTACAGTGTCACTGTCGAGAATTTTTTGTATAAAAACTAAGGGAGGATTACATGTTTCTTAATAGAGATTCTCCTAATAAACCATGTCCCACCTGCAGCTCTTAAGGCAAGATTCATCTCAATAAAAAGGTGTGCTTATCACGGTTTCAATTGTAGATTTCAGAAAATCATAAAACTATAGGCCTAGGTAGGAAGCTACTTAACTTACTGTCTGTTCCTTTGGCTCTAGATGAGACAATATGTAAAATGCCGAAATCCTCTTTAGTATGCGAAAGCCATCTCCAAGGGTCATGGTGGTTTCAGCTGCTCTGGTGGGAAAGGCAGCAACTTCCTCTTTTTCTCATCATTCTACTTGGGCACCTGCCAAAGATACACATTGGGTCAAGAAGCACAACCTTTCGAACAGAAGGACCATTTATCTTATCAAGGGTATTCAAGGATTTGTACTTTCTCACTGCAAGTTCTAAATAGGCTTATTTAGGACCAGAGGGAAGATGACATAGGACAATAAATTTTCCAAGACTGCCGTTCTCTAAAAACCTGTTTCAGAGGTTGACAGCCTTCACAGTTCAGAATCTGAATATAATCTGAATATACATGCCAGACAGACTTTAAAAATCAAGTCCTGGGGTGGGAAGTGGGAGGGGGATTCAGGAATGGGAGCTCGTATACATCCATGGTGGATTCACGTCAATGTATGGCAAAACCAATACGGTATTGTAAAGTAAAATAAAGTAAAAATAGAATAAAAAAAAAAAGAATAAAAGATTAAATCAAATTAAAAAAAATAAAGGTATAAGAAGGAAGATACCAAAAAAAAAAAAAAAAATCAAGTCCTGATCTCTCTCCTTTTTAACATTTACAAACCTATTGATTTGAAAGGGCTTCTTCAGGACATATAACTAGGCAAAGACAGCTCAAGGATTAGAACTCCATGATTGCACACTGCCCAAAAAACCCAAGTGCCTCCCTTGTGCTGTGAAATATACTCAGGCTTCTAGTTCTCTTTTGATAATATGATTTTTATTTTCCTCTGTCATATTAGGAGGAGGGGGTATTTGGAGAATTTCACTTCTTACTTGCAAAGTTATTGAGATTTGAGATATAGAGGAGAGAAATTTACAAGTTGTTGAGTCACTAGTGAATTATTTTATTGCTTCAGGTGATGTGGTGAAGTGCCCCAAAGATACCTATTCCTTGTTTAAAGGAAAAATCTCAACAATAAAAAGGAAAACTACTCTGACTTCCCCTGTCCTCCAGGTAAGTACTTTTGGCACTTGGGGTCAGAGCCGAGGAAAACAGTGAACACGAATGGCCAGGGGAATGGAGTTTCTTATGATTCTTCAGGAGATGAGGAAAACGGCAAGGGAGAAGCAGCAATCATAGTTTCAAATTCCTGCCCCACTTTCTCTCCCTCAACCTTATAAAATAATCAAGTGTACCTACCAGTCCTTTCCTAGCTCTGCTTGATATTTAATTTAGTAGGGACTTGTGTTAAGGGCTGCATGCGTAAAAGGATTTATGAGCAGACTGTTTGCAGGAAGCTTTATAGTTTTAGGATTTCAACTCAAACACACTAAAGAGAGTGCTATTTCCTTACAGGAATCTCAATTCCTGCAATAAGGAAAACCGTGAAAATTAAAGCTGTTTTATCTGAAAGGGCTCTATGTGTCTCCTGTATATTTTTGTCCAGGACCATACACTCTGACCATTGGAGGCATGATGAGAGTGGGGGTGGGGAGTGAGAGGAGAGCCATGGACACTTAGTGATCTAATGTCATTGAAAAAATCACTTGGAGATTTCTGTGGATATTATCAGGACATACAGCGATTTGTAAAGCTAGTTAAGTACCCAAGAAATCCCTTTTTAAACTTTTTATTTATTGATTTATTTGTTTTTGGCTGGGCTGGGTCTTTGTTGCTGTTCTCGGGCTTTCTCTAGTTGCAGTGAGTGGGGCTACTGTTCCATGTGGTTCCGGGCTCTAGAGCGCAGGTTCAGTCGTTGTGTGCATGGTTTGAGTTGTTCCATGCGATGTGGGATCGTCCCAGACCAGGGATTGAACTTGTGTCCTCTGCATTGGCAGGTGGATTCTTATCCACTGTGCCACCAGGGAAGTGCAAGAAATGACTTGGACAGGGAAGTCCAAGAAATGACTTTTTAATCTTTCTATTGAAAGTACTGGGAGAAGGCAATGGCATCCCACTCCAGTACTCTTGCCTGGAGAATCCCATGGATGGAGGAGCCTGGTAGGCTGCAGTCCATGGGGTCGCTGAGTCAGACACGACTGAGCGACTTCACTTTCACTTTTCACTTTCATGCTTTGGAGAAGGAAATGGCAACCCACTCCAGTGTTCTTGCCTGGAGAATCCCAGGGATGGGGGAGCCTGGTGGGCTGCCGTCTCTGGGGTTGCACAGAGTCGGACACGACTGAAGCGACTTAGCAGCAGCAGCAGCAGCATTGAAAGTACTTCTAAATGGTAAAATAGAAAAATCACAGACTGAGAAATGTCTGCCAGGTCCAATGGTCATTTGAATGTAAAGAACAGAATCTGGTCCACAGCCAGGTCTGATGAATTTCCAAATAACAGATATGCAATTGAAAAAAAATAATAATAAACTGCTGTAAATCAAAGACTAGGAAGGAAAAAGTCCTTTTTATAGCCTTATGACACTTGCATAAATGGGACTAGACCTGGGCCAATCAGTAAACATTTTCAGGTTTTCAGGTCAGACTGTCACAACTACTCAATTCTACCATTCTGGTGTGAGAACAGCCATAAACAATACAAATGGGCTTGGCTGTGTTCCAATAAAACTTTATTCATAAAAGCAGACAGTGGGCTGATCTTGGTTATACCAATCCTTGGTCTAAACCTTGATGCCAGGCTGGCTACTTAGACTCCCAAGGGGATAAAATTTCAAACTGAAATATCCAAAGAAGAATTGTGTGAACTGGAGGTAATTGGGTTACCTTAGATGTCTTGTTGACAGATGCCATATAAAACTTTGGCGTATTCCTCGACCTGTCTCTTGATTTGGCCTTCTTGACTTTCTCCCATAAATTTCAAAGATTTATAGATTAAGGATCTGCTTCTGATTTGATCTGCTTTAAATCATCCTAATTTAATTGTGAACAATAAAAATTGGATATCATAGACATGCAGAGCGGGTAGCCTGGTGATAAATCCAACCCACCTCAGTCTTCTTAGGAAAATCACAGTGCATTTTATAAATGTGAGGCAAGGAAATGGTGATATAAGACCAGCATTAAATAAGAGACTAATAGACTTCTACTAAGCTTTTTCAATCCTCTTCCATGAGTCACCTTGTAAATTTGAAATGAGAGAATCACTAGATATTTTAACTCCCATGTTTTAGAGTTTTTATTGGAGAAATTATGTCTTTAAAATTCACACACCATTTATCACTGTTTTATGCAGGGGAAAGGAGCTACCTAATGTCCATATGTGTTGTAGTTTGTTAAAGACTTTCCTTATAAATCAGTCTCCAGCTGTGTGTCAGCAACATTGTCACACAGAGAAAAGGAGCCTTGGCTGCTTTCCATGTTTTAGGCTTGTCTTCAAATGTCCAGAATGCATTTCACCTCTATAGAATCAAAAACTTTAAAGGGAGAAAAAGCCTTAGCCGGTCTCCTCCTTCATCACCTAAGACAAGCCCAGACCGGCTTCATTTCACGAGGCATGTTGAAGGGGCTTCTCCGGCTCCTACAGCAGTTTCTCTTAGCAAGAAAAGCCTTCCTTTCTGTTTTAACTTTGCTAGTCATAGCCTCGGCTAGCTGACTTATTCTAGAGAATTTCAAGATTTTTTTTTCAACACATGTAATATTTCAACTCTTTTTAAAATATTGATTCTTATGATTTTTCAATAAACAGAATATTCTCATGCAAAAGAATGCAATTTGTTTGCCTCTATTTGTTAGAGAAATTACAAGTTGCGTGGATTCCTTGATTACACACACACACACACAAGAACCACCTCTTTGTCTCATTCCTGATCACGTGGTTTTCCCAGCTCAGGGCTCCAAACTGTATCTCTGGCATCTCCTGCATTGGCAGGCAGATTCTTTACCACTAGCACCACCTGGGAAGCCTCATTTGATCTTCATCTACAGTTTATTTTCAATCCTTTACCTAAAGCAAGTTTCCTTGCATTTGCCCTATAAGTTGATCCCCTTCTTGCCTGTCAGGTCTCTCTTTAAGGGAATTGTTTAGCAGACCTGTTCCTCAGGATACTCACACAAAGGCAATGCAAGGTATGTTTCTGTGTTAGAAAGGCACAAAAACGGCACCCTTTTCTGGTACAGCTATGAAGCATCAGGGAAAGAGATGAGATCCCGAGCTAACTGATCTCGATCCAGACACAATGCTGCCTCTGAATACTTAACTCTGAGCCTCCTCTGAAAAGGGGGATCATAATAACACCTCAGAATTGTGAGGATTAAAGGAGATAAGGCATGTAGAAATGCTCTGCAGACTGTCAGATGCTAATCTGTTATAATTTTCTTGATGACTTTCCAGTACAGAAAAGGAAAATTATCTCATGCACATGGCCATACTCTCCTTTGAGCCAGATTGCCTGCGATAGGGTCAAACATTAGAGGGGTGGACCACAACATCTTCTGGTAAGTTTCTTGGCTCCCTGTACTCTCTGAAGGCCGCATCAGCATATGCTTTTGTAACCTACACTGACGCTGACCTGAGAAGCTTCAAGCAGCAAGGCTCCACTTGTCCATATAGCCAGGGGAGTGGGAGGGAGGAAACAAGGGGGAAAGAAGGGAATCAAGGAGTTAAAGGGAATATTAGATGATACTTTGCCAGAGCGATTGAACTGAACTGATGCCAGAGTTGTTTTATTTCTGTAGAAGGGAGGCTTTTCTTAAGCTATCCCATGCTTGGAAATGGTTTTATTCAGTTATACAGATCAAAGGGACCAAGCAGAAAACAGAAACAGCAATGGCAATGGGAAGCTCCCAGAATGTTTAGATAAAGATAAGGACTCTGGCCTTAATAGTGAACTATGAACAACTGCCCGCTGAGAGGCCCTGAATCTTATGGACTGTGATATTCCCTAACAGTAAGAAATGACTAACCCAGCATGAACTGTGTGGGATGAGAGCTGCCTGAAATCAGGAGAAACCCATCCATAAAAAAGAACAGCGAAAGAAGAAAAGTCAGATGGGGCCACCATAAGCACTTTAAGCTAAACTTAGAATCACATCTTAAAAAATAAATATACAAAATGACGATGTATAAAATTTAGCTTGTTTCATAGATATATAGGTATGCTTCTAAAATAAGTTTTGCTGGTTGAATATATATTTTATAACTTCCAAAAAGTATTTTAGAAAATGACCTGACCTGTAATATCAGCTAGCAATATCAGTATGAAGTCAAAAGCCGCTAATAGTCAAATATCTGGTGTCCAGAACAGGCAAAGGAAGCAGCCCCATTGCTCTCACAGAACCGTGTCACCATCAGCTGCTTTCTATCTAGTTCTGCCATGTTTCATTCTTACTGTGAAATGTGCTTCTGACTCGTCTTTCCACATATTGTGAGTAGAAACTATTAGAATTTGGATTTTCAAATCATGGATGTTCATGGGGGTAGGGTGGTATGATAACAGAATTTTTTCTTAAAAAAAAAACTAAACTAAACTCAAAATTCTACAAGTGAGAAGGAAAGAGCTCTCAGAAACACTCACTGAAAGAGAAGGGATAACTGTCCAAGGGTGAGTTGGCTTCTGATGAGCACATCCCATTTTTAATCCTGACACCAGCTATACGCATTCCCTGAAGACATTACCTTGTTGAGAAAGACTATAATTTTTAAATGTGGCCTGATTAAAATAAAGGAATTAATAAAACACTAACAAAGAGGACGTTGAAATGTAAAAATGGAATCATCACATTCAACAATGAATAGGCTTAGAATCCCATTATAGCTGATTTAACAGGCATGATACTATATACAGAGTATTAATAAAAACATTTAATCAGAACTAAACTGGCTTTTGAACTGTGGTGTTGGAGAAGGCTCTTGAGAGTCCCTTGGACTGCAAGGAGATCCACTCAGTCCTAAAGGAGATCAATCCTGGGTGTTCATTGGAAGGACTGATGTTGAAACTGAAACTCCAATACTTTGGCCACCTGATGCGAAGAGCTGACTAATTAGAAAAGACCCTGATGCTGGGAAAGATTGAGGGCAGGAGGAGAAGGGGATGACAGAGGATGAGATGGTTGGATGGCATCACCAACTCAATGGACATGGGTTTGGGTGGACTCCGGGAGTTGGTGATGGACAGGGAGGCCTGGCGTGCTGCGGTTCATGGGGTCGCAAAGAGTCAGACACGACTGAGTGACTGAACTGAACTGAACTGAAACTGGCTTTGCTATTATTAGCTATGCCGCATTGGAAAATTTTATTTCCATAAACATAATTTTCTACCTTTAAAAAGAGATGACAGTATTTTTTTTTTTCACATTGTATTATGTGTCTCAGTCTCCCAGCCATGGCTAGATGATCCAGAGGTTTACATTTGACACAAGATGGGCTAATCAAATGCTCTGTTCTGAGAATCTGGATATTTTTAACTGAGAGAGAGAGATTGAAAGACTTTGGAGTAGAGTGACATTGGTACCATTGTTGAGGAGAAAATACCATACAATCCGGCATCTGAGATACTAGGGACTTTTTCTCTCCTTGTTTTTCCAGAGCTACACTGGGCTTATCTTTTGATCCTGTGAAACACCCAGTGATCCGTCCAGCAATTGTCTGTGGGTTTGTTGTGTTTTTTAAAGGTTTGTTGTGTTTTTTATATGTGGCCTTAGAAAGACACCTTGCTTTCTGTGTCTTGTAAACAGAACTTTGAATCAAAAAGAAATAGGTTTTAGGAAGGAAAATGGTACAAGTAAAATTCCTGAAGTGAGGAATTGGTCTAAAGTAGGGTCTAAATTGGTCTAGAGCTAGGAAGCCTATAGTATGATACACAGCAACTGATTCAACAATCCCTGGCTATCCCAGTCCATGTGGTGTGGGTGGTATGTGACCCAGGCTGGCTAACTGAATCATCAAAACCTAGAGACTCATTGGAACTGATTAATTCAGGATAGGCTCATGACCTAAGAGGATTCAATAACTCAACTGTAGGAAATTTGCTTCAATTTTGGGGAAGAAAGACTTTCTCTGTTGGACAATGAGGGGATGAAATGTAACACTGGAGCTGCAGTCTTAGCTTTTTAAACAGAGGATCTGCCTGAGAAAGAATCAACACAGAGGAAAGGACAGCAGAAAATTGAAGAGAATGACCCTTTGTTTGAGAACTTGGGCCTTGAAGCCCTTTAAATTTTTTTGTGAAAAGAATATCTTTAATATATAAATAGTTCAACAGCATCGTTAAAAACTTTTGGCCACTGATAAAAAGATGACAAAACTTGACAATACCATTGTCCAACTTGACAAATACCATACCAACTTGATAAAAACTTGACAATACCATTGCAATTTGAATTTAGGTACAACTGCTATGTTTATAGTGATAGTATGCAGGAAGTTTTTAATTATATATTTAAAAGATTTGTAAATTTTTGCATTCAGCATTCACCATTGTCTAAACGTCTTGGCAAAATTTGCTGTGCTTAAGTTACTTCACTCATACACAGATGATGCCATAGAAAAAGGGCCCATCTCTGCTGGGAGCCCAAGATAAAAGACACACACCAGCCTGTCCTTCTGCTACTAGACTTGCTGGGAGCCTCTGACTAGACAAGTGTTTTCTCATAAGGATAAAAAAGTGACCCAACTTTTTTGAGGATGGAGGACCATAGGCTATCAGGGCATGTATACCACCTCCTTGGCCATATTGATGAGACTCTGTTAACCCTTGCTGAAATGCTTGTTTGTTTTTTACTGTATCTAAGACAGACAAGTAGTTGCCTTAAAGCTTGCTTTTGTTTTATCTACATTAAGTGATTCTATTTATGTGTGAAAAGGCCAATTTACCTAGAAGGAAAAGAATCTTTCTAATTCCCACCTTTGAAATTAGAAGATTTTTTTCTAATCCCACTGATACACAGATATATGGCCTAGATGCTTCACACATAGGAGCCAATAAATTCTCCTTGGCTCAAATACCAATTTGAATTGCATTTTCTGTAACTTGCTACCAAAAGAGTCTAGACTAACACAGTCCCTGACCCACAATTAGGCTTATCTAGTTTTGCAGACATAGACAAGCCTGGTAAAATCTGCTCTCTCGTCCTCAGAGTTCTTTGCTGATGAGTCTCATATGTTCTATTCTCACAAAACAATGCAGTATAATCAGGTGTTCACTGGAGGTAAGTTTATAAGTATACACACTTACATTTATAAGGTCATTCCAAATGAATATAAATATCGATTCGTTTGTTGCTGTGTTATTGTTCAGTTGCTAAGTTGTGTCCAACTCTTTGTGACTCCATGGACTATATAATGCCAGGCTTCCTTGGCCTTCACTATCTCCTGGAGTTTGCTCAGACTTATGTCCTTGGGGTCAGTAATGCTACCGTTAGCATCTCATCCTTTGCTGCCTCCTCCTTTTGCCTTCAATTTTGCCCAGCATCAGGGTCTTTTCTAAGGAGTCAGTTCTTTGCATCAGGTGGCCAAAGGTTTGGAGCTTCAGCTTCAGCAACAGTCCATCCAATGAATATTCAGGGTTGATTTCCTTTAAGATTGATTGGTTTGCTCTCCCTGTAGTCCATGGGACCCTCAAGAGTCTTCTCCAACACCACAGTTCAAAAGCATCAATTGTTTGGCTCTCAGCTTTCTTTATGGTCTGACTCTTCCATCTGTACATGACTACTGGCAAAACCACAGCTTTGACCATACATACTTTTGTCAGCAAAATAATGTCTCTGCTTTTTAATATGTTGTTTAAGTTTGTCATAGCTTTTCTTCCAAGGAGCAAACATCTTTTAATTTCATGGCTGTGGTCACCACTCACAGTGATTTTGGAGCCCAAGAAAATAAAATCTGTCGCTGCTTCCACTTGTTCTGTGGAACAATTTGCTGTGAAGTGATGGAACCAGACACCATGAATCTTAGTCTTCTGAATGTTGAGTTTCAAGCCACTTTGATTGGTTTAAATATTTTTATAAACTTTTCCATGAAAAGCACCCATTTAACAGAGGGAATCATAATACACTATTTTTTTGTAATTTATTTGTTTTAATTGGAGGCTAATTGCTTTACAATATTGTGGTGGTTTTTGCCATACATTGACATGAATCAGCCATGGATGAACATGTGTTCCCCATCCTGAAGCCCTCTCCCACCTCCTTCCGCATCCTATCCCTCTGGGTCATCCCAGTGCACCAGCCCCGAGCACCCTGTCTCATGCATCGAACCTGGACTGGCAATCTGTTTCACATATGATAATATACATGTTTCAATGCTATTCTCTCAAATCATCCCACCCTTGCCTTCTCCCACAGAGTCCAAAAGAATGTTCTATACATCTGTATACACTAGTATTTTTATATGCCCAATCCCTAGTAAAATATGTTAGGCATACTAGTTGCACAAAATGATGAAGCTAAATTGAATTAGAAAAATTCACTGGGGTAGGAGGATTTGAGGTGAGTTATTGCCAGTACAGAGTCCCTGTAAGCTATGCAAAAATGTTGAATGATAAAAATCTCCTTTTATAAGAAAGAATAAAATGCACAATTATATTAACCAAGTTGAGAAAAGTTATGCCAAGGGCTGCAGGCAGTCTGATGCTCTGGGGAGAGTAGGATTGCCTGTACTGGATAAGGAATGAAAAGAAAAAAGGTATCCGCTCAGAAGTTACAGTTACAGAACCCGGATGCCCTCAAACTATTATAGTAATCCAGGCAGGGAGGAGGCCCAGTTCTGCCATGAGGAGGAGGCGAGTTTGTGCTCTTGGAGTCCACAGCAACCCCAGGACAGTCAGCGGGGCCCCCAGAGGGTGATCCCACCTCTCTCGTGCTCTTCCTCATCCCACACTCTTGGATCTGGTTAAAGCAGGGAGGCAGAGGCTGGGAAAGACTCGTGAGTAAAACTTTGTCTTAGTTAGGAGTTAGTCCCCAGGAGCAGTTGCTTCCTAACTGAACTAAAGCCTGATAGTCCCATATTTCCAAGTAGCCTAACTAACACAAAGCCCAGTTTCCCCATGGGAAAATAGACATGGTGCTACTTGCGCTATTTCCCTGGAGTTATTATAAGACCCAGTGACAAAATTAACTACTGGTACATGAAAGTGCTTTGTAAATGTGAACACAGTTCGTGATTACAAGTTTTATTTTTGCCCCTCCTTATGCCTGGACTTAGTGTCCTGGCTTTTAGAATCTGGCACCGTGTAAGTCGAGCGCTGGGGCTGCATAATGAAGGTAGGCTAACTGCTGCAAGCCACAGACCCCAAATCACACTGGCTTATCGTGGCTTATCCCGCCTGCTCGCTCATGCCATCTCCCATCATGCACCAGCAGGTGATTTTTCATCCCAGCTTCTTGTATGTCATGGGTCCACCCAACCCTAGGTTCCTAGAGCCCTCTCTTTTCCACCAGCAAATGAAGAAACGGAGTAGGGGCAGTGTTGAATTTTATGGGCAGGTATGTAAAACTTCTACTCACACTGTTGTGTAGAACCCAATTATATTGCCGTAGCTAACTACAAAAGTGATCTGGAAATGGTAAGCTTTGGTACCCAGCAGGATGAACAGGACATGAACTGTTGGGAGCACTAGACACAGACACTCAGCCAAGGCATAATAAATTTATGCACTTCTTCAGTTTATATTAAATGAAAAGATCCTCCCCATCTATGGACTCCCACAGCTTCTGGTGTGTGTGTGTGTGTGTGTGCCCTCAGATGTTCAGTCATGTCCGTCTCTTTGTGATGCCATGGACTGTAGCTTCACTAGGATCCTCTGTAGAATTTTTCAGGCAAACATATTGGAGCACATTGCCATTTCCTTCTCCAGGGGATCTTCCTGATCCAGGGATCAAACTTGTATCTCTTGAGTTTCCTGTGTTGGAAGGCAAATTTTTTTACCACTGTGGCACCTGGAAAGCCCCTCCATAAAACCTAATTAAGTACACTGTAAGTTACTTGAGTGCAGGAACTTTTTGTCACTTTATTCTCACCATGATTAAATATAGTGGGTGCTCAAAATATGCTAGTTAAATTGATAAAACTAGTCAGGTACATGATTCACATCCAAAATCAGCTATGGTTTCTTAAACACCTCCCACAATGTCACATTGCTGCCAAGAAATGGTTGCCTCATCAGAAAAGTTATTCCAAAACATAGGGCTTTCTACTCTTCTTTTTCAAACCCAGAGACATCCATGACTAAAACAGAACTTGGTACATAGTAAGCACTAATTATAAATGTGATGGGTGAGTGAGTGAGTGAGTGAGTGAATAATTTAGTAAGCTACAGATCCAAGAGTTTTATAAATCGACTAATTTTGCTATTTGATCATTCAAGCATTTGGAAATCAGTAACTTTAGCTCTTTTCTATCCTCTTATCTTCTTGTAGGTTTGGATCCCTGATCCATACAGGCCTAACTGACCCACAACGATCTGTTGCATCTCATAGCTAGGAAGGTTCTAACCTGGCAGATGAAAGACTTTAGTTTTAGTTCTCAATCACACACTAACTCACTCTATGTTTTTATCAACTCAGTAGATCCCAGGCCTGCTCCTTCCTCCTTATTTGTCATTCATTTGGGGCTTTCTCACACACTAGCTGTACCAGCTTATCATCTTCTATTAGTTATTGTCATGTTTCAGATTATCACATAACTCTTTATCTAGGAAGAAATTTTCTCCACAAATTAGTTGGGAACAATATGCAAATATGGCCCACGTGTACTTTGTTATTTCTGTCTGGGAAGATTTTCCATGCACAAAACAGAAATAGATAAATAGTCCTGAGGTCCACTGATGAATCATATATTCTATATTCAGTAGACACTTTACGCCTGACCATGTACCAGGTGTAACACAGAGCTACATGCAGTTATAGTCCTTGCTGTCCGGCAGCATCTAGTGGGGAAAGAAAGATGCTAAACAAACACCTACCATGCATTGCCACAAGTTTACTAAAAAGCATAAAAGAAAAAAGGAGCATAGAAGAAAAATGAAGAAACTTAGTAAACTGCCAAGGTTTAAAAAAATCTCAGCTTCAACACTTACTAGCTGCAGGACTTTGAAACTGACTCTGTTTCCTCATTTGGAAAATTTTAATAATAACAATAGCTATGTCATAGGGTTGTAAAGAGGATTAAATGTGTTAATATACATAAAATGTTTAGAACTGTGCTTGATCACAGAAAATTTCTAACAAATGTTATCTATTATTATTATTATTTTATTATCACTTTATCATAAAGTACAATAAAGACATGGTAAGTGATATGCCTGAATCAAAGTGTATTTCAAGTAAACATTTAGAAATAGTTCCTAAAAGCAAGATGGTTCTGGAGGTGTTTTAAAAGACACTGTATGTTTATAGGACTTTCCTGATAGCACAGCCTGCAATGCAGGAGACCCCAGTTCAATTCCTGGGTTAGGAAGATACACTGGAGAAGGGATAGGCTACCCACTCCAGTATTCTCAGGCTTCCCTTATGGCTCAGCTGGTAAATAAGTATTATTATTTGTCAAATTATAATTCTGTTGTTCTGTTCTTATAACTAGGATGAATCCAGCATATACTTACCAAAACTCAGTTTGCACTGACCGAGTATATTACATTGTTCTGTCATTGAAATGGGTCTGTATCAGAATTACTACTTTTCTGAATTATTTCTTAAAGATACTAACTCGTGAGACCTTCTAGTTACCAGCAGAGCTTTACTGCTGTCTTTGCTGTGTCTTTGGGTTGCACAGATTCAAACCTGAGATTCAGAACTGAGCTGTTTGTGGATCTGACAGGCTGGTGACACTGTTGGGTATCTGTTTATATGATTTTACGGTGCAGGGTTGATGTATGGGGGAAGAATTTCATACAGGGAGCCTTGAGTCAAAGATAGAGGGGAGAATTAGATTTGGGAGGGAATTGCTAGGCATCTGTCTCCCTGCTGGCCAGAAGGACAGGATTCAAAGTCCTACAGAGAGAGAAAATAAGGCCAGAAACAATAAGTTAACGTCTGATAAGGGATATGTGAGATTCTGGGAAATTTTGCTCCTTCAGGACATGTTATGAAGTGAGACAGAATCAGATGAGAGCCGCTTTTATCATACCTAGCCCATCCCCAAACCCGTGTTCCACTGCCGCACACCCGACACACTTTGAATCGCCCCCACACCGGACGACAGCGAACCCCCAAAACCCCCTGCCTGAGAGTTGGGGGCGGGGCACTGCCAAGCGCATCAAAAGCTCGACCAGAGAGCAGAGCAAAGCAACCCGCTCCAGCTTGTTGCTGCGCACGTGTGTGCAAACGCCCCACATCTGAGGACTCCCAGAGGGACCTAGGAAAGGCTTTGAAAGAGACTGTGATTCTGTAAAATGGGAACTGACGGTCTGCCCTCACGGGGGAGAAGACAGCGTCATCAGCAGCAAACCATTTCACCACCCAGGAAGCCTCACAAGTGGATCTAAATGCACCTCCCTGCCCTAGGAGCCAGACCTTTTCCAGAATATCATTCTGCCAGCTTACTTCATATTGTGGCCACATCGGCATAATGGCTACTTATGGGGAAAGAAATGACAGAAAAATAAAAAATGGAATTGGAGACCTGCATATTACTCTAAACTGAGTTACTGCAGCATCCATTATTTGTGCTGCATTCTGCACATGCACACACACACACACACACACACATCACTTATTTTTTGTACCAGAGAAAAAATGCTCTAACCAACTCAGTTCAGTTCAGTTCAGCTCAGTTCAATTGCTCAGTTCAATCGTTCAGTTGTGTCCGACTCTTTGTGACCCCATGGACTGCAGCACTCCAGGCTTCCCTGTCCATCACCAACTCCTGGAGCCTACTCAAATTCATGTCCATCGATTTGGTGATGCCATCCAGCCATCTCATCCTCTGCCGTCCCCTTCTCCTCCTGCCTTCAATCTTTCCCAGCCTCAGGGTCTTTCCTAAGGAGTCAGTTCTTCCCATCAGGTGGCCAAAGTACTGGAATTTCAGCTTCAACATCAGTCCTTCCAATGAATATTCAGGACTGATATCCTTTAGGATGGACTGGTTGGATCTCCTTGCAGTCCAAGGGGACTCTCAAGACTCTTCTCCAACACCACAGTTCAAAAGCATCAATTCTTCGGTGCTCAGCCTTCTTTACAGTCCAACTCTCACATCCATACATGACCACTGGAAAAACCATAGCCTTGATTAGATGGACCTTTGTTGACAAAGTAATGTCTCTTCTTTTGAATATGGTATCTAGGTTGGTCATAACTTTTCTTCCAAGGAGTAAGTGTCTTTTAATTTCTTGGCTGCAGTCACCATCTGCAGTGATTTGGGGCCCCAAAAAATAAAGTCTGTCACTGTTTCCACTGTTTCCCCATCTAATTTAACCAACTAATGTTTAGCAAAAAAACCAGAGGATCATTTCCATGTTAACCACCCACTTGACCAAGAGAAAGGCCAAGGAGTAAGGCACATTAGGACCATGATTCCAGAAGTGGTGAAAAGATAGAAGCTGCATCTTACATGTGCCTCCGAATCAGAATCCTTCTATCCCCAAATGGTAGAAATGCTTAATTAAATCCATATTTTTTAAGCACTCCAATCTTTTTAATGTCATTATTTTTCATCTTTTGCATCTGGGTAAATACTCCTATTTTGGCACAGAAAAAGAGAAGGCAGGCTCCAGAAACCATTTTGCTGCTAGGAGACCTAGAGGCCTGAAAATGAGTTTTTGACAAATTGGAGAACCCACCCCTTTGCTCTGCATTTAGACAGCATGGGGCATTTTGTGAGGCGGCTTCCTTCCTTCCATCCCTGAGCCCAGCCCAGACAACATTGTTCAGAGCCCTCCTTGAAACCATGTGATGCCTGGAACCTTACTATTTCAACATGCTTTGGAATCACCCAGGATGTTTGCTGTGACCAAAGCAAGATTTTTAAATTGAAGTCCTTCCATTATTTGGATTTGCCTACCTCCTAATGATCTATGCTGCTATGCTGCTGAGAGCGCTTTCTCTGCTTTATTCGCATCATGCTTTTATGCTGACTATACATTCTAGGAGTGAAAAGACTCCTTTCATATATGGCTCCAAACAGTTGATCTTAAAAGGTTTAGCCTTAACATTAAAAGGTTAAGTATTTCTATACACTCAGCCTTAATTCAGAATTATAGCTTCATTTGACTCCAGAGATTTTTAAAATTTTCATGATTATTAAAGGCTTCAGCCCTCCCATGTGTGCCAGATTAAGTCAAGAAGGGTTGCAATTCACCACCATACTGAATGAGTTTTTCTCCACTCTGGGTTCTCACAGCACTTCAAACTTCCTTTTAACTCTGCATTTCAGTTCAGTTCAGTTGCTCAGTCATGTCCGACTCTTTGCGACCCCATGGACTGCAGCACGCCAGGCCTCCCTGTCCATCACCATCTCCTGGAGTTCACTCAAACTCACGTCCATCGAGTCCGTGATGCCATCCAGCCATCTCATCCTCTGTCGTCCCCTTCTCCTCCTGCCCCCAATCCCTCCCAGCATCAGAGTCTTTTCCAATGAGTCAACTCTTCTCATGAGGTGGCCAAAGTACTGGAGCTTCAGCTTTAGGATCATTCCTTCCAAAGAAAATCCAGGGCTGATCTCCTTCAGAATGGACTGGTTGGATCTCCCTGCAGTCCAAGGGACTCTCAAGAGTCTTCTCCAACACCACAGTTCAAAAGCATCAATTCTTCGGCGCTCAGCTTTCTTCACAGTTCAACTCTCACATCCATACCTGACCGTTGGGAAAACCATAGCCTTGACTAGACGGACCTTAGTCGGCAAAGTAATACCTCTGCTTTTTAATGTGCTATCTAGGTTGGTCATAGCTTTCCTTCCAAGGAGTAAGCGTCTTTTAATTTCATGGCTGCAGTCACCTTCTGCAGTGATTTTGGAGCCCCAAAAATTAAAGTCTGACACTGTGTCCACTGTTTCTCCATCTGTTTCCATGAAGTGATGGGACCAGATGCCATGATCTTCGTTTTCTCAGTGCTGAGCTTTAAGCCAACTTTTCACTGTCCTCTTTCACTTTCATCAAGAGGCTTTTTAGTTTCTCTTCACTTTCTGGCATTAGAATGGTGTTACGTACATATCTGAGGTTGTTGATATTTCTCCCGGCAATCTTGATTCCAGCTTGTGCTTCTTCCAGCCCAGCATTTCTCATGATGTACTCTGAATAGAAGTTAAATAAGCAGGGTGACAATATACAGCCTTGACATACTCCTTTTCCTATTTGAAACCAGTCTGCTGTTCCATGTCCAGTTCTAACTGTTGCTTCCTGACCTGCATAGAGGTTTCTCAAGAGGCAGGTCAGGTGGTCTGGTATTCTCATCTCTTTCAGAATTTTCCACAGTTTATTGTGATCCACACAGTCAAAGGCTTTGGCATAGTCAATAAAGCAGAAGTAGATGTTTTTCTGGAACTCTCTTGCTTTTTCCATGATCCATCAGATGTTGGCAATTTGATCTCTGGTTCCTCTGCCTTTTCTAAAATCAGTTTGAACATCTGGAAGTTCACAGTTCACTGTATTGCTGAAGACTGGCTTGGAGAATTTCGAGCATTACTTTACTTGGTGTGAGATGGGTGCAATTGTGCGGTAGTTTGAGCATTCTTTGGCATTGCCTTTCTTTGGGATTGGAATGAAAACTGACCTTTTCCAGTCCTGTGGCCACTGGTGAGTTCTCCAAATTTGCTGACATATTGAGTGCAGCACTTTCACAGCATCATCTTTCAGGATTTGAAAGAGCTCAACTAGAATTCCATCACCTCCACTAGCTTTGTTTGTAGTGATGCTTTCTAAGGCCCACTTGATTTCACATTCCAGGATGTCTGCCTCTAGATGAGTGATCACACCATCATGATTATCTTGGTCATGAAGATCTTTTTTGTGCAGTTCTTCTGTGTATTCTTGCATTTACTCAGTGTCAAAGTCATTTATGTCTTCCTTTCCCTCTAGCCAATAAGTGTCTTAAAGACAATAGATTTTACTTATCTTTTATTCCCAAAATCTAACCAAGCACCCAATAGTTACTCAGTATGTGTATATGGTTGGCTTAAAATTTCACATGTTCATGACAACTATTTTAATACTTTGGGGCAATGCTTATACTAAATATTGTATTTCTTCTTCATTTATACCGCATGCGTGTGAAAAACTACAGGCCTGCCTGAAACTATGAGAGGATAATAAAGGGAGACAGAGAAGAATGGATAGGAAGATAATGAATATCATATCCATTTCACAATTTCCCTGCCTCTTTACCTATACACCCCATCTTTTCTCATGTTTATTCAAGCTCAAATTCTCCATTATCTGCACTAATGAAGAAAATCTCTAGTATACATGGTGACTCAGAAAGTAAATAATCTGCCTGCAATTCAGGAGACCTGGGTTTGATCCCTGGGTCAGGAAGATCCCCTGGAGAAGGGAATGGCTACCCACTCCAGTATTCTTGCCTGAGAATTCCATGGACAGAGGAGGCTGGTGGGCTACAGTCCACGGGGTCTCAAGGAGTTGGACACGACTGACACACACGTAGTGTACATAGTTCCAAAGAGCAGATAATCTAAATTACGCCCTTGTCCTAATGCAGAACGTGTCATACAGAAGCAAGAGCCCTAACTTTAGGAACATAAGACTGAAATCATACTTCCTACCTACAAGATGACTCTGGATGAGTCACTCAACTGTTCTGAAACTCAGTTTCTTTACCTGCAACACCTACCTTTCCTAGCCAGAGGACTAGTGTCTGGATGGCACAATTTGTACTGTATTTTGCAAATCAAAAAACAGGGTACATGTCTAAGACCATGTGAGTATTACATTTGGAATGGAATTTGATAGCAAGGAGTGATGAATAAGTTGACATAGAATTAATAGTCTCTGCCAAATAAATGTTAAAATAAGTTTATAGTTCTCAAGACTAAACCAAGTGGCACTGTGGGTAGGCAGTCCATTCACCTATTAGGTTCAGGGAGAACTGGCTGGGGTTATAAAAGAGCCATGACTGAACCATTATATGGTTGGTTCCTCTGCAGATAATCAAGAGTTGACTAATTCACAGCAAGGGCACAAGACAGCACCTTGCTCCGCCGTTACCCATATGGTGTAAAAACGAAGGTGGCTTGTGCCAAATGCAGATCCAATTAAAACTTGGAAAGGTTGCTCCATTATCACATTTGCAGTCATAATTAAATTTGTCGCTGAGAAGAGCTGCCAAGCTTGCCTCTCTGTTTTGGAAGGTGGGACATCTGTTAACATTAGCATGGACATGGAGCATGGGAGAAAGTCACAAAAATTCTGCTTCAAAATGAACATTCAAAGTAAACTATAGTTTCTTTTAAGGCTCTGACTACTAACCCTTCTATTGTTCTATTGCCTCAGTTTCCTTGTTACCTCTCCTAATTTGTGATTTCTTAATGTGAGTGAAAGTCACTCAGTCGTGTCCGACTCTTTGCAACTCATGGACTATACAGTCCATGGAATTCTCCAGGCCAGAATGCTGGAGGGGGTAGCCTTTCCCATCTCCAGGGCATCTTCCCAACCCAGGGATTTCTTAATATAAAGGACTTTTCCCTGATATTGCTCATTGCCAGAGTCAAAACTCTTAATGGTTATAATTCACATCTGACTAAAATTCAACAAGGAAGGTGATCTATGATAAGAATCAAAAAGCTTTAAAGAAGACTCCCCTTTGATACTTCCTACAGAGGAGCTACCTAGGAAATGCTGGGATTGTATGTGACTTGATTCAACCACATATAGGAGGCAGCAAAGCTAGAAGGCTCGGAAGCACACAGTTAAGTAATAAGATCAATGTATATGCATTATGTCTTATAGACAGCACGAGCTTTCACATTCACAAATTATTTTAAGCCAGATGGCAGTCTTATATAGTAGATAGTTATCTTCTCATTTTGCAGAAAAGTAAATTAAAATTCTGAAACATTGAAATGCTGATAATCTCACAGCCAAATGGTAGAGAGAGGAGAAATGGAATGCAGGTTTTCTAAATCCTACAGCACATATTTGTACTTAAATTATAAGCTACATTAATTTATGTCAATAGAGCCAAACATGCCACATTAAGAGCTAAATGTTTTCATCTAAACAATTTTTAATATTATGATACTGAAAGATTAAATTAAAATTCATTTTTCTGCCTACTAGGATGAAACATGAAATTGAATAATATAACCCAAAAGCAACACTCTCACTATATAGCCCTGACAAATCCTACAATGGACTGTGAAGCACCAAGGCCCTGAAATTTACAATACCAAGAAGGGGAAGGAGAAGAATGTCATAGAAAGAGCCCTAAGCTGAGACTTGAGCTCTGGTGCTTGAAGCAAAACCTGGGCCAAATTATTTCGTTCATTTCAGCATCATTTCCACAATAAGAGGACGAGATATGGCAGAAGTAGTTTCTCCCTAACATCCTTTCCAGGCTTAAAAATATCATGATTCCCATGAAGGACACTGAATTAGAATTGTATCTTATATTTTCCTGATGTATTTGTCAGGTCTGAGTTTGAATGACTCTCAACTCATGCACAGAGAAGACAATGGCACCCCACTCCAGTACTCTTGCCTGGAAAATCCCATGAGCAGAGGAGCCTGGTAGGCTGCAGTCCATGGGGTCGCGAAGAGTCTGACAACTGAGTGACTTCACTTTCACTTTTCACTTTCATGCATTGGAGAAGGAAATGGCAACCCACTCCAGTGTTCTTGCCTGGAGAATTCCAGGGACAGGGGAGCCTGGTAGGCTGCCGTCTATGGGGTCAAACAGAGTTGGACACGACTGAAGCGACTTAGCAGCAGCAGCAGCAACTCATGCAGATTTCACACTTACCAACCTTTCCCCTATAGCAATTCAGCTCCCAGACTCTCCAACAAATCGCAGTCAGTCTTTAATGATAATACACCTGAGCAAGGGAGCAAAAAAATTAAGCTCTGCAATTAATGATGTGACAGTGAGCGAGATCTCAGAGCACCAATTTATGGAGGAGGATTCTCAGAAGAGAAAGCAGCCTGCTAGGCCCGAACAGTTAATCTTAAATGGTCGTTTAATTTTATATGAAACGCAGCTTGATAAGAAGATGGTAGCAGAAAAATAAAAGCATTTTGTGAATGTATAACTAAATCCAGCCCTTTTGTATGTTTGCATACCTATACAGTGAATTCTAGAATTACTATTTTACGTATAAAATAAGGAGATGGAAAACTGAAAATCAAGAGCAGTATGGAATATTTTGAAAGGTCAAGATTTTCCAGAAAGGGGTTAATTTGGTATTCCTGACCCCCAAACAGAATGTGGCAAGCTTTTAGTCTATGAAGGACCTTTACACACATGGCCTTGATCCTCATTGCAACCCTATAAAGAAAAAAGGATGTTATTTCCCCCAATTTAATAGATGGATGGGGTGCATTAATGGTTGTGGCCAAAGTCACACATTAGGAAATCTGTTATTCATTTGAAGCTACCAGAAATTAAAATTCCACAAAATATATAATTTCTTCTCATATGCCTGTTTCAGGTGACCACTATAACTTACTAATTCAAGTAGCTCACCTCAAAGGCAACCAGGGGAAATAACTAAACACTCAGGAACATACATATCAGTAGAGCTAGTATGCAACCTTCCTGAGTCTCTTACAAGTGGTGGCCAAGACAATGTAATATACTGTCCTTTCTGTCAGAGTTTAGCTTATTACAGATAAAATTGTTTTGAATCTACATGACACAACCAAACTATCCATGGATAAATGAATCCTTTATCCTTTAGGCATTTTCTTCTTTCAGTTTTTTATAATAACTACCATTATATACATGTTAGTAACATTACGCTTGGATAGCCATTACAGTTCAGTTCAGTCACTCAGTTGTGTCCAACTCTTTGCGACCCCAGGGACTGCAGCATGCCAGGCCTCCCTGTCCATCACCAACTCCTTGAGTTTACTCAAGCTCATGTCCATCATGTCACTGATGCCATCCAACCATCTCATCCTCTGTCATCCCCTTCTCCTCCCACCTTCAATCTTTCCCAGCATCAGGGTCTTTTCCAATGAGTCGGTTCTTTGCATCAGGTGGCCAAAGTATTGGAGTTTCAGCTTCAGCATCACTCCTTCCAATGAATATTCAAGACTGATTTCCTTTTAGGATTGACTGCTTGGATCTCCTTGCAGTCCAAGGGACTCTCAAGAATCTTCTCCAACAGCACAATTCAAAAGCATCAATTCTTCGATGCATTACAGTCAAGTACAATTTAAAAAGAAAACATATTCCAATATCATATGAACTTAACTCTCTAATAAAGCCTTGTGATACATAATCTGTTGGCATTTCCACATTTGCTTAGTCAGCTCTTAAAAGGTATGATAACTCACCTCAATCCTGTAATCATTTTCCGACTTCCACGCCTATGTTTCCATCACAAATTACATATGGTGATTTTTCCACTGGATTGAAACCTCCCTGAGGTTGAGGCCTTGTTTCTCATTGTTTCTTTATCTCCTATCACTTGTTGTTGTTGTTGTTCAGCTGCTAAGTCATGTCTGACTCTTTGTGATGCCATGGACTGCAGCACTCTAGGCTCCTCAGTCTTCCACTATCTCCCAGAGTTTGCTCAGATTCATGTCCATTGAGCCAGTGATGCTATATAACCATCTCATCCTCTGCCTCCCTCACCTCCTTTTGCCTTCAATCTTTCCCAACATCAAGGTCTTTTCCAGTGAGTCAACTCTTCCCATCAGGTGGCCAAAGTACTGGAGTTTCAGCAATAGTCCTTCCAAAGAATATTCAAGGCTGATTTCCTTTAGGATAGACTGGTTGGATCTCCTTGAAATCAAAGGGGCTTTCAAGAGTCTTCTCAGCACCACAATTCAGAAGCATCGATTCTTTGGCTCTCAGCTTTCTTCCTCATGATCCAGCTCTCACATCCATACATGACTAATGGGAAAACCATAGCTTTGACTATATGGACCTTTGTCGGCAAAGTGATGTCTTTGCTTTTTAATATGGTATTTAGGTATGTCATGGACTTCCCTGGTGGCTCAGATGGTAAAGCGTCTGTCTATGATGCAGGAGACCCGGGTTTGATCCCTGGGTTGGGAAGATCCCTTGGAGAAGGAAATGGCAATCCACTCCAGTACTATTGCCTGGAAAATCCCATGGACAGAGGAGCCTGGTAGGCTACAGTCCATGGGGACTCGCAGAGTCAGACACGACTGAGCGACTTCACGTTCACATTATATAGCTAGGTATGTCATAGTTTTCCTTCCAAGGAGCAAGCACCTTTTAATTTCATGGCTGCAATTAATATCTCCAGTAATTTTGGAGACCAAGAAAATAAAATCTTTTATTTTATTGCTTCCACTTTTTCTCCTTCTATTTGCCATGAAGTGATGGGACCAGGATGTCATAATCTTAGTTTTTTAATGTTGAGTTTCAAGCCAGCTTTTTCACTCTCCCCTTTCACCCTCATCAAGGGCTCTTTAGTTTCTCTTCACTTTCTGGCATTAGAATGGTGTTACCTGCATATCTGAGGTTGTTGATATTTCTCCTGGAAATCTTGATTCCAGCTTATAGTTCATCCAGCCCAGCATTTCACATGATGTACTCTGCATAGAAGTTAAATTAAGCAGGGTGACAATATACAGCCTTGTCATACTCCTTTCCCAAATTTAAACTATTCTGTTGTTACATGTCTGATTCTAATTGTTGCTTCTTCACCCACATACAGGTTTCTCATGAGACAGGTAAAGTGGTCTAGTACTTCTGTCTCTTTAAGAATTTTGCAGTTTGTTGTGGAACATCTACACCAGTCAAAAGGTTTTGGGGTAGTCAGTGAAGCAGAAATAGGTGTTTATCGGAACTGCCTTGTTTTCTCTATGATCCAGTGTCAGAGTCAGACACGACTGAGCGACTTCACGTTCACATTATATAGCTAGGTATGTCATAGTTTTCCTTCCAAGGAGCAAGCACCTTTTAATTTCATGGCTGCAATTAATATCTCCAGTAATTTTGGAGACCAAGAAAATAAAATCTTTTATTTTATTGCTTCCACTTTTTCTCCTTCTATTTGCCATGAAGTGATGGGACCAGGATGTCATAATCTTAGTTTTTTAATGTTGAGTTTCAAGCCAGCTTTTTCACTCTCCCCTTTCACCCTCATCAAGGGCTGTTTAGTTTCTCTTCACTTTCTGGCATTAGAATGGTGTTACCTGCATATCTGAGGTTGTTGATATTTCTCCTGGAAATCTTGATTCCAGCTTATAGTTCATCCAGCCCAGCATTTCACATGATGTACTCTGCATAGAAGTTAAATTAAGCAGGGTGACAATATACAGCCTTGTCATACTCCTTTCCCAAATTTAAACTATTCTGTTGTTACATGTCTGATTCTAATTGTTGCTTCTTCACCCACATACAGGTTTCTCATGAGACAGGTAAAGTGGTCTAGTACTTCTGTCTCTTTAAGAATTTTGCAGTTTGTTGTGGAACATCTACACCAGTCAAAAGGTTTTGGGGTAGTCAGTGAAGCAGAAATAGGTGTTTATCGGAACTGCCTTGTTTTCTCTATGATCCAGTGAATTTGATCTCTGGTCCCTCTGCCTTTTCTAAACCCAGCTTGTACATCTGAAAGTTCTCAGTTCATATACTGCTGAAACCTAGCTTGGAAGATTTTGAGCATAATCTTGCTAGCATGTGAAATGAGCACAAGTGTATGGTACTTTGAACATTCTTTGGCATTGTTCTCCTTTGAGATTCGAGTGAAAACTGACCTTTTTCCAGGCCTGTGGCCACTGCTGAGATTTCCAAATTTGCTGATATATTAAGTGAGTATTTTAACAGCATTTTTTTTTAAGGGTTTTAAATAGCGCAGCTGGAATTCCACCACCTCCACTAGCTTTGTTTGTAGTTATGCTTCCTAAGCTTCACTTGACTTATATTCCAGGATGTTCAACTCTAGCTGAGTGACCATACCATCATGTTTATCTGGGTCATTAAGGCCTTTCTCCTATAGTTTCTCGGTGTATTCCTGCCACCTCTTCTTAATCTCTTCTGCTTCTGCTAGGTACTTACCATTTCTGTCCTTTGTCATGCCTGTTCTTGCATGAAATATTCCTTGGATATCTCCAATTTTCTTGAGATTTATCTGGGTCATTAAGGCCTTTCTCCTATAGTTTCTCGGTGTATTCCTGCCACCTCTTCTTAATCTCTTCTGCTTCTGCTAGGTACTTACCATTTCTGTCCTTTGTCATGCCTGTTCTTGCATGAAATATTCCTTGGATATCTCCAATTTTCTTGAGATATCAAAGTCTTTCCCATTCTATTGTTTTCCTCTATTTCTTTGCATTATTCATTGAAGAAGGCTTTCTTATCTCTCCTTGTTATTCTCTGGAACTCTGCATTTAATTGGTATATCTTTCCCTTTCTCCCTTACCTTTCACTTCTCTTCTTTTCTCAGCTATTTGTAAGGCCTTTTAAGATAACCACTTTACCTCCTTGCATTTCTTTGTTTTTTCTTTTTCTTTTTTTGGGGATGGTTTTGGTCATTGCCTCCTGTACAATGTTATGAGTTCCAGAAAAACATCTATTTCTGCTTTATTGACTATGCCAAAGCCTTTGATTGTATGGATCACAATAAACTGTGGAAAATTCTGAAAGAGATGGGAATACCAGACCACCTGACCTGCCTCTTGAAAAATTTGTATGCAGGTCAGGAAGCAACAGTTAGAACTGGACATGGAACAACAGACTGGTTCCAAATAGGAAAAGGGGTACATCAAAGCTGTATATTGTCACCCTGCTTATTTAACTTCTATGCAGAGTACATCATGAGAAACTCTGGGCTGAGGAAACACAAGGTGGAATCAAGATTGCTGGAAGAAATATCAATAACCTCAGATATGCAGATGACACCACCCTTATGGCAGAAAGTGAAGAATTAAAGAGCCTCTTGATGAAAGTGAAAGAGGAGAGCAAAAAAGTTGGCTTAAAGCTCAACATTCAGAAAACGAAGATCATGGCATCTGGTCCCATCACTTCATGGCAAATAGATGGGGAAACAGTGGACACAGTGTCAGACTTCATTTTTCCGGGCTCCAAAATCACTGCAGATGGTGATGACACCACCCTTATGGCAGAAAGTGAAGAACTAAAGAGCCTCTTGATGAAAGTGAAAGAGGAGAGCAAAAAAGTTGGCTTAAAGCTCAACATTCAGAAAACTAAGATCATGGCATCTGGTCCCATCACTTCATGGCAAATAGATGGAGAAACAGTTGCAGACTTTATTGTTTGGGGCTCCAAAATCACTGCAGATGGTGATTGCAACCATGAAATTAAAAGACGCTTAATCCTTGGAAGGTAAGTTATGACCAACCTAGACAGCATATTAAAAACCAGAGACATTACTTTGTCAACAAAGGTCCGTCTAGTCAAGGCTATGGTTTTTCCAGTAGTCATGTATGGATATGTGAGTTGGAGTATAAAGAAAGCTGAGTGCTGAAGAATTGATGCTTTTGAACTGCGGTGTTGGAGAAGACTCTTGAGAATCCCTTGGACCGCAAGGAGATCCAACCAGTCCATCCTAAAGAAGATCAGTCCTGGGTGTTCATTGGAAGGACTGATGTTGAAGCTGAAACTCCAATACTTTGGCCACCTGATGCGAAGAGCTGACTCATTGGAAGAGACCCTGATGCTGGGAAAGGTTGAGGGCAGGAGGAGAAGGGGACGACAGAGGATGAGATGGTTGGATGGCATCTCTGACTCAATGGACACGTGTTTGGGTAACCTCCGGGAGTTGGTGATGGACACGGAGGCCTGGCGTGCTGCAGTCCATGGGGTTGCAAAGAGTCAGACACAACTAAGCGACTGAACAGGCTCAGTGGCAGTCCAGCAATGTAAGGAGATGGCATTGCCAGGCAGACAGAGAACCTCTTTTGTAGAAAAGTTCAGAGGGAGACCACAGCTGCTGTGTGTGTGCTCAGACGCTCAGCTGTGTCTGACTGTCTGCCACCACGTGAACTGTAATCCACCAGGCTCCTCTGTTTATGCGATTCTCCAGGCAAGAATACTGGGGTGGGTTGCCATTTCCTCCTTCAGGGGATCTTCCTGACCCAGTGATTGAATTCACATCTCCTGTGTCTCCTGCATTGGCAGGCAGATTCTTTACCACTGAGCCACCTTGGAAGCCCAAAGCTGCTACAGAGGCAACTAAATCCGAGAACATTTTAGGATGGTGGGGAATTCCTGTCCTTCACATAAAAAACAGAGATCTACAGGCAGCCTACTTTACGAATACTCTAGGGGTGAGGTAACGCAATATAGTTTGAATTTCCCTAGCCTGGAGAGTCCTGCCATTCCACTGTACCAGTGCCGTTATCCTGCTGTACCTGTTTCTGCCTTTCCCTCTGGGCTCCTCCAGCATGATTACGTGTGAGCAGTAACACAAGTCAATGGGAAGCAGCCAGCAACAGGGCAGCACTGGCCCCATACCAGTCCTCCCAACACCTGGCCAAGCGTTTCATTAAAGAATTTAGTGGCTTATCCGAGTACAAGGTTAAAATCTTTAAATGTGACATTAGCATTTTTTGTCAAGAAGATAATATCTAGGTACACTAAGGCAATTAAAAGGGGTGATGAGTTGCACATATACAATTATCTTAAAATCACAGGCGCAAGTCAGGAAACACAGCAGTGCTTTCAATAAAGACCTGGACTTTTCAAGCCATATAGTTAAGAGGATGAGATAAATCCTGTGATTTAGAACCACATGGATGAACCTCATAATGTTAAGAGAAGCCAAATAGTATATCCTATATGGTTATACTTTAATAAAGTCCAAGACAGGCAAACCTAGTATATAGTTTAAAAGTCAGGTAGTCACTTTTTTTGGGGAGGAGGCAGTCATGGAGAAGAAAGCATCCCATTAAAATGCAATGCCTCGATAAGGATGTTGGCCATGTCTGTGCAGTTAATCTGTGTATTTTTCTGAAAATGTTCTACTCTAACAAAGGTTTAAAAACAACGTGCATGTGCCTATGTGGACTTGCTGCAAGGATGGCAGAAAACTTTTTAAAAATTTGACTCAGCCTAAGTTTATGGCATGGAAAAAGTAAATTTTAATAGTGGTTACTTCTTTATAGTCTATACTGAGACAAGATTTGGCTACTGTAGGGAGAAAAAACCCAAATTTTAAGTAGGTCTGCAACATTCAGAGGCAATGAAACCCCAGACTACCAAAAAGAGATGAAAGAGAATTTTAATATGTAACTACAGAACCACGGCAGCAACATATTTTGAGCTTTATTAAGAAAGGATTAAGACTGATGATTCATTTCCAAGTTTTTAATATAATAAGAACTTTCCTTTCCTTGTCCAGAACCAATGGCAATTTATAACAAAATCTACCCATGGGGATAGTTATACAATATGATACACATGAACAGCCGACTCATTAAGCTGGGAAAGACTGAGGGCAAGAGGAGAAGGAGGCGACAGAGGATGAGATGCTTGGATGGTATCACTGACACAAAGGACATGAGTTTGAGCAAACTACGGGAGACGGTGAAGGACAGGGCAGCCTGGCATGCTTCAGTTCATGGGGTTGAAAAGGGTTGGACATGACTTAGGAACTGAACAACAAGAAAATTAGCTTCTTAAGCTCCAACAACTCTTCATGTTTAAATATTACAGATTAATGTCCACAACTACACCCTGGAAAATTAAAATACTGCAGTACTTAAATCTGGCTTCCCTCGTAGCTCAGCAATGCACCTGCAATGCAGGAGTTGTGGGTTCAATTCCTGGGTTAGGAAGATCCTCTGCAGAAGGAAATGGCAACCCACTCCAGTATTCTTGCCTGGAAAATCCCATGGACAGACGGGCCTGACAGGCTACAGTCCATGGGGTTACAAAAGAGTCGGACCTCACTCAGCGACTAAACAGCAAACAACAATTTAAATTTACCACTATGTTTCAGTGATTAGGCACAAAAAATATTAATTTTGGCTATTACTACCCAATGATAACAATTCTGTCAACTGGGTATCAGAACTAGTTGATTTTTGAGATTAATCAAAATAAAGTCAATGTAATTTCAGTTTTACCTAAAGGATGTAGAGATTTGTTGGCATAGCTATTAACAATGTGTTTAGAATTTGAATCCTTTTTTTAAAAATAATATTTTAAATGATTTTATACTTGCCTTAGTATATAACTGCATCAGAGATAAAAATCACTATTTACTAAACACATATCTTATTATACTATCTAATAATGTTACGGAGCTACTTTAATTTTAAATATTTAGTTTATGATAACAATTAGTCATTTTACTTTTTTGGCTACTTATAATCTTTAACTTACTGGCTAGTTACAATCTTTAACTCATATATTTAGTTTCTCCTCTAATCTTCTCTTTGAAACTAAATAATATTCTATCTCAAAGAAAATGGTTGCTTTTTATTGTACAAATTGAAGATATAATGAATTTTTCTAATAATAAAAGTAGAATAGAACACAAGAAAAGATAAAAAGATCTAATATGCTCCCCCTTTGTTAGCAGTTTTGTGGATTTTTTTTTTAATCCTCCTCAGATATGTAGAACGGAAATTTCCAAATATAAACGAATGTGGCCAACAAGCACCCAAATGCAAAAGTTATCAATACATGATCAATCTGGTTTCATCTATAGAATCCATTTTCCATCCCCATGGGATCATTTCAAAGCAAGTACCAGAGATTATATTGTTTCATTTATAAACACCTCAGAAAAGAAACAAAAATGAAAAAGACAACAGACAAATTCTAATGAATTTTAATAACTAATATGCTTCCCTGTTGGCTCAGATGGTAAAGAATCCACCTGCAATGCGGGAGACCTGGGTTCAAGCCCTGGGTGGGGAAAATCCCGAGAAGGGAATGGCTACCCACTCCATTCTCCTTGCCTGGAAAATCCCACGGACAGAGGAGCCTGAAGGGCTACATACAGTCCACGGGTTCTCAAAGAGTCAGACACAACTGAGCGATTGAGCACACACATGTATTTCTTTAAAAATATATTTAGAAAGTTATGCTATTTATTTCTAGCTATGCTGGGTCCCATCACTTCATGGGAAATAGATGGGGAAACAGTGGAAACAGTGCCAGACTTTATTTTTTTGGGCTCCAAAATCACTGCTGATGGTGACTGCACTCATGAAATTAGAAGACGCTTACTCCTTGGAAGAAAAGTTATGTCCAACCTAGATAGCATTTTCAAAAGCAGAGACATTACTTTGCCGACTAAGGTCCATCTAGTCAAGGCTATGGTTTTTCCTGTGGTCATGTATGGATGTGAGAGTTGGACTGTGAAGAAGGCTGATCGCCGAAGAATTGATGCTTTTGAAGTGTGGTGTTGGAGAAGACTCTTGAGAGTCCCTTGGACTGCAAGGAGATCCAACCAGTCCATTCTGAAGGAGATCAACCCTGGGATTTCTTTGGAAGGAATGATGCTAAAGCTGAAACTCCAGTACTTTGGCCACCTCATGCGAAGAGTTGACTCACTGGAAAAGACTCTGATGCTGGGAGGGATTGGGGGCAGGAGAAGAAGGGGACGACCGAGGATGAGATGGCTGGATGGCATCACGGACTCGATGGATGTGAGTCTGAGTGAACTCCGAGAGATGGTGATGAACAGGGAGGCCTGGCGTGCTGCGATTCATGGGGTCGCAAAGAGTCGGACACGACTGAGCGACTGAACTGAACTGAACTGATGCTGGGTCTTCACGGCTGTGCGGGCTTTCTCCAGTTGCGGCCGGCAGGGGCTACTCTACAGTGGTGCTCGGGCCTCTCACTGTCCTGGTTTCTCTTGCTGCAGGGCACAGGCTTGAGAGCAAGGGCTCAGAGCTGTGGAATCTTCCCAGACCAGGGACTGAACCTGTGTCCCCTGTACTGGCAGGCATATTCTTAACCACTGGACCACCAGGGAAGTCCTAAAAAATATTTTAAACTGTAACAATTTCCTTGTCTATTCCTTTGCTACTTATTTGTTGCAGAGAATGGGTCACTTGTTCTATACAATTTCTCCCAAGTTAGATTCTGTTAACTGAATTCCTGTGGTATTGCTTAGCTTGTGCTTCTGTTTTCTATGTTTCCTATAAACTCATAGTTAGATGCCGAGGTTTGCTGAGATTCAGACTTGATTTTTGATTCCCCCAACCTCACGAGTGTTGCTGGGTACTTTCCATTGCAGCATTTCAGGAGGTTTGTCACCCCTGGCTGCCTCTGTTTCTACGATGTTGTATTACAATCATGAAACAACCAGTGTATTTAAAAAAAATCACATTTTGCTATAATTCTCAGTAGCTCTGTGTGATATGGAGAATGAGAAGATGAAGAGATTTCAAGTGCACGCTTCTCTTCAAGGTGGGTTATCTGTCCTCTTCCCCAGCCCGTTAAACTTTATCCATTCTAGTCTAAAGTCTCCATTGACTTAAGTCCCTCCCATGCAGAATCTGGTCTAGAACGTAAATTTAAAGTTACTGGAAGTCTATACAAAATGCTCATTCACTGTAACTCTGGGCAATCTCTCTGTTTCATTCTTCCATTTTTAACACAGTAGTAATAGTACCCCTGTGAAAGGGTTCTTAAATGGCTTAACTATGTGTGAAAACACTTATAATGGAATCTGGCACCCAATAAACTGCTCCAGAAATATTCACAATGTTTACTACTATTCATATGTTGGTCCTATTCTGCAGTGGATAAGTGCATAAGCCATCTACTAGCATGATTCAGGATGAATGGGGGGCTTTATAGTTGTTTTCTTTAAATTCCAACTTTATTTTTACTTGTTCATGTATTTCTTTGGTGCCAAAACCCAGGATTGACCCATGGAATTCTGACTGCAGATGTTTGAGTAAGAGAATCTAGATTTGATTCCATGTTCCAGAAAATACAAATTATGTAACTACAAAGAGTAAAGTGGAGTAGAAAATACAGAAGTCCAAGAATAAAAAAAATCCTAGGGACTTCCCTGGTGGCCCAGTGGTTCAGACTTCACCTTCCACTGTAGGGGATGTGGGTTCGATCCCTGGTCAGGAAGCTAAGATCCCACATGCCTCAAGGCAAAAAAATCCAAACATAAAACAGAAGCAGGAATGTAACGAATTCAATAAATACTTTAAAAATGGGCCACATTGAAAAAAAAATCTTAAAAGTCCTGGATTTAGGTGTTGATCTGTTTTTAATTGGTTATGTCACTTTGGAAGTCATTTAACCTCCATGAACCTGAGTTGCTTCTTCATCTGTGCAGTGGAGGTAATGAGAATGAAAATAACATGGAGATAATTATTACATCTATTTTGCATAGTATCTGCTTAAGGATCAAACCAGATAATATATGTACATAACACAGAAATACAAACATATTTTGCTACCATTACTGGATGAACCCTAAATTCTTATCTAAGGTATGTGAAGAGCATCTGCTTTACCTGGCTCCTTGAGTTGTCAGAAAGAATAAAAGCAACACTGCTGAGTGAATAAAGCATGGGAGTATTTCTCTTACAATCAGAGATAAAGCCTAAATATAAACTTCCTGAAAAAGGTGACTGGAGCAGATGCTTAGCCCTCTGCCCACCTGATTTCAAGGCACTGTGGTCAACTCCACGTGTGCCGATGTTCATGGTCAATCAACTAGGGCACTTTGGAAATGCCGGTGAATTAAGGACCCCGGGGCAACTGCGACCAGGGAGTGAGAGACAGCCCAGCCTCCCCACCTGTCAGTGGGAAATCTAGAAATATTTAGCTCATTTCCGCAGAGGGTCCCTACGAGTCCACAGTGGCGACCAACTCAGCAGTGAATCTCCGCTGGCTCTTCTCCCGGCCACTCCCCACACCCCGCCCCGTCTCATTCTCCACACTTCCTCCATCACTTTCTTGGAAACAGCTCCCAGGTCCTCATCCCGGGCTGTGCTTTCAGGAAAAACCCAAACTAAGACAGCGACATGCTGACAATTTTCAAGGGATAACTGACTGTTAGCCTTCCCACTAATTAGGCTTAGGTCAAAAAGGAGTAGAATAAAGTTAAAAAAATAAAATTAAAAACAAAAAAAAAGAAGCAGAGGCCAGGAGAGCACACAAAGACATCATGTGCTTTAAACTTAAAGCACACTCATGCATGAGAGTGTGTGAGTGTGTGTGTGTGTGTGTGTGTGTGTTGGATACGATTTAGAGAGAAGAGACGCTGCATCAAGAATTAAACACATAGGCAATACTGCTTTACATGTTTGCTGCTAAGTCGCTTCAGTCGTGTCCGACTCTGTGCGATCCCATAGATGGCAGCCTACCAGGCTCCCCTGTCCCTGGGATTCTCCAGGCAAGAACACTGGAGTGGGTTGCCATTTCCTTCTCCAATGCATGAAAGTGAAAAGTGAAAGTGAAGTCGCTCAGCCATGTCTGACTCAGCGACCCCATGGACTGCAGTCTACCAGGCTCCTCCCTCCATGGGATTTTCCAGGCAAGAGTACTGGAGTGGGGTGCCAATGTTTAGCATGTATTAAATCTTGGTTTTAATACCTCAGTGGCCAACCAGGTGAGAAGATCAAAGCTTCTACAGAGGCCTAACATCATACGTTATATCTTTTATATCTCAGGATCTGGATTGGAACCAATGCCCCAAAATCAACTGTTAAAGAATCAGAGGAATCCTTTGGGATTCTTTTGGCAGAGATATAATTTAAGTATGGTCAACATCCAGTGAGTTCCAACCATTTGTAGCCCTAAGCTACAAATATGAATATGTTTACTTAAAGGCACAGATAACATAGTTTGTAGTCTATGCATTAAGACCTGTCTTAGAAGAACATATTGAGGGTTTATAAATGACCAGTGAATAATGCTGAAGGCAAGGGAAAAAAAGTCCCAGCAAAGTGATCATATGCAATAACAACCAGAAAGTGAGATATTCAAAAATGATTATTTCTTTGAACGTATCTGATAAACTTCCATCAGGACTGGAGGTATCCAGTACTGGGAAAGAGCCTACAGATGACATTTAAGTTACGAAACCTATTTGGTAAGGGAAGAATAGTTCAATTAAACACTATACATCTCTAAAACTTTTTATAACAAACACCAAATTGTGAAATAGTTTCCAACTTAATTTTTATTTGACTCAAATTGTCATACAAATTCCAAGCTTTTCATTAACTTGGCACTGACAGCTTAACCCCTCTTTCCCCTCCTTATCTCATATTTCCCACCTTCGATTCCAGCCAGCTACTCAGTTCTATTTCTCATTTCTCCAAATATGCCCTTCACATTCTCATCTGTCGGCTATGGTTCAGAGCGTTTTGTCCTATATGGGCTGTCCTTCACTTCACCTTTCTTCCAAATCCTACCCATCACTGATGCACTAAATGACTACTTCCTTGTAGGTAACATTTCTTTATGACGATATTATAAAAAGCTATGTAGATCTAAGGCTTCAGGGTTATGGATAGAAGACCTGGAGTTGACCTCTAGGAGGCATTGCATTCAATTGGCTTTATACTGCTGGATAAGTCATTCAGTTCATTCATCACAGTTTTTTAATTTGGCTGCAGTGGGTCTTAGTTGTGTCATGCAGGATCTCTCATTGTGGTGCAAGCTCACTTGCCCCGTGGAATGTGGGGTCTTAGTTCCATGATCAGGGATTGAACCCACATCCCCTGCATTGCTCTGGACCAACAGTAAGTCCCCGATTTATCACATTTTTAATGCACATCCTATATTGCTGAATGCTAGAGTTACAAAGGTGAATTAGATATGGTTCTGATTTCAAGATCACAACTGCAAGGATATTAAATTCTTAAAATATCTATATATGCCAGTGTATAATTAAGAAACTCAGATGAGATAATGGAAATATCAGTATTTTTGTTTGTTTGTTTTAAAGAATGGTAAGACGCTTCAGTTGTGTCTGACTCTATGTGACTCTATGGATCTTAGCCCACCAGGCTCCTCTCTCCATGGGATTCTCCAGGCAAGAATACTGGAGTGGGTTGCCATTTCCTACTCCAGGGAGGGAATCTTCCCAACCCAGGGATCAAATCTGTATCTCCTGCACTGACAGGCAGGAAGAATAGGTATATTAAATATAAAGTACTTAAGAGTCACAAAAATCAAGTTATGATTTATATAAAACCATGGTATATTCCTTTAAAAGTAGTTTGTGTTTGGAAAGTGAATTTAATGTTTAGAATGGATGCCATGTTGAGAGTTTGGTAGCTTCCCAGCTGGGAAAGACTTCTCTTAGTTAAGTTATACTGTCTGAGGACTTTCTTCAAAGGTAGCTGCTCCCTAAACAGCCCACGGAAGGAACACACAAGGGTGTGTTTGCAGTTTTCTGTAACAGATGGCTTTTTTCCCTTTCAAAGGGCTGCCTGGGCAGGTGCTCTTACTATGTTTAGAAATGAGTAAGTCATAGGATCTAAAGCAGACTCTTTAAACTCATAAAACACTCAATTTATAAACTCTTAAGTAAGACTTTTAGATTTGGTAATCCCAGGAGACTCTTTATTATAAAGTAACTGGACCATGGGTTAAAGGTTCTGCTAATTATATTTCTTACTCAAAACTATCATCTAACCTTAGATCACACTGCAGCTGTAAAATGGTAATGCTGGCGGCTTCTTAAAAGCATTTCTCGGGAGCCTTTAATTGAAATGGCTGATTCAATGAATCCAATTATCACCTTCCAAAAATTATTCTAACATGACATTTATTTTCCTAACAGCAACAACTTTTAACATTATAAAGAACTTTTCATCTTCATAATATATAAACAGGTGTGTTGACATTCCCTGTAAAACTATTTCACAAAGAACACAAGGTCCACTAATTAAAAAAACAAAGACCACCCTTTATTTTTGTTAGTCTTAATTAAGAGCAACAAATTAAAATTTTGTAATAAGAAAGAAAAATCCTACAGAAAGCTCAATTAAAATGATATAAATTAAATAGAAAAAAAAAAAAAGAACTGCATCCCATTCTGGTGTTTACTAGGAAGGAAACTCTGCTACTTACTGCAGTGGCTCGAGAGAGTTCACGACATGTGCTGAGCAGTCCGTTTTGTAAATCGTCCCTCTGAAGCACCACGGTCTGGATGGCTGCTGGGTTATCTGCATTCATTTCTATCTCCTGGCTGGCTGACAGCAAAGCTTGCTCAAGCGTGTACTATTATAATAAAAAAATGATTACACTTAATGTTCTGCATCATCGAATTAATTCTTTTCTACTTCAGTTATCAGTGTCCTGATAATCATCATATAAAGTAACATCAGTTGTAGATAATAAACATAATTGTCCTACTTTCTCCTTGTGGAGCTGCTGAAGTTTCTCCTCCAGAGCGTGTACCACTTTATCTTGCTCACACAGTCGGCTTAGCTTGGCCTAGGTTACAGAGAAGATGTCTTTTGTTAGCAGTTTTTAATTTTTCCTGTAATTGGATTTAGGCATAACAAAAAAAAACCCTCACATTTAAAACAGCCAAGGAATAGCTAATCAGGTCAATCTTCACTTCAGTCAATAAAATTAAAATTAAAATATAGAATACAGAGATAGGACACTTTAAAAAAATGCATATAAAGTAAAAAAGCATTTTCCACCATACTATTTAACTTACACAATTCAAAATACTCTTAGTAACCAGGCAGTCTCCTATGACTTCAGCAAATCATTTTAATGGGGTTAAGATATTTTCTCTACAAACTGCTGGAGAGTTTAAGTAACTTATGCAATCCTTAATTAAAACACAGACTGGCTTCTCTTTTTATAATTTTAAAATTATGCTTTTATGTTCTTCAGAAAAAATCACTTCTAACTATAATAATACAAGTAAAAACATTGCTAATGGAGAAAAATAACTTTCAACAATTTTAATGTTTTAAATTCTCAATAATACCTCAATTTTTTAATTATAAAAACATGAGAGAGCACTTTAATAAGACTTCGGTCCTGCAATAAACCAGTTCATCACATATCTGAAAATAAAAACCCTGGACAAACAGTAAATATATGCCAAGTGTTACTGCATAATGACACAAGAAAGCAAGAAATTTGAGATTCTTTCTTTGTCATTTATCTATTAAAGTAACCACCTTATCTTTGTTAGACAACACTACTCAAGCCACATCAGATGGGATACACTGAAATGAGAAGGAGGTACAGCTCAGTGGAATAAAACCAGCAGAAATGAGGGAAGAATGAGATATAAATAAGGACGTTAGTGATGTAAAACACGATTAACAGCAATAACAAAAGGATGCAGTGACAGAATTTCTAGAGGTTGACGCTTTCTCCAGATGACAAAAGTTTTACTTTGTCTCTAATCCTTCATAATTTTATATCAGAAATACTCTTTACTTTCACTTAAATGATTCTAAATTTGTTCGACTGCTAACTATATGGGTGGGGTGGGAAGAGGACAAATCAGGGAGTGAGGATTTAATTGAATCTAAGTGCAAAAGAAGAAAACGTTTGATGTCATTTTGGAGGGCAGATCAGGAAGAGGAAATCTTTTTTGTCATGCTTATTTCCAGTGTTTTGGCAGAGCATTGATAATACATTGCATGCTAATACTTACATCAATATCTACTTCTTCCGGTCTGTATTTGTATAATGTGCCTCTGCATTCATCCTGTGACAGCTATAAGGGAAAATGTCACACAGCAACTTTAAAAATGATTAAAAATATACATTTACTTAGTATATAGTTAATATTTTAATTTATATAACAGTAACAGAAATGGGTTTTTTAATGATTCTATACTTTTAAAAAGTTTAGTTCAAACACAGATCATTACAAAAATAGAAAATTATTGAACATCAATACAATCAATATGCAAGATACGTAAGAATGATGTTAACTTCAGCTTGTCAGACAAAATAAGAAGCTGGTCAAATAAAATTATGCAGCACCTTATGTTTTCCACTTGCGAGACACACATTATTTCAATGAAAAAAATTGACAAATACAATCAGAGCAGCTGTATTGAATCAAATCTCGAATCAGGCATTATTTCAGCAGTCAAAAACTGTGCTTTCAACGGTATACACATAACCACACAACTGTGTATGTGTACATTCAGATGCCAACACATCTTTGTACAATTTTATTAACAAAACCTAGAACACATTGTATACATATACATAATATATAAACACACATACACAGTATAGACTTATCTTGTTCCTCTGTCTTAAGAACTAAAAGAATGGAGGAAAAGGATGGGTTTAATCGAAAAGAGGAAAAGCACTCAGAATCTCTTAAAACTGAAAGTCTACAGTATAAATATGGACAGCCAAATTTCATAAAAAGTACGGATGTGTTCATTGACACCATTTGTTTTATTATATTGTAATGAATTTCTACTCATTGTATTTAAACATCCTATTTTCAGCTTCTTCCAAATATCTTTTGGTCAAGCCAATCCTTATTTCTGACTGTGCTAACCAAGATTTCAATAAGCCATTCCAGTCAGCTATATCATAGATTATATCATAGCGCCTCTGCAGGCAAAACTGTAGTATTTCTCTTGTCTTTTCACTTTATACTGACTGCCGTCTACGGGGTCGCACAGAGTCGAACACGACTGAAGTGACTTAGCAGTAGCAGCAGCAGAGTAAGAAAAACATAGCAGGAAAATGTAATTGGGGCTCAATGCATGTTCACAAAATGGTATACTTTTTCTCAAAATGGGGACAGGAATAATGTATCCCAACTACATTCTAGATTGGAAAATTAAATTTCACTACAAATGCGTAAGAATATAAAAGTTACAACTATATATGCCTTCTCTGTAAAAAACTGCTTGACAGGTATATCTCAAGAAGGCACTATTTAAACAATAGATAACTTTAAATGGATCTAGGAATGTGGAAATCAGAAAATTAGAAAAGGTAATAAGCATTCCAAACATACAATAATCAATCCTGGTTTCCATGTTTCACTTCAAGACATTGCTTTCACGTACCTCATGCAAATGATTCTGTGACTACTTAAGGGGTATGCACATTGATTATTAAACCATAGAATTTTCATAGAAAAGAACATCACATGAAAAATGAATTGAATGACAAAAGTCAGAATATTTATGCACTATTTTAAAATAAAAGCCACTGAATATGTCCTGAAAAGTGTCGATTGTCATTCTAAATAAAAGCACCTAGATCCAAGAAGAGTTTATACTTCTATCTAAAGAAAGTAGTGAAAAATAAGTTTTAAAATGCTTACATCCATGACAAAAAAAAGTCAGAAACGCCAAAATGAGTATTTCTCATTTATAAAAAATAAAAGATGTAAAGCCGTTAGCTGCTAAATGTCTACAAAGACCTTGCTTATTTAATATTTAAAGTTAAACGCCAAACAGCTTTACTAAACCATGGAATGTATAATTTGGTTATAAATAGTGCTATATCTAGATTAAAATGTGATTTGCACCTTATATCCCAAGTCAAAAGAGAAAAAGCCAAGTATTTAAAATATGAAAACTCAGTAATTTATAACAAATATTTTGGATAATGGTATAACATTTTTATTTAGGGAATCTCACTGCATTTTCATATGAGTTGGGAAATTATAAAAAGGAAAGATGCATATTGTGTACTTATATTTTAGAATGCTATTTCCTGAAAACTATAGAAGTAATATTACACACAAATTAGATTTATTTCGTTGTACCTGTATTTTTGGTACCAATGAAGATTTATCTAAACCTTTTATCAACTTATTCGGTAAAGATAACTGGATATCAACTAATAAAATCTTAAAATAATTTATCTTCCAATATGCATTTCTTTTGCCTGTCAGAAGAAAAGAAAAGCATAAGAAAACAAGATGGTTCTTTAAACAATTAACTTTTTTTTTAAACTGGAGTACAGTAGATTAACTAAAAAATTAACTTTTAAGCATGGTCCATTTCCTATTACTGATTATAATTACTGATGATTTTTTTAAGAAAAGATGAAATTTATTAAAAAAATTTTTTTTAATTTGGCCACACCACAAGGCTTGAGGGATCTTAGTTTCCCAACCAGGGGCTAGAACTGAGTCATGGCAGTGAAACTGCCGAGTCCTAACCACTGGACCACCATGGAATTCTAGAATAAAATTTATTTTTAAAAATTTCCATCTAGAATCGAAGAAGTTTACTATTTTGTTCTCCATATCAAAATCCTACTAATAAGAAACATTAACTTCATGAATACTCTGATTAACTCAAGTTCTACATGAAACAATGTTTCATGGCAATACTTTTTATCATTTTTTCAAACACATCTTTAGCAAGAAAGTTCTGAGTTTGAATACCGTTGTTTGAAATACCTCTGCAACACTAGAAAAGTTAAGTGACAGGGGGTTACTTAAGTAATTAATTCAGTTTGAGAAGCTTATTATATAGACTTTACTGATTATATAAGGATATGCATTATATTTAGAAATTTAGAACTTTTTCATAGTATAGTATCATAATCTTTTTAAAAACTGGTTTTGCATTAAGTTCAAACAAAAGTCACTTTTGCCAATTAAAACTGAACCTTCTACAGTATCCCTTTTAAGTATGTGAAATATATATATGTGTGTGTATATATATATCTTTTAAAGCATATGAATATATACATAAAAGACAAAAACAGATCCAAGGGGAAATATTTCGATAAAATTAGACATGTCCTACAAAAACTCAAAAATGCTCTTAGGGCTATGCATGCGTATTTGCTAATCAACCTGTATCTTTTAAAACAATTATCATGTGATTAATTTCACTGATGTTAATTATGCAATAAAAATTCTAGTCAAATTGTACTTGTGAAAGGAGATAAAATGATTAATAGAACCAGAGGAATTTTTAAACTTGATGCTCACTTAGCATTTGCTTTGATTCAGTTTTAGGTTCTTTTTATTTGACTAATTTTAAGAAAATTACTGGGACTTCCCTAGTGATCTAGTGGTTAAGACTCCATGCTTCCACTGTAGGGGGTATGGATTCAATCCCATGTCAGGGAACTCAGATCTTGCATACTGAATGGTGACCCCAAAAATTACAAAAAAAAAAAAAAAAAAAAATACTGCTTAGGTAATTTCTCAGGTGTCGTCTTTCTTTTAGGAAAATGGAACACAGAGGGTCTCCTGACAGAAAACCTGAAATGGCTATGACTCAGAATAATTGGTCATAAAACACTTCTGCTATGTTATGTTATGTCATGTGCCAACTCTTGTGACACTACAGAATGCAGCTCGCAAGGCTCCTCTGTCCATGGGATTTGCCACACAATACTTGGAGTGGGTTCCCATTTCCTTCCTAGATCTTGCTGACCCAGGGATCGAACCCGAGTCTCTTGTGTCTCCTGCACTGACACGTGGATTCTTTACCTCTGTGCCACCTGGGAAGCCCATATTGCCACTTCATTTTCAGCTAAATTTCAGGAACCTATCAAGACAGCATTGCAATGCAATCCCAGAAAAGCAAACCATCAGGTGTACAACAACAATTTTCATAATGATTTTCTTTCAATAATAACACTAGAAGGAAAATCTGGAGAAAAACAAGATGTAATTTCAATTCATAGAAGTCTATATAGACAGAGTTTAAGAAATGTGTCTGTCACTTTTATCTACCAGTGATGCTCTGCCAAGAATCAATCACTTTACTACTGGCTAGTTAAAGAAAAGAACTTTAGAATTAACTGAAGTTAATTCTAGAAACTAAAAAATCCTCAGATTGGACAGCACTGATAGTCAATATTGATTACCTGGCTGCCCATATCTCAAACTCAGGCATGGCTGCTGCTCTTAGACCTTCAGATCTTCCTGTTCTGTGCAACTTCAGGTTTGTGTGTTTTTTTTTTTTTTCTTTCAAGACTCAGTATATGGAAATATGTGTATATAAATCTATTACTCTTTCAGTGTTCAGATAACCTCCATGTTTTTTGAGAAACTCCCAGGAGAACTTCTATTGCAGCTGAATGATTTCAATCAGCAATGAATTCTGCACCATCAGCCTTGATTACCGATCAATATAAAAAGAAAAATCAAATCAAACAGGAAATCTCAGCTCTTACTTATTGGAAATATACAAAATGTGAAAAACGAAAACACAACCTGTTAGAATAAAAGCCCTTCCATCTTATGTCAGTCAGCATTATATAAAATCAGAAACTGACAGCTTTGTATGCTGAAAAGGTTATCAATTCCAGATCAAGTCCTAAGGTTCATTTCAAAAAGTGTGGCTTTTTGGAATGAAGTATCAAGGTTCTATAATCTCGTGACTTTAAGAATGGAGATTCCTTTTTCTTTTGAAGAGTAAAGCTGTTTAACTTTAAATATTTAATAGTTTATCTCCTTGTTGCAAATTAAAAACTATGCTCGATCACATACTCTACATGTTTTGAAAACTGGGCTCATAAATAGTCACCCTCCCACCAACTGCTTCAGTCTCGCAGTTACAAGTTCCATCACAGAGACCTCAAGGCACCTTGAGGCAAATCGGAGACCTTTAAAGCCAGTGCAAATTCAAGGTGCTTCTTTTTACCAGGTGCTTTTACATATTTCAATTAAAAGGTATATTCATTTTTCATGTTAGTTAATTTTCTTCCTTGGTATGATTTTTAAGATGTTGTGACAGGTCATAGGCCACAGTTAATTCGAGGGTGTTGAGGTGGAAGAAGCTAAGTTGATGTTGAAAAACACACAGCTAAGAACATTTAGACCATGAAATACAAAAAAGAAAAACAAAATACTGGAGAGCAATGCGTAACATGACTTCTTTTGCAGATCTGCAGATTACCGAGGTCCTAAGTTCAAGCCAGCCAATGCCATGGCACATATTTTGAGTTAGGGAAGAGAATGGGGGAAGATATGAAGACCATGACGACCACAGAAGAGTGAAAAGAACACAGGGAGAAGTCACTCCCAGTATGGTAAGAAATGGTCATCTTTAGTTTTTACCATACCACAGTACAGAAACAAGCCCTAAATAACTTCCATACAAATATAAACTATTCCTAAAACACTGGGGGAGAGAGGTTGGGGAGCTTGCCCCTGAAAGGGAAAAAAAGAAATTCTTTTAAGTTTTCCCTAAAAATCAGTTACAATGCTTTAATCAAAAATTAATGGCAAGTTAGTAAAAAATTTTTACACATGTACTGCAGACCTCCAAGTACATTTCAATCAAATACTCTGTATAAAAACTTCAAGAAAATGGCACACTTAATATTCAACAGCAAAATGTTCAGCAAAGCCATGCGAAGAACAGCAGCGTCTTGAAAAGCATGGATGAGTTGGGTTGTTGTTTTTATTTTTATTTTCCAAAGAAACAGAAACAAAAAATGGAATAAGAAAAAGACTAATGTTATGAGTAACTCTGAGGAGAAACCAAAACTGTCACTGAGGGGTTTTGCAGATGATAAAGCAGTATCATTCACTGTCCAAGACCTTACTTGCTGGTACAGTTGGGGTCTTAGCGCCGAGTTCTCAATCATTGTGTGAACCATGGTGATAATAGGTTCATTTTCTTTCATCTATTTCAAATCAGGAGGAGCATACAGCAAACATCAGTTTACAGCATAGCTAGATTTGAAAGACGACACTGTAAATATAGCCTCTACTTTAATATCTTCCTAAGAGTGCAGTTGTTTATATATTATCCCAAGGTTGTACAGAATCAACTTAATACAAGCCATTTCAAACAAGTATTAAAAGCTGTAAAATACTGCCAAAGTTATAAAGGGCTTACTAACTGCAGTAAAGGCTTTACTTAATAAACATAACCAATATAGTCAATTAATGAATATCCTTATATACACTAGAACAGATGATAAAGCATCAAGATTCAAAGGATAAACTAAAAGGAAACCACCTATAAACTTAAAAGGAAAAAAATGGCATAACTTAATTAGCTATTTAATAAAAAGGCTTAAAATGATATTCAGTTCTTTATAAGGTTATTCAGAAAAACTTAGCTCTCAACAAATAATACCTTCTCACTTAAACAATCACACACTTTATTATTAATCTTGATAGACATTTATATATACTCTACTTCAGATTATCTCAAAGTAGAACACCATATGCAGAATGATTTCAAAGCTGTGTAAACTAAAATTAAATAAGCAAAGACTCAGTGAATCTCCCAGCTCTTTAAAAGACTGAAATCATGTTTCACATTTCCAGCTATATTGTACTTATTTACTGCCTCTAGAAAAATATTTGTTTTAGCAGGCTCTGGACTCAAAAGTTAAAGCATTCAAAAGACAATTATCATTATGTATAGATAATAAAAGGCCAACATATTTGTACTATTTGTAAGCAGACAAATCTGTTTATAACTGCAATTCGTGACATTTAGTTTATATAATTTTCATCCCCCATATTATAGAAAATAAGCATTTCTATCGTGGTTAATAAATGCTACTTCACTGACTTAACAAAATCTGCAAAAGTTTACTAATCTTAAGACTGAATGCATAAGTAAAAATTAAATCTGGAAAACTACACACCTAGCCAATTTTAATTCCAGTCTAGTTACCAGTGTTTCAAGTCAGTACTTTCTGTTTTAGCTGTCAAATGAGAAACCTTCTGTGACTGGTTTAATCTGCTTTTAAAAAGTTTTATTCTAGGTAAGTAATTTGTTTTTAAATCTAAACATTTAATATTAGTTAAACTCAAACGTCTGTATGTCAGTAAAACTCAAATCTACACGCTGGTTGAATTCAAACTCTCTTCTCCTCACTATTACCCAGTAAGGGACCAAGGCATTTACAGGTGACCTCTCATGCACACAGGAAAGAACTGTGTTAATAGGAAGTACAAGATAAAATTTTACTGTTGGGAAGTAATTTATAAGTTACTATAGATAAAAAGTTTTCTTTAGTAGAAAACAACTTTTATACAGAAATTTAAGACCTCTTTATATTTTAAAGTTTATGTTTTAAAGGAATGCTTGTCATTTTATCTTACCAAAGAGTTGAGTGTGTGCTAAGTTGCTTCAGTCAAAGCTGACTCTTTGCAGCCCTCTTTGAGTCCTCTGTCCATGGGATTCTCCAGGTAAGAATCCTGGAGTGAGTTGCCATGCCTTCCTCCAGGGGATCTTTCCGACCCAGGGGTTGAATCTGCATCTCTTATGTCTCCTGCTTTTGCAGGCGGGTTCTTAAAAAACACCAGTGGCACATGGGAAGCCCAATCAAATGTTGATCTTGGAATAAAGTGTAACTGCCTTTGGTTTTGGCTTCATCATTTGACTGCACTGATACATACTTCGTATAATGTGGGCTTCCCTTCTGGCTCAGCTGATAAAGAATCCACCTGCAATGTGGGAGACCCTGGGTTCGACCCCTGGACTGGCAAGATCCCCTGGAGCAGAAAGGCTACCCACTCCAGTATTCTGGCCTGGAGAATGCCATGGACTATATAGGGTCCATGGGGTCGCAAAGAGTCGGACACGACTGAGTGACTTTTACTTTCTTTCTTTCATATAATGTAGGTAGCCTAACTCTCTTCATTTTCAGTATTATATCATTTTGATTTTCAAAGCAATCTCATCTACACTTGCTGTTTTTCAGTAGCATGCCATGAAATTTAGACAGAAAAGTAATTGATTCAGATTAGGTGAGGGGGTTGGGGATTGGGAGGAAGAGGGTAGAGGGCCTAGGGGTTTGAAAGATGGTCAAGAGCATGAATGTTTAAGAAATAATGCAGGTTGGACAGTCTCCAAACATAAAAGACACTCAAGGTCAAAACTGCAACTGCCCGTGGAGTCTTGCCCTTGTCACATGGCTAGGTTTGTCAATATGGTGGTTTTTCACCTTTAAGTGGAGCTTCAACAGGGTACAGACCAGTGACTAGTATTCAGACTTTAGACCTTTAGGAATTACTTTTTTAAAATATATTTAAAAAGGGACAATATCGTTTCAGCCGAAGGGTAATCCAGCCTGATTTATTTAGCAGAATACTTCGAGAGGGTAAACATGCATGTTATAGAGGGAAGCCACATTTTCGATTTAAAAACTGCCTCCATTTAATTTACCTATCAAAGATCATTAACTATTAAGTCACTAAGAGGGGGGACCTTGTGAGAAGACACTGACTTAGGAACAGAAAAACTAAGAAAATACAAAGAGCAAAAATAACATTTAAAAAATGACTATTTCTTAAAAACTGAAGTATAGTCGATTTACAATACTATATTATTTTCAGGTGTGCAATACAGTGATTCAGTATTTTTATAGATTATACCCCATTTAAAGTTACTCTAAAATGAGCTACATTCCTTATGCTGTACAAAATATTCATGTAGCTTCTTTATTTTATACACAATTGTTATCTCTCTTAATCCCCTACCTCTAACTGGCCCCTCCCCACTCCTGTCTTCCCCCTGGTCACCACTGGTTTGTTCTCTACATCTGTAAGTCTGTTCCTGTTTTGTTACATTCATTTGTTTGTTTTCACTTTTCAGATCCCATATATGAGTATTTGTCTTTCTCTAACAAAGTGAAAGTGAAAGTCCCTCAGTCCAGTCTGACTCTTCGACCCCATGGACTATACAGTCCATGGAATGCTCCAGACCAGAATACTGCAGTGGGTAGCCTTTCCCTTCTCCAGGGGACCTTCCCAACCCAGGGATCAAACCCAGGTCTCCCGCATTGCAGGCAGATTCTTTACCAGCTGAGCCACAAGGAAAGCCCAAGAATACTGGAGTGGGTAGCCTATCCCTTCTCGTCACCTAGAAGGGTTGGTTCCGCCCAAGGGACGTAACGTCCGTCTAAGAAATGGTTGACTCGATAGTCCCCTTTTTTATTGTAAATTTCAATGTTTTACATCTCACAGTGTCTCTGTTGAAGACTTCGACTGATGAAAAGTAATACTTTTTAAAGTTTACATATATAGTTTAGGATCTTATAATTTGAATCTTCCGTAGAAACCTTTCACTGTTAAATCATGTCATTTCTTTACTTTTTACAGTCGTCGATAATAAAACTTAACATCCTGTCTTACTAATAAATAAGAAAGAGATATAAAGAGACTTAAAGGGGTTAAAAGAGGTAACATATCTATACCGAAAAGATTAATCTTTTTGTTACAATATACTCTCAGTTACTATTTTTATATATTTACCGTTTATTTGATTTAATTACCTTGTTGATGTAGAAAACGGTTTGTGGGGGACCCCTGTGTTCTTCGATTCTTTTTTGAAGTCGTGTACACAAGTATAGTACATATTCCAACGACCTCAGGAAATCACGTCGTTCCGGGACTAGATCTTGACAAGAGTGTTGGAAATAAGACGGAATACTTAGACATGCGTATAGTCTTTAACTGACTTCTTTATATTGATTTTTTCATTCGATGGTGTTACGTAAACATTTGTGAATGTTGATAGAAAAAAGGAAAAATAATGTGCGATGTAGTCTTTAGTTTCAAGTTCAAATAAAGATGGTCACCAAGACTTGGGTCTTAGTGCACTTCTCGGACTTTCCTTGTCTCTAGGACTGAAGGTCTATTACTATTACATGTAGAGCTTTTAGAGACTACATCTGTTATAGTAATTTTATAGTTCCACTGTCAGACCGGAGTTCTAAGGAAAACTGTCTTTTCATTGATGTATATAAGAAAGAGTTTCACAACTTCAGTCAGTTTACGTTAGACTCGTTTCACTTACAAGAAGTCAAGTGTATGAGAATCTCTTAGAGTAGAGTGAGTTCAGTCTCTCTACCCATTCAGATAGATGTCTTTCTTCGTCGTCCCCCTGGTAAAGTCTAAAGGGAACCCGAAGTGTGGGAACTGACCAAGGGCTGCTAGGATGCAGTGTACTTCTAGGAATGAAGTGCACAGGGGAGTGGTCCTGTACATGGTGGCAACCCTCTTGTGTGCAGGATGAAGTAGCTTAGGGCAGTTAAACACAACACTCAAGATCTCACACAATAGGAATTTGGTCCCCATTAAGCAATTTCACTGACAAGTCTGACTCGGTCTCTTGTGGGGACACGGCTCCTTTCTCCTGGCTCCTGGTGCGCACGAGGTTTTGTTTGTGCCCTCCGAGAGTCTGTTCCCCCAGTCTGGTGGAAGTTCTATAATGAAATCCCACTGGCCTCCAAAGTCAAATTCCCTAGGGGTTCTCTGTCCCTTTGCTGGATCCCCAGGTTGGGAAATCTGTTGTGGGTCCTACAGCTTTCTTAACAGTGAGAGAATTTCTTTGGTATAACTATTCTATATTTTGTGGGTGGAGAAATAACTCCAGAAAGAATGAAGAGATAGAGCTAAAGCAAAAACAACACCCAGTTGTAGATGTGACTGGTGATAGAAGTAAACTCCAATGTTATAAACTCCTATGTTATAGCATAGGAACCTGGAATGTTAGGTCCACGAATCAAGGTAAATTGGAAGTGGTCAAACAGAAGATGGCAAGAGCAAACATTGACATTTTAGGAATTAGTGAACTAAAATGGACTGGAATGGATGAATTTAATCAAACGACCATTATATCTACTACTGTGGGCATGAATCCCTTAGAAGAAATGGAGTAGCCCTCATAGTCAACAAGAGTTCGAAATGCAGTACTTGGGTGCAATCTCAAAAATTACAGAATGACCTCTGTTCCTTTCTAAGTCAAACCATTCAATATCACAGAAATCCAAGTCCAAGCCCCAACCACTAATACTGAAGAAGCTGAAGTTGAATGGTTTTGTGATGACCTATAAGACATTCTAGAACTAACAAACACCCAAAAAAGATGTCCTTTTCATCACAGGCGGCTAGAATGCAAAAGGAGGAAGTCAAGAGACAACACGAGTAGCAGGCAAGTTTGACCTTGGAGTACAAAATGAAGCAGGGCAAAGGCTAACAGAGTTTTGCCAAGAGAATGCATTGGTCATAGCAAACACTCTCTCCCAATACACAGGAGACAACTCTACACATGGACATCACCAGATGGTCAATTCCAAAATCAGATTGATTATATTCTTTGCAGTCAAAGATGGAGAAACTCTATATAGTCAGCAAAAACAAGACCAGGAGTGAACTGTGGCTTAGATCATGAAATCCTTATTTCCAAATTCAGGCTTAAATTGAAGATAGTAGGGAAAACAGCTAGACCATTCAGGTATGACCTAAATCAAATCCCTTACGATTATACAGTGGAGGTGACAAACAGAGTCAAGTGATTACATCTGATAGACACAGTGCCTGAAGAACTACAGACAGAGGTTCGTGGCATTGTACAGGACACAGTTATCAAGACCATCCCCAAGAAAAAGAAATGCAAAAAGGCAAAACGGTTATCTGAGGAGGCATTATAAATAGCTGAGAAAAGAATAGAAGCCAAATACAAAGGAGAAAAGGAAAGATACACCCATCTGAAAGCAGAGTTCCGAAGAATAGCAAAGAGATAAGAAAGCCTTCCTCAATGATCAATGCAAAGAAACAGAGGAAAACAATAGAATGGGAAAGACTAGAGATTTCTTCAAGAAAATTAGAGATATCAAGGGAACATTTCATGCAAAGATGGGCCACAATAAAGGAAGGAAATGGTATGGACCTAACAGAAGCAGAAGATACTAAGAAAACATGGCAAGAATACATAGAAGAACTGTACAAAAAAGATCTTCACGACCCAGATAACCTCGATGGTGTGATCACTCACCTAGAGCCAGACATTCTGGAGTCTGAAATCAAGTGGCCCTTAGGAAGCATCACTATAAACAAAGCCAGCTGAGGTGATGGAATTACAGCTGAGCTATTTCAAATCCTAAAAGATGATGCTGTGAAAGTGCTGCACTCAATACACCAGCAAATTTGGAAAACTCAGCAGTGGCCACTGGACTGGAAAAGGTCAGTTTTCATTCCAATCCCAAAGAAAGGCAATGCCAACGAATGCTCAAATCACTGCACAATTGCACTCATCTCACAAACTAGCAAAGTAATGCTCAAGATTCTCCAAGCGAGACTTCAACAGTATGTGAACTGAGAACTTCCAGATGTTCAAGCTGGATTTAGAAAAGTCAGAGGAATCCGAGATCAAATTGCCAACATCCTCTGGATCATCAAAAAAGCAAGAGAGTTCCAGAAAAACATTTACTTTTGCTTTATTGACTACGCCAAAGAGTTTGTATGGATCACAACAAACTGTGGAAAAATTCTTAAAGAGATGGGAATACCAGATCACCTTACCAGCCTCCTGAGAAATGTGTATGCAGGTCAAGAAGGAACAGTTAAAACCGGACATGGAACAATAGACTGGTTCCAAATTTGCAAAGGAGTATGTCAACACTGTATATTATCACCTGCTTATTTAACTTATATGCAGAGTACATCATGCAAAATGCTGGGCTGGATGAAGCACAAGCTGGAGTCAAGATTGCCGGGAGAAATGTCAATAACCTCAGAAACGCAGATGACATCACCCTTACGGCAGAAAGCGAAGAGGAACTGAAGAGCCTCTTGATGAAGATGAAAGAGGAGTGAAAAAGCTGGCTTAAAACTCAACATTCAAAAAACAAAGATCATGGCATCCGGTCCCATCACTTTGTTGCAGATAGATGGGGAAACAGTGGAAACAGTGGCAGACTTTATTGTTTTGGGCTCCAAAATCACTGCAGATGGTGATTGCAGCCATGAAATGAAAAGATGCTTGCTCCTTGAAGAAAAGCTATGACCAACCCAGATAGCATGTTAAAAAGCACAGACATTACTTTGCCGACAAAGGTGCATCTAGTCAAAGCTACTGCTTTTCCAGTAGTCATGTAGGGATGTGTGAATCGGACCATAAAGAAAGCTGAGCACAGAAGATTTGAGGCTTTTGAACTATGGTGCTGCAGAAGACTCTTCAGAGTCCCTTGGACTGCAAGGAGATCCAACCAGTCAGTCCTAAAGGAAATAAGTCCTTAATATTCACTGGAAGGACTGATGCTGAAGCTGAAGCTCCAATACTTTGGCCACCTGATAGGAAGAACTATCTCATTGGAAAAGATCCTGATGCTGGGAAAGATTGAAGGCAGGAGGAAAAGGGGGCAACAGAGGATGAGACGGTTGGATGGCATCATCAACTTGATGGACATGATTTTGAGCAAGCTCTGGGAGTTGATGATGGACTGGGAAGCCTGGCATGCTGCAGTCTATGGGGTTGCAAGAGTCGGACACAACTGAGTAACTGAACTGAACTGAAACAATTTTAATAATCTGATTGAACCTTTACTCTCTGTACATCATTGAATCAGAAATACTTGATCTTTTTTTGCTCCAAATAATTCTAGAGATAGGCTAGTGGTTTCTTTTACTAAGTCACCTCTGAAAACTATCTGTCAACGTCTCTCTCTCTCTCTCTATTTTATTGAAATATACTTGACTTACAATGTTGTGTTAGTTTCTCCTGTGGAGCAATGTGATTTGGCTATATATACATTCTTTGTCTTTTCTTTTCTGTTATAGTTTATCACAGGATATTGTATATAATAACGGTTCCCTGTGCTACACAGTAGGACTTTGTTGTTTATCCATTCTATATATATTAGTTGGCAGCTGCTAACCCCAAACTTCCAATCCATCCCTTCCAGACACCCTTCTCCCCCTTGGCAACCACAAGTCTGTTCTCTACGTCTGTGAGTCTGTTTCATAGATAGGTTGGTTTATGTCATGAAATACCTACATTTTAATACATAAAAAATGATCGTTTCTATAACTTACACTAAAATAGCACATTCTAGTTAGTTTTTGCTATGTGAACTTTATAAAACAGCTTTCAAATTAAAGCAGTGCAATATGACCTAAAAACAAAAACTATAATGCTCTATGAGACCTTGGAATTTCATGCTCAAGTTCTTTAAAAGACAAAAACAAAAGGACTATCCAGCAATTCTCTTCTGGCTTGACTACTACAAGAACCCTAGGCAGCATTAAGGAACTGCTTCTAATAGCTGATGCATTTTGGTTTTAAGGAATCAGAGCAAGAGAAAGACTAATTAGTATGTGGAGGATGCTTAATAATTTACTTGGAAATCAGTTAAATGCTTCACTTCCTGCTTTAATTCCTTCTTTGAAGTGAAAGGTAATATAGGTTTGGGTTCCAGTTAATTGCAAAATTATAAAGCATTATGAAAGGCCCATTGTTTATTATAAAACGAGAACACAGGATTCGGGCATTACACAATTTTCATACCTCACTTCAGCAATAAATAAAAAAATCTAAATGGATAGATTTAGGTGGTGGCACCAGTATATGTCTGTTTATAGGTGGTGCCAATATATGTCTATTTACAACAAAAACACATATTTTTACTTGAAATATGTCAGCCCAAATGTTTATAAAAACTACCTAGAAAATTTGATACTTTAGTCTCTTTCTCAGGTTTGAGGCATTTGGGGCAAGTATGAATACAGAGCCTTCTTTGATGTTACTGTTGGAAATATCTTGATTAAAAACCCATCACTGGGACTTCCACCTACTCAACACAATTCTATGCAACTTATGCCACGGCTGGTAGGATCATGAGCAGCTTTCCAACAGACACCTGTGGCTGGGAAAGGGTTCCAGGTGTGTGGAGACAGACACCACCTTAGTCCTTAGAGGGCCTAATATGCCCCCAAAGCATGGCCTCCAGTTTCTGTCAAGGTGTGTACAGATCCTGTCATTCTTCTTTTCTTGGATCTAGTTCCCGACCAGGGATGGAATCCAGGCCCCCTGTGTTGGGAGCACGGAGTCTTAGCCACTGCACTACGAGGGAACTCCCTGCTGTCAATCTTCCCTGTGTACCATACATGAAAAAGGCAGAAAGCACTAAGACGCTGTTTATGTTTCAAAAAAACCCAGCTGTCTCCTCTTTCTTTGGTGTTCTTGTCATTATATTAATAGTTCTCAAACCTGACTGAGGCGGGGAAATAAATCACTGGTGGGGTTTTAAAAACATGCAGAGTTGGGGAGAGGGGCTCTGGCAAGCCTGGGGTGCAGAAGTCCTTGTGAATTGTACTTTTGTTTTTGTGTTGCTAAAGATCCAGCGGTAGTTCTGACAGAAAATCAGGCATGAGAACCACGATCCTGCCCCAGCACTAATTTAAGTAACTGAGGACCAATTCAACCATCACCAATTAGGAATTTTTTCAAGGTCCTGATAAGCTGGTACTAAATGTTGGTCAAGATATCTGTGCAATTATCAAAAGATGAAAAATTTCAAATTAATGACCTAAATACAAGTATATTGCATGGAGACTAAAATATTCTTGTTTTTGTATGAAATACAGCATTAAAAGACTTCACTCCCTTAGAAAATCAATTGAATCGCTTTATTATCAGTGGGCTCAGCAGAATCCACTGAAATCTGGGGGTATTACTAAGAATTCAATTTCCAACTGCCTGTTGTTCTATTATCCTAGCAATTTCAAATATCTCTTTAAAAATATCTATTGCTACAGAAACTAGACCAGCTAGGATTGCAGAAGGATCAGTATGCTGCAAATCATAAGATAAATGCTCCTGAATAATTTTAGGGGGAGGGTCAGGAAGAAGAAAGACTAGTAGTGAGCAAAGGCAGGACAATCATTCATATAATTTGTCCTTGGGAAGATTAATTTCCCAATACCCCTTTAAGTATAAGAAGTGGTTAAGTCGTGGCTTAAATACTCTTTAAAAAGTTTATATAGGAGTGCTCTGGTGGTCCAGTGACTAAGACTCTGCCTTCCCAATGTAGGAGGCCTGGGTTCAATCCCTGGTCAGGGAACTAGACCCCACAGCCAGCCAGTCATTGCGTGAGCTCAATTGTGTCTGACTCTCCATGACTACATGGACTGTAGCCCCCACCAGGCTCCTCTGTCCATGGAATTCTCCAGGCAAGAATACTGAAGTGGGTTGCCATTTCCTACTCCAGGGATCTTCCCAACACAGGGATCAAATCTGTGTCTCTTTCGTCTCCTGCACTGGCAGGTGGGTTCTTTACCAACTGAAACATCCTGTATGCCGCAATGAAAATAGAAGATCGAAGATCCTATGTGCTGCAACTAAGACTTGGTATAGACAAAGAAACAACAACAATAACAACAACAAAAACGCATATCTGGCAAATTACAAGCCTGACACTTGGTGCAATAAATGCTTATTTTTTTAAAAAAAGTTTATATAATAAATCATCTAGAATAACATTGTCCAACAGAACTTTCTGTGATGATAAAAATACTCTCTACTGGTACAGTCCAAAATGCCACACTAGTGGCTCTTCTGCCCTTGAAATGTGGCTAGTGTGATGCCGGAGATGAATTTTACTTTTCTAATTTAAATAGCTACATATGGGTCAGTGGCTATTATACTGGACAGTATAAGCCTAGAAATTCTAGACTGGAAAAGTTAAGTACAATTTTCCCCTAAATTTGGATCTCATTCTCAGAAGGGAAAACATTTGCTCAAGCTCTGTCTATAACGGATGCTCCTTGAGTCTGAATTCTGCACTAACAGCTTTCTCCTTTTTTGGCGGGGTGGGGGCAATCAGTCTGGATGATTTCTAGCCACCCTACAGAGCTTTTGTCCTTCACTGATAACCAATGAGAAGACCCATTCCTGTGCGGTCATTTTCCATTTAAATGGAAAATGGACTTTTCCTGAGCTTTTAATGGCATTTTAGAAAAAAGAATTTTTAAGTTGGGACTCTGTCTTAACAATAGCCCCAAACCCTGATAGCCTAATCACCAAAGAATCCATCTCTCAAGAATGTCCTCCTGTGTCTAGATCAATAAACTCTTAAGATGTGTGGCAAAAATAAAAGGCTAAAGAATTTGACATGCCCGGGGGTGAAGCTGTGAGGATTGCAGAGGCCTTTATAAAAAGGTCATTTGGATAATGACAACGTAAATGCCTTCCACTCTCATTCTAGGCACAGCTGAAAGTCCCAGAACCTGAGATTGAAGGGTATGACTACCTATAGAAACTGCTCATTGTTTAACAGGAAGCAGGAAAATCTGAAGTGACTTTTTAAATAGACGAATGTAAATAAGTCTCTTTATAACCAATGGGGCAAAGTATGGCGGTCTATTACTTTGGAAATTTTAAAGCAATCAGAACAGACGGTTCATGCTGTATGTGGTTTCTAAAGGTAGAACTTTGGCAAAGTATTATTATTATATATATGCAGAAAAAATTCAATGGTGCTTTAAAAGATGCAGCTAGACGATATAATATATCCTCTTTTTCTTTAAGGGAGAAAGAAAGATTTTTTTAAAAAAAGGAAGAAAGAAAGAAAAAGAGAAAGCAAACTGGGACACTAATACAGGAGTCATATCTGATGTTCCCCCAAAAGGAAAAAAAGAGCATTTTTAAACTGACCCTAAGTACTGGCTTCAGGAATAAGATCCACTTATTGAGGCGAAATATGAAAATACCCCTAATCCAGCAGAACAAAAGGGGGGCAATCTCTATACTCACAACCTTAGTTAAACTGCTAAATTTTTTAAGTCACCATTTTGAGATACATACCTGTGGTATATTTCAAGGAAACTTTTAAGGTCTAGGCTAATATCATTCTAAACAATCTACAGTTTACATGAATTATAAACGTAAATTGCTTGGAATTTTCTAAATTTGTACTTTTCCAAACAATTTACAAATTACAGTGTCATCCTTTTTCATCTATGGGCCTTTTAAGAATTTTTTTTTTTTTTAATTAAAATCCTTTTGGCTACAGGATACATTTTATAGATCTGATTTTTGCTTCAGTGGCTTAAATCTGTTTTCCTTTTCTTCCCTTGGATAATATATTTTTAGGTTTTTAAATTGGAGGATAATTGTTTTACAATATTGTGCTGATTTCTGCCATATATCAACATGAACCAGCCTGTTTTTCTTGATTAATGACTTAAAAAAAATAATATTCCTTTAAGCAATGTACTATTATCTGATGACACCATCTTTATTCCTGGTATCCACAGGAAAATGGAAATATGAAAAGAACTCAAAATACATTTTGTAAAAATGGTTTATTGTGGAAAAGATGTTTGAAATGGTCATATATTTCTCTTCCTTGAAAGCATTTTGCAAAATGATACCATAAAATGATTTTTTTTCCCCTAACTTGGTACACTGGGTCTTAGTTGCAGCATGTGGGATCTTCAGGGATGGCATGTAGGATCTAGTTCCCTGACCTGGGATTGAACCCGGACGCCCTGAATTGGGAGCCTGGAGTCTTAGCCACTGGACCACCAGGGAAGTCCCCAAACGATACTATTTTGAAGGAACAAAACATTCCCAAAGTCAAAATCTCATATCATTTCTGTCAGGGGGAAAAAAAAGTATTTATTTTGGCCAATGGGTAAATCTATTCTAAAATATATTTGAGCTTTAAATCAAAATTAAAATATCCTCTAAATACAGGATCTGGGCTTTATTAATAGCAATCGCATTCCTATTGAGTTAAAGTTGGCACTAACAGAATTCCTACCATTAATTCAAAGATTTATCAGCTTATGTTTTAACTACATAATCACATCCTTAGGTTGATCCCAGAAAAGATTTTGGCATTTATGCTCAAGTTTATTTCCTTCCTGAGCTTTGAAAACCATTTACAATTCTACCTTATAAGCTCTAACATCCTGCCTGACATTGAGTTCCATAAATCTCTGCTGAATAAACTTACTGGGGAAAAAAAAAAAACAAAACAGAAGATAGAAGCAAAAAAGAGCCACAATAATTGGGTTATAAAATATTAGCTTTTGTAAATAAATCGTGGAACTGTATTATGCATTTTAGGAGGAGTGGGGAACCTTGTTTTCATTTTCCTGTCTTGGTGGTGGTGGTGGTGGTCCTTGAGAAGTTGTGTCTGACTCTTGTGACCCCATGGCCTGTAGCCTGCCAGGCTCCTCAGTCCATGGGATTTTCCAGGCAAGAATACTGGAGTGAATTGCCATTTTCTTCTCCAAAACATATAGGGATACATATAGAAATACTACAGTTTTATTAAACTAAAGTTTACTAATAGCAAATTATTTGGAGAAGAATCTTTAAAATTAAATCTTTTATCTTTATAAAACTAATTATACATCATTAAGATACTGTGAAAGTTGAATTTACCTTGGTAGATGGGAATATAACCAGTTATATAACCAGGAGCTGATACTTGTCAAGTAACAAAGATCAGCAACCTGAAACAGAACTATTTTAGGTATAAGAACAACTCTATTGATTTTGAAGCAAGTAAAACAGATTTTTAAAATGAAAGAAAGAAAATTCATTAATACAAGGTATTCATCCTAGCTTTGTGATTTTGGACGAAATTTTCAACCTGATTGAATGGGGATAAGAGTAACTGGCTACACATTGCCGAGGAGGGTATGAGAGGCAGGTGGGACATGGAATGTGTCAGAACTTTGACACCTGTGGAGTAATACAAGCTATTAGGATGGACAGATGCTAGACAGGTGCATGGTAGAGAGAATGGGGTGCTTCTGCTGCATCTGAGAAATGATGAGTCACTGGAGAAAAGGGTTTATGGGGGAGGAAGTGTTTGTGATGAAATGAGGGCCTGAGTGACACATCAAAAAGAGATTTAATTCTGTGGGGAACCGGGAGCTTGAAGTTGCCTGAGTTAGCTGAAAGACAATGTGGCAGGTTTAAGTACAGCCAGGATTTGGCAACTAAATGGAACTGAGGAGCTTAGTAGGTGTAACATGTTTTGGTGGCATTTATGATCCATACTCAATACCATGCAGATACTATGTATCAGTTAAAGTACAATCTGTTCGGATAGTTCGGCAGAATCATACAGAACCATTTTCAGTCAAGTGTTTTTAAAGTACTTTTAACTCCAGCTTCAAGGTATTTTTTAGCTTTAATATGAGCTGGTAGAATACAACTCCAGGAGTCCTTTCAGGTAGCCTGCTAATTGTTGGGAGAGGCTGCTCCAGCCATAGCTGGCGAAGACTTTCCTCCGTTCTCTTGGGGACTTCAATCACTTCAATTTCTATGTCTAAGCAAAGAGCGAAAGCTAAGGTCCTGATCCTTCTCAAGTCCATCAAGCTCTTCCCTGAGGATGGTATGTTCGACAAACGTTTGTGACATCAACAGGGTTAAAGGGGACCAGTGTTTTGAACCATTTCTGCTCTCAGTTTTTTTTGGTCAGGGAATTGAGGGATCAAGATGACAGCCTTAATTCTGGACACACAGGAGATATACCGAAGGCAGAGCTTCCAAATGGAGATTTCTTTGATCAACTAGAACTACACAATGGGAACTGCAGAGAGAGGTGTTTTAGACATCCTTTGTGCCCCCTCTCCATGTCCCTTGTTTCAGCCCTTGCTGTGTGTTATGAGAAACTCCGGGGGCTCATGTATGCATAACCTCAGTGTACTCAAAAGCTGGTCTCAAGGGGCAACTTTGGTCAGTGAAGGATGGGAGCGAATACAAATGCTGCCCTCTTCTCTAGGTCAGCTGTTTGTCAACAAGTATCAGAAGAGGCTCGAGTTGCTTCTGGCAGTTGATAAGCTATTCCCACCTTCCCGGTCCACTCTCTTTACTCCTGTACCTTGGGATTACTTCTCAAAAGTAAAACTTCCTGCAAACAAGCCCACATCGAGGAAGCCAACATCACAGGCTCTGCTTTCTAGGAGAAATCCAGAGGCTAGAGACGAAAAGCAACAGACAACTAGTAAAACATTGAGTAGATGAATGTTCAGATGAGAGGACACCAAGACATCGGGCACTTCCATAAAATTAGGGTTGAGATGGGTAAACACAGCAAATAGGGACAGATCCATCACTCTAAGAAACAGGAGAACCGTGATAATAATGGGGAAGCATCAGATAGGCTGAGAGGTCAGCGTATTGACACACATACACTTCCACATTCTAAATTCTAATCTACACACTGTCCATTTATTTATATTCTGCCATTAAGAATCCATCCTAAAGGAAATCAGTCCTGAATATTCATTGGAAAGACTGATGCTGAAGCTGAAACTCCAATACTCTGGCCACGTGATGCAAAGAACTGACTCATTTGAAAAGACCCTGAGGCTGGGAAAGACTGAAGGCGGGAGAAGGGAATGACAGATGAGATGGTTGGATGGCATCACCGACTCAATGGACATGAATTTGAGTAAACTCTGGGAGTTGATGATGGACAGGGAGGCCTGGTGTGTTGCAGTCCATGGGGTCGCAAAGAGTCGGACATGACTGAGAGACTGAACTGATTATGATGTCATATCCTGGTTAAGATATTTCTCGGTGACATCTCCCTCTCCCTACCACTACTATGATCAAATATGCAGAGGAAGGGAGAGATAGAAAGAGAAAAAAAGAGAAATGGGGTATGTGAGAGAGAGGACTGCTCTAAACAGCAAGGCACAAGAAAATACTGATATTCTCTACCACGTAATTAATTTGGGTCGGTATGTGCTAAATAAGGTATTTTCAATTTTCCAGTTTCCTTAGCTTGCTTTTTCCAAATGCCTTTTCTATATCCCCTAGAAACATTACCCCCTGGAGCTTTCAATCACCCCTAAAAATAGAAGCTCTAGGATCCCTTCAAATATTAGAGAAAATGAGAACTTACTTAATAGCTCAATGGAATAAAGGTGCTGAATGGCCAACAATGAAAGCCATCAAGAATCTTTTCAGTCATCTTGTTAGCATTTCTTCCCTTTTAGAGAAGCTGTTTTTCATGAACACAAAGAACAAAATGCAAGAAAGTACTCTGAGATTTTTTACCTTGAATGGTTTCAGTACCAATTACATACACCCAGTTAACTGTTCCTTTTTTCATTTCCCTTGGCATAAATATGTTTAGAAGTGGTCAGAGTTCCTGTTTTTGTGGTTTCTTGAAAGGATATAGAAAGCATGCAGATGAGGGATGTCCACAGCAACCAATAATAGGGTGTCAGACTTCTCCCAAAAGTCACTAGTAGTTTTGGCACACGCATCACAAAATATTAGCATTTATAAAAGAGCTACATTATATAATCTGAATGCTACTACCAAACTTTTGCATTTTAGAAACTTCAATGTATCGGGAAGATCCCACAAGTCACAAAGCAACTAAGCCTGTGCACCACAACAACTGAGGCTGTGTTCTAGAGCCCAGGAGCCACAGCTACGAAGTCCACACACTGCTACCAGAGAGTAACCACCGTCCCCCACCCCGCACTGCAACTGGAGAAAAGCCCTCACAGCAACAAAGACCCAGCACAGCCAAAGATAAATAAATTTTTTAAAAAAGAAAGACTGAGCTTTTGCCTTGCAAACCTTAAAGATTTTTCATGCAACAAGAACACCACAGGTATTCATGACTTGTATTTTTCTTTTTCTGTACTTTGGTGAACTGGTTTTTCATGAGACATTTCCAGCTTTTCCACGAAAATCTGAGGATAAGGTTTAGCCATCTGGTGTTAAAGATTATTTGATGCTAAATTCAGAAATGATTTAGTTCTGTTCCAGGTGGGGAGGAGACAGCTCCAGCTGGGTAAGGGCAAATGAATGTTATAAAATGACTAGCAGAGTCATATTTCTTTTCAAGAAGAACTTTTGAGTACACTAGGAATAGGCAATCTTCAACACAGGTGTGGCTGTCCCTTCCTTTCCGGTTTTCATGAAGATATTTCTGATGCAATTAACTATAATGACTCTTGAAGGGAGAGAGGTAAGGGCGGAATGTCATCATTTTAAAGGTCATTTGTGAAAGCACATTCGATGTTACCATTTTACGTTTAAAAAATGAAAAATTATCTGCTACAATACCAACCCAAGCAAAGCATGCATCTGTAGGAGTCAAACTCCATTTATTCTATCAGGTTTTCTGAAATGGGGAGGCTGGCCACTGGAGTGCTGGGAGGTGGGGAAAGAGGGCTGGTAGAGGCTCAAGGGCACCCACCAACGGGCAGGGTGCTTGCAAAATGTCTGCGAAGCGCTGCTCCAAGCCTCTAGATCCTTCTGGTCCACTCCTACCTACGTTATCTCTTCATCTCAGTTCTTAAGCATTTCATTTTCTGTTACCATGGCCTACATGGAAAACTGGCAGAAACTGCCTCATAACTGCTCTTCGATCACCAACAGAAAAGGAAACAGCAAGTGAGGAAGAAAGAAGCAAAGGGAAAGAAGACAGATGAAGGGATGGCAACATGTCCTAACTTCCCCAATCCTGTTACTCCTCCCATCATGACTGAGCAAATAGGCACCAGTTCTTGCTCTATCTCTTCTTCCACAGAGGTCTTGCCTAGTTCCCTCTCCCCAGCTCCTGCTCTAGTTTCTACAACCCCAGCTTCACTCCTTGGCTCAGTCCTACCAGTCCTGGTCCATAAGACAGGAAGCAAGAACTAGACAAGGGAGGGAATCCTTGTAAGGGACAAGATGAAGAAAATGAAGTCCCTATACCCTTGTTAGGCCAGCTGACAAGCAGAAGGTTGAATACATACAGTAAGCTTCAGTGGAAACCTGTTACTCTGGCTTCAAAGAGATGATGTACATCTGGCTCTGTGAAAACATCAGGAACTCCTAATCATCAAATAAAGGTTCAAAGGCATAGTTCTAAAATTCAAACTCAATTTGTCCTGTTCTGAGAAAAAAGGAAAATATATCAAGAAAGTCTCCTGTCCCTCATTGTCAAAGAACTCTTCAGGAGGAGATATCATTACCGTTGCTGATAATCTTGAATTTACTTCCAACTTGCTGGCAAGTAGAGGTCATTGCAAGATGTACTTATGGCTTTCCTCGCCCCTCCCCACCACCCCCCCATATTCTGGTAGGTAGAGAAATAAACAATGGAAAAGTCAATGTCAAATCCATTCCATAGATGCATTTTAGGATTAAACTGTTAAGTTTCACTTAAATTGTAACCAAAAGTTTCTCTAATGTTCAATGATAACTAAGTTAAATGAGAAGAAAATGAGTTACTGATACATTATGTATTTATTTATTTTCTAAATAGAACCTGGATGAGGTACATAAAGTATCTAGTTGGGATTATTGTATGTTCACAGACTATACATTAGGGCTTTGATATCTAAAAATTCATAAAAATGACAAATAAACCTAGGCTCATCTTAATAAATATAGACTTTGAACAGTCTACTAACTGGGCTATAAAAACACAAGCAAACTGTGATAGTGTACTTCAAAGTAAAACAGAAAGCAGAAGAAAATTCTACCATATAATTAGCACAGTTTTTGTTATTTTAAAAAACACTCCAGTAAATGACTTGTCTTCATAATGGTGATATGGCACCAGAAGTTAAGAGTTTGGGGTTGACTGTTTAATATGTAAATTTTTAGAATTTCAGATAAGGTATTTTTATTTGTTATAATATTAGGAATGAATTTACCTAGAAGCATTTTAGAGATTACACTTTGGTTCTATTTTTCATGAATAATGATAGGGATTAAGAGAATTTAAATCAATTAAAAATTGGCCTTAGGTTATTCTGATGATTTATTTGAGCAAGCAGAACAAGTGTTGAAAGAGTATCAATTAGTACACATTCTCTTGGTATGATATATACTCTGTAAAACGTGACCAGAGCCTCTGACGTTAAGGTTTTAAAATCTACTTTCAAATTTACAATCATATAAAACTGGTGAATTAGTTTATAAACCCAGGCAACCAATAATGCCTATAAAAATTTACCTGGTCATCTAAAATTGGCTACTGGCAGTAATAAGATTAAAAGCTGGAAATGTTTGAGCTGAAAAATTTCATTAAAATTAAAATTACCAAGAATTCTTTCTATATAACTTAATAACCTTTCTATATAACTTAATAATCTTACTACTGATATAAATAAAATACAGGACAGTTCAAAAATAAATATTTCATTTATATCAAATGCAATTATTTGAAACAATAAATTTTTCTGATTTATTTAAAGAGAGATTTTTCTTTAGGAACCCTTAACAATATATACATTTGGGCATATCTGAGTTTCTGGGCAAAGCTCTCACCATGTTTTTATAGATACTTTCTATTACCAAAAAAATGGCCCAATTTTTGCCATCAGAAATAGTCATTGCAAGTCATCAACAATCAAACTCTACAATTCTTTTCACTATCATATAAATTTTTAAAGTGGAATCAGACAGCTATTTCAGGATCTAATCTTAAGAAAAAGGTGAATCACTGGAAAAGCTCTGCTGACATGCTGAGAGTACAGAGAGGATGGGATACAAAGTTGAAAGCTTAATTTTAATTAATTAATTCATTAAAAAAACAACACACACTATTCTTTTACATTTCTGGAGGCTAGAAGTCTGCAATCATTTCCATCTGCCAAAACCACTGTGTGGGCAGGGTCATGTTCCCTCCACACTGTGGAGGGGAGAGCCCACTTCCTGGCCTTTTCCATCTTCTTTCATTTTTTGATGTGGACCATTTTAAAATCTTCATTGAATTAGTTATAATATTGCTTCTGTTGTTTATCTTTTTTTTTTTTTTTTTTTGGCCAAGAGGCCTGTGGGATCTTAGCTTGCTGACGAGGGATTGAACCCACACCCCCTGGATTGGAAGGTGAAGTCTTAACCGCTGGACTACCAGGGGCTTGTGTCTAAAAAGCTGAGATTTTAGAAGCCACCTGGAGGACTGTCAGCACGGCACACCAGGAAAGGCTTGGCAGGGCATGCCACGAGAGCAAAGGACGGCAGCAGAGCCTCAGCCAGATCTAGGCCCCTGAAGCCCAGGGAAGCAGCAGCTCGACCTGGGAAAGAGGATGAGGAGAGGCATTTGTGCAAATGGTCGTATTTTCATATATTTACCAGCCCTTTCCCAAAAGTTGCTTAAGTTCTGTGGGTCTGCAAGGGCAGATTTGATTTGATGAGGTACGTAGTAAATTAATAAATCATTAGGTTTATTTCCAGAGATTCTAGATAACCTCAGATTCACGTTTATATCACTGTTTTTAACCCTCAATTTTGTGAATCCCACTGTTTTTCAGAACTATCATTAGATTTATGTACAAAGGAGCTTCTACGACAGTTATTTCCCATGTATGTTAGAAGCTTTCTGGCAGTGTGCAATTTTAAGGCAAGACTTATCTTACTATTTTGTTGGCAAACATGTCTTTATTACTGATAGCACATATAATGTACACTGTGGTTAAATTTAATAGCACCAGTTTCTGGAGTGAAGATCGAAATTTGGATTCATGAAATGCTGATTTTTAAAGCATTCTGATGGGCAAAACTAGGATGAAAATATTTTGTGGGAAAATAAGTTATATATTAACAAAAGTGTATTTCTTTCAAAAATTAAAAGAAATATGACTGAAGGTCTTTTCAAAGGTTATCCTAATGCAAAATCCCTCTTTAAATAGAACTAATTTAAAGCAGTGCATTATTATTTTGTCTCAAACAGGACAGGGCAAATATAAATAGGTAAATAATTTCTTATAACACTTTCCACAGTAACTTCTTTGACTTGATAAAATATTCAAGTTTAAATATTTCAAAAACAAGCTAAAGCAAGTTTTAGGTTAACTTGTATGAAAAAAAACATTCACTAGAAGAAATTTTTATTTAAGAACATTTTGAAAATTCTCATCAAATTAAAATTAAATATTAACAGGGAATTTCATAAACACCAACATTTAGGAGTATCAGTCCTTGTTTATGAACTTCCACTTTTCAACAGTCACCTTAACCAACCACCCTCACTCCCACCACGGGAGAGAATGCAACTGTCGGTCTCTATCAAACCAACCCTGGGAGGAGATGGTGAACAATAACACAGTATCTTCACACATTTCACCCATCCTTATCCTCCCTTTTGGGAATACAGAGCCCACCACACCGGTCTCCTCCTAGCCTACGAAAAAGGCATTCATAGCTGGGTGTCTATTTCTTTAAAGAGTCACCTCCAAGCTGATGTAAGCCAGTAAGGACAAGTTTTCTTGGGGTAAGAATAAAGAAATCTAGTGAGTCCAGGCTCTCAACTTCCAGAGAACTGGCATTTGTATCCTGCCTCATCTCCACAACTGTCCTTTCTAACCTGGTTATTATGGTATTCCTGAATTCCCCCGGTAAAGGATTTCTTATCAGCCTGCCACTGTCACACTATTAATTCAAAGTGTCTGAAATATCCGAGTAGATGGAAAATTGTACTACACTTAAAACATTAAAACGTAAGGTACGATAAGAAAGAAAAATTCTTCAAATCCCACCTGATGATCCAAATATATGGTGTTCCTTTGAAGGTGATGAGAAAGGATTTCATTCTAGTAGACGTCAATCAAGAAACAAAGCGACAGAGGAAGAGGGTGCGGAATTCATGAAAAAGTCAGTTTTGAAACAGGAAAAACAGGTCATCTGCCACCACCTATTTTGTCACAATACACAACAACTTTCACATATGCCCCCGCCCCCGTAAATGGTACAGATGATGTATTCCATTACTATTAAAAAAAAAAAAATCACACTTAGTTCTGTAAGAAATTACGTAGACATGCATATAAGCTGAAACAGTAAGCAGAAAAATCCTTCAAATGGCTTTAGCAGACTCCATGTTAGAAATTTTACAAGTTAATTCTTTTCTGCAATAGAGGACTACTTCTTGGGATGTTTATAACCAGAGACTATTAAACCCTTTGAGAAATGTTTCCGTGTGTTCATTTTTAAAATCGAGAACACAAGGAAATTGATCTTTGGCAATGAAAAGGCAGCATGATTAGAAAGATGATCAATTCTCCACTGGTTACTTTATGGGAAACGACGGGACTCTTTAATCCGGCTCACCAGAGTTTGGTGGATGACAAAGTTTGTTTGGTGGATGACAAAGCTATTCTGAAGTCTTGTTTGCCTTTCCTTGCTCACAACCAAAACTTGGTAGGTGAGCAGGTGGAGGGAAGGCTAAGAAGAAATGTACTCAGCTCACACTGATAAGGTACGACCAAAGGAGTTCTCAAAGGGTCAATAGGAGGGCCTGCGATGGTAGGATGGCGCGTGCTCATGGGGGTGACGCAGGTCGGACCGACTGGCGATGAGCGGCTCAGAGTGAGTGGCGAGAGCAGACACACAGACACACGGCTCCAGGGCTGACCTTTGGGCTGTGGGCCTCGAGTTTGAGCTTCATGAGCTGCGCTAAAGTGTGCTCCCGGATACTACTCAGCTCCGCCTGCTGCCGTCTCAGCTTTATGAGCAGCAGTGTCAGCTCCTCAGGCTGAAGGAGTACAATTCAAGAATCCAAACAGTGGAAAACAGATTAATTGTGGTCTTAAGTGACAGATATTAAACCAAGATTTCTTGGCAAGTTTCCTCTTACGGCTGACATCAAACATAGCGCCTAGGCGCTATGGTGATAGGTTCTACATAAATGCATAGATATCTAGAGAAATAGAAGGGACAGTGTTACTTGGTAAGGTACAGCAAAACAACAGTATATTCAGGCATTTTCTCAGAACTCATGAGAGACTATTCATACGTTAAGTATAAAAAAGCATAATGCCAAAAAAAAAAAGTTTGTACATGAGAGCTATAATTAAAAAATATTTTCATGAGATGTTTAAAAACGGCACCTAAGACTTTTATAGCAGTAGAACAATACCCGCATGCCCAACACTCTATTTTAGAGACTAGAACGTAAATGCAAAGAAATAAAATTCATATAAAACATGGATGACATCTTCACATCATTACGCTCAGTTAGCACCTGGGATCTATTAATTGCTTCCCAGCCATATTTTTAAATGTCACTGTTAGTGTTTTCACAGGATATTTAGTATTAACCAAAAGACCAAATTTTTTAAAAAGGAAATATATATATATATATTCACTACATGTAGAAAGCTCGGAGGACAGCATAGAACCTTTCGGTTCCTGACTGGTTATTCTGATCCCTGATGGGGAATCAGCTTTCAAAGGTAGATAAAAATTCCTTAACAGGTCGATCTGATGTATTTTTCTTCATTAGAAATGCAGTCAAGTGTGGTCATTGACAGTCTTACAGGCCATAAAATAGTGTTCAGTGTTTTTTTCTGAGCTTTGTTATGATTAAAAACCACACCGAGCCCACAGGGAGACTCTCTTCACTTAAGGGTTGCAATGTGCTCGGGAAACGTCCAAGCCAAAAACTGTTCCCAAGACTGACCTGCTTTGCCAGCGCCACAGCATCACACCCTCTCTGTTCTGTTCTGTTTGTTTGCTATTGCTCTTCATCGTCCATATAAAAAAATTTTTAGAGACACAAATAATTTCGTAAGAAGTAGAAGTATAGCTGATTTGCAGTATTATGATAGTTTCAGGTATACTGCAAGGTGATTCAGTTATATATATATTCGGATTATTTTCCATTATAGCTTATTACAAGACACTGAATAGAGTTCCCTATGTTATACAGTAATCCTTGTTGCTTATCTATTTTATGTGTAGTACCCTGTATCTGTTACAAATCAATTTTAACTGTTATTTGAAGTTATGTTAAAAGTTACTGCCTTCAGGTGGAAAAAGATGTCAAAAGTAAACTGGATCCTCAGGATAAAAGTGGGTATCTATGCAGATGAAACAACAGCCTCTTCTATTAAACAGTCACAGAATGTGTGTGCGTGTAACTTAAAGAAGACATTTCTTAACAGAAAACAAAGAACTGCCTTTGCTCAGATGCCAACTACATGCTGTCATCTCATGGCTGTGGGAAAGTCCATATCTTATGTCACTATATCCCCAAGCTCTAGAGATCTTGTCGGAGAGAGGGGAGGGTGGGTGGAGTAAGGGATTAGACAGTCTAAGACCCAGAGTGGAACTGGACAGAAATACTAAAAGAAAAAACCTTAAAACTCTGGCTTACTATTTATGGAGTTAAAGAGATTTTCAAAAGGATGAAAAATTCCAACAAATTTGCCAGATATTTAGATTTAAGGCAAAATGAAAAGAGGTACAGTGGACTGACTCCTCCAGGAGGCAGTGACACATAAATTTTATCCTAAACAGCCACTAGAGGGAGCAAGGGAGAAGAGGAAAGCCCAGAACAGGATACTTAGCGTGAGCTTATTAATGTCCATCAGATCAACAATATTTAAAAATTCCAAGTTGAAATGCCCTAGTTTTAGAGAAGTATAATAGTACCCATAGCCTTTAATAAATAAACCACAAGTATTTTAAAACCAGGAAATCTTCCTTATATCTAAGCATGTAAGAGATGAAATTAAAAATATTTGAGAAATACATGTAAGATGAATTTGATTGTTACAGAAGGACTTTAAATAATGGACAATTATATGGTCCTCATCTTCACAGAAACTGACACTAAACACTAGCATTAAAGCACAGCTCCCCTGATAGAAGAATGCAATGAAATTTTGAGTTGTCTTTTCTTTCTAATTTGAAGAGCAACAGTGTTCTGGTAACGTAACTCCTTCTCAATTTGAATGGAAATAACACTGACTATGAACTGTTCACAGCAAGCACTTGCTTGAACCTAGGATCTGGGACAGTCTCTCTGTATAAATATGTAAATCAGTTTCTTTTCTGCTCTAAAGTAGTTAATCTACGTCAAAATTCACCAGAGAAACTTACCAGGCCTGCAGTTTGACTACACACACAGTATTTCTTACTGGATTTGTTCCCCTAATGAACCACTCCATCTTCTGTTTTAAGGAAGAGGAAACTAACATTCAACGAAGTAAAGAAACCCTCCCAGGTTATACAGTAAATGTGGAAAACAGCATCTTATATGGAGGCAGGCATTTAGGGAAAAGGAATCAGGCAGACACTGTGTGTGGCTACATGGTTACAAACTCCACCACTGAGCATCTCTTGCACAAAACTGGTAATGGTTTTTCTCTGAGAGGCATCTCTCTGAAAACTCAAGCTTAAAAGCTGTGTCAGATACATGCTATCATGTGCAGCACATAAATAACACATGATATGGTCAATGAAGATATCGTACTCACCGTTTTGCCTTGGAGGCTCTGGGGACTAACAGACTGTAAAGTGAGGCCAGCTGGCATCGACCTCCTATCAGGCACGTACATGTGCTAGAAAGATAAAGGTACAGTATGAATTCTGTGGTCAATGTCAGTGATGAAAACTGTATTATAAAATGCCATTTTAAACTGCTACTAGTGCTTATGAAAGAAGACAGATACTAAAGCTTCACGACTGAAATACACACTCTGATTGACAGAATACTTTTGTATAGTTGTTTGCCTCAGCGGTTCTCAAACGTTTTGGTCTCAGGATCCCTATATGGCCTTGTATGGCTGCTAAGTCACTTCAGTTGTGTCTGACTCCATGAGATCCTTATGGACTGTAGCCCATCAGGCTCCTCTGTCCATGGGTTTCTTCAGGCAAGAATATTGCAGTGGGTTGCCATGCCCTTCTCCAGGAACCTTTCCGATCCAGGGATCAAACTCACATCTCTTATGTCTCCTGCATTGGCAGGTGGGTTGGCTGGGTACCATCAGCACCACCTGAGAAGCCCTCTTTCTCTCATTAAAAGAAGATTTTCGTGACAAGAGTGGTATTCTTTTACAGTTTTGCAAATCTCTTTAATGTCTGGCTAGATTTTCCTATCTGCTTCTGTATTCAATCTGTTGTGATAATCTCTTTTAGGGGAAGTACATGAAGAAAATCCACCTTCGATACAAGTATTTGGAAAAGGGAAGAGAACTTGAATAGTTTTTTTTGGATATTTGCACATGTCCACATTTCAAATGAACCTTTTACCCATTCATGGTTTTGTGACATCAAACACAGGTCAGGTGGGAAATACTGGCTCAGTGAAATATGCAGATGTTCCAATGGCTGGCACTTGTTTTTCACTATATGAGATGAGCAGCTCCTATCTGTTAATACCATCGCTGATCTTTAAGCACCAGAAAGCTGTCAAGCTCAAAGAGGCGGGTACAAGATTTCCCAAATTCTAATTTTTGCTTGAAAGCTCAAGTGGTGTCATTAGTGACAAATACCATGGGCTGCCTTCCTTGAAGTGGCAGGCTACCATTCCACTCTGGAAGTGTCTGTCAAACACCAAGTCTGAACAACTCTAGTTTGTCATTCGTTCTTTCAAGTAAAAACAGTGAGAAGGGCCCAGGCTCTGCACCCCAGTGACAAGGCTGTGGCATCAGCTGGTTCTAGGCGGTTCAAGCTCCAGCCAGGATGATCGAGGTTGGCTGCAACGACCATCTAGGGAAGAAGGTCCGCCTTAAACACAGGGCTGCTGACACCAGCAGGGATCTCAAGAACCTGATCACAGCCCAATCTAGCACCCACTGGAACAAGATCATTTTGAAGAAGTGGTTCATAATTTTTATGGACTGTGTGTCTCTGGGGGACTATGAGATCCATGATGGGATGAACTTGGGAGCTTTACTACCAGTAGGGCAGAATTCCTCTTCCCTGCCCTTTCCTCTTCTCCCTCTTTCAACACCCACACTAGTATGAATGTTTGTTTTTGAAAACTCTTGCTAATAAAAACTTAGAGGCTGGACTTCCCTGGTGGTCCAGTGGTTAAGAATCTGCCTGCCAATGCAGGGGACACAGGTTTGATCCCTGGTCTGGGAAGATCCTACATGCTGCAAGGCAACTAAAGCCCGTGCCGCAACTACTGAAGCCTGTGTCCTAGAGCCTGTGCTCCACAAGAGAAGCCATTGCAATGAGAAGACTGGGCACTGCAAGTGGAGAGGAGTCCCCTCTGCTCGCCACAAGTAGAGAAAGCCTGAGTAGAGTCAGCAAAGTCAAAAAAAAAAAACATTAGAGCCTGGAGAGGAATAAAAAAAAAGGAGCTAGTTTAGTTTGCAACTCAAATAACCACGCAAGCATTTTTCTCTGAGACAACCATTAGTACTTGGGTATGCAATAGACATGCTGTAAGTACATTTCCCATTTCATCACACAAACACTATGGAATGAACAGTCAAGACTGAACACAGTTATCTTTTACTGTTTCATGCTGGGGATTGAGTGAGATTGCTCCTTTATTTTTACAGCAAATCTGTGACAGTGAAATATTACAACAACCACTCACACAGTCTGAGCCATTGCCTCGACTCAGGCTAAGGCACTAGGGCTTTAACCCACTTTTCAGTGTTTTAGCACTGGTAGGAAATGACAAGACAGTCAACAATTATTACAAAAACAGTTCTGAGCTTATCAGAGACTCCCTGAAAGGCTCATGGGTACCCTCAGGTAATCCCAGGTACTCCCTAAGGGTCCATGAACCCTACTTTGAGAACCACGGATCACATCAAGGAAAATGACAGGACGGTTACAAAGAAAACTTGGCAATGTTGGAGAAGATTTTCAGGAGGACCAGATGTTAGCTGACTGGGAAAACTGGCTAGACAGCACACCCGCATCTCATATTTGCTATTGAAACAGATGATCAATTTTGACCATGAGAACACTGTTCAACCACGCACTAATAACTTGCATTTGATCAGATTTCTCTTGAATATTGTTAATAATTTTTATTAGCCTTCGGAAGTACGAAGTGTCAAAACACTGAACTCTGTTACAGGGATGTTCAAAGTGACCCTTTTTTTGGTGAGACAAACTAGAGCTTCTTTCAAAAGAAACTTTCTGATTGACTTCTTAATTCCTAACTAATGCTTATTTATGGAAAAATCAAGTGAATGCTTTATGCAATGATGTAACTGAAGGAGTCAGCCCATCACAAGGACAAGAAAAGGCACTTTTCAAAACAGCATAAAGCGAGAGGCTCTTTAGAATTCAAAGAAAGGGAAAGAAAAATTCCTTTTCACTTTAGGACAGACATTAGGACTCGGTTGCAAACACAGTGACTAATCAAAATGATTTTGCTTCAGCATTGTGAAAAGCTGATCGATGCAAGGTGCTCCAATTTCACTTCAAAAAATCCACTAAGCAAGACTTGAACCAACTTAGCTGCTGCTGCTGTCTGTTTATTGGCTAAGTTGTTTCCGACTCTTTGTGACCTCATGAACTGTAGCCCACCAGAATCCTCTGTCCATGGGATTCTCCAGACAAGAACATGGGAGTGGATTTCCATTTCCTTCTCCAGAGGATCTTCCTGACCCAGGGATTGAACCCCTGTCTCTTTGTCTCTTTACCACTTGGGAAGCCCCTAAACCAACTTAATATATGCATTAAAGCATGGTCTCTATACCTTAATTAAAAAAAAATATATACATGGAGAATTCCCTGTCAGACCAGTGATTAGGACTCTGCACATCACTGCCAAGGTCATGGATTTGATCTCTGGTAGGGGAACTAAAGGCTTCCCTGGTGGCTCAGAGGTTAAAGCGTCTGCCTCCAATGTGGGAGACCCGGGTTCGATCCCTGGGTCGGGAAGATCCCCTGGAGAAGGAAATGGCAATCCACTCCAGTATTCCTGTCTCTTATACACATCTAGATGTGTATAAGAGACAGNTTTGATCTCTGGTAGGGGAACTAAAGGCTTCCCTGGTGGCTCAGAGGTTAAAGCGTCTGCCTCCAATGTGGGAGACCCGGGTTCGATCCCTGGGTCGGGAAGATCCCCTGGAGAAGGAAATGGCAATCCACTCCAGTATTCTTGCCTGGAGAATCCCATGGATGGAGAAGCCTAGTAGGTTACAGTCCACGGGGTCGCAAAGAGTCGGACACGACTAAGCGGCTTCACCTCACCTCACCTCAGGGGAACTAAGATCCCACAAGCTGCATGGTGTGGCCAAAAAAAAAAGTATATATACCAGTAAGTGATGTTACTTTAATATGCAATTGGGCACCTGAGGAGCTTTTTCAGTATGCTATACCTTCAGCTGGTGATCAGAAGATGAGGATCACACTTTTATCTTAGCAGAGAACATGAGGAGCCTGACAGAAGACTGTAGTTGTGCTACAAGAGGCAGTGCAGAATTTGCAAGTATGCACAGGGTCAATCCAAATGCATGTGGTCTTAACCTACAGGGAAAGCTGATGAGAGCCACTCTCAAGCAGAAAGGAGTACATAATGTATCCGTTCCAAAGAGCTGCTCCTGAGAGAAGCCCTGCAAGCTTAGGTTTTATACATGAGAGTCTGACATAGCAGAAGATGCTTCCTTAATTTTTAAAACAAACAAAAAAGCTGGTTTTGCCTGCCTCCTCCCCATTATCTTGTCTCTGGCATTCACAAGAAAGAGCAGTGAACTATTAATAGAAGTGAAAGGCTTCTCGCCTGGCTCAGTGGCAGAGAACCCGCCTGCCAATGCAGGAGATGGAGGTTCATTCCCTGGGCTGGGAAGATCTCCTGGAGGAGGAAATGGCAACCTACTCCAATGTTCTTGCCCAGGAATCCTAGGGACAGAGGAGCCTGGTGGGCTACAGTCCATGGGGTCACGAGAGTTGGACATGACTAAGAGACTAAACACTGGAAGTAAACTGCAGCATCCTCAGAGGAGCAATGAACCCTGGCTGAGCAGATGCCTTACCTTGGGATGATGGGCCCGGTGCCTGCGGTCTAGGGTCACGTCCCTGCGGTCTATGCTCACGTCTCCCCTTTGAATCGGCGAGGACACTTCCGATCTGTAGGTCCGCTGAGGGGAGAAGCCCTGATAGGCCGCTATGGAGCCGTGGGAGGGTGACGTGGGGATGGAGTGCATTGTCTGGTCAGAGATGTTGACCATGGTTTTAGGGCTGGTCAGGGTGCTGTGGCGAGGGAGGGTGCCCTGCTTGTTGTAAAACTGACGCTGCTGCCACTCATACAGCTGCCACATGGTGTCGTCCCGCATGGATCTCCGCTTCTCCTCGGCCCCGGGTCCCGCTGTCTTGTCGTGGGCCGAGGGCGTGACGCTGCAGATGCTCTCCGGCCTGGTCTTGCTGTTTCTCGGGAGGGTTCTGTAGCCTTCGGGGTAGCGGGCCATGACTGGCGCTCTGTGGCTTGGCATGTTTCTTGGCAATGTTTGGTAAGAGATTACTCTGAAATAAAAGAACAATTGCAACATAAAACTGAAGGAGAACTGCTTTCCAGATAGTAAATTAGAGTATGCTTTTGTTTTTTCTTTTTTCTCTCTTCCTGGTAGGTAAAATGTATACTGAAGATTCATTTTTTTGTTTTTTAAGGTGACTAATGAACAGAATTTATTTGTTTTTAAATGAAATCTAATTTGATGGATTGAAGATACTAAGTCAACAGCATCTGTGTTGCTCACATAAAAGACCATTTATTTCACACAAAGTATGGTTTGGTTTCAGGAAGGAAGAGTACTATATTTTTTCCAGAAATAAAAATGTTCAAGATCTCAAGTCCGTCCTCATGTCTTACTTGTTTTTATATAAATAATCCCCTAGAATTTCATCTTCACCAATCTCAGCAAAATACTTAATTTCTGTGTGTGGGTGGAACACTGGAGTTTTTGAGCTGTGCCTACAGAGCATGGAGACTGGAAATGAAGGACTGCAGGTGGTGAGGCTCTACCCGACTAGGTCCTTCTGAAAGCGTAACTGTTTACGGGAAGAAATACATGAATCAGTACCTTTGTGGTCTGAAGGAATCATTTCCCTGGATAACTTTTGAGAAATAAAAATGACTCAAAGCTAAAGCTAAAAATTAAATTTTTTAAAGACAAAATTCTTCAACATGATGCTATTTCAGACTCAAAACTGCAGATCTCCAGAATAGTATGATGTTTTAATACTTGTGAACTTTATTATTAATCAAGTGGGAAGAAGCAGTTAGTCAAAAATCAGGAGGGCCAAGCTTGCCTTCTTGTTTTCCCCCCAAATTCAGAGACCTTAGAGGAGTTAGTTACACCTCTGGGATTGAGAGAAGGTTCAAGTGTGTGGGGGAAGAAGACTAAGAAGAGATCATACTCCTTTCAATACTTGGGGTTAAAGAAGAGTTAGTGGACTGGCTGGAACCACAATGCAGGCCTCTTACTTCCTTAAGCAGCAGTCTACTCTTTTTATTACGTCAATGATTCCCTTTGAGACTTGAGATTTCTCAAGACTTTAAGATTTAATGAAAAAGCAAACTCATTCTTTTATTTAAAAATTTTTGCCAAAAGTATGGAAATAATTTTAAAAACTTTACTATTCTATTGCAATAATATACTTAAAGATAAAAAGATACTCCTAAATTAGGAAGGGCATAATCTGATGGGTGCTACTGAAATCTGGCCAACTAAAATGTTTTGAGATTTGGCTTTCTCATCTAGGAGAGGATTTGATCACAAAGTTGTCTTACAATTCTAAAGTCCCATGTTTTATTTTGTATTTTGAAATATTTCCAGTTTCTTCAACTGTTCTTCTAAACTGAGTTTTCTTCATCTTGCTGAATGTCCCTCAGCTTCTCCATGTCTTGAGCTGAGCCACAAGGGAAGTCCAAGTATACTGGAGTGGGTAGCCTATCCTGTCTTCAGCGGATCTTCCTGACGCAGGAATTGAACCAGGGTCTCCTGCATTGCAGGCGGATTCTTCACCAATGGAGCTATCAGGGAAGCTCACTGATGTAAAACAGACTTGCTCAAAATTAACCCTCCCTCTCAACACACACACATGAACCACTTCTGAGAGACCAACTATCTGGCAACTTTGGAGTGGGGGAGGAAGGTACCCCATACCCTGATATTAGCAGTAAAAAGAATCAAGTCTTTTTACTGCTTTCTCTCCATGTAAATTTCCTATTTTTTCCCTGCTTGATCTCCCTCCGACCCTCATCTTCTCTGCTAACATGGAGGCCAGAAACTGAATACAGTCTAGAGCTGGCAACCCCACAGCTATGTGCTTAGGAAGCACGTCAAGACAGGGGACTGATTCCATCTGATAAATTCTGCCCTAGTGCTCCAGCAGTGTATTCCAGCATAGCTTGGTTACTGGGCCATTCATAAACTTAGGAAACACTATAGACACCTTATTGTGTAAGAAGCTCTGGATTAGGCACAGAACTGTATCAGAGTAACAAATACCAAAAACATAAATGATATTAACTTTATGTATGCTGTTCAGAAATGTGTAAAAAAATCATTTATAGGTACATAAAGGAGGGCCACATATTTTCGACTTAAATGAAAAACTGCCTGTGGACTGATGTTTAAATTCCAGTTCAGAAATCTGATGACACAGAATGCAGGCATCCACGCGAGCTGGACCCTGTGGCTGAGATGGCTACTGCACTTGGATCATCTAACTGTGTGATTGTCGACGGCAGGCGATTTTCCTACCAAGCTCGGCTAATTAAAAGTGACTACAAAGTGTAAAAGGCTCTTCTGCCATCTTTGGAACTACTTTTTGGAGAATTTTAATGGAAAATCTGCTTATCATCAAGCAAATTTATTTCTGCCCCATATACTTTCTACCACTTTGAGACCTTTCTTAAAAAAACTAGTTTCCTTCAGTGTTTTTCTCCAAAGAAATTCAAATTAAGCAAACTGTGATTTACTTTTTAAGTGAAAGCTTAAGTAACTCTGTCGCGCCTTCGTCAGGTTTTGTGCCCCATTCAACAGCACCTGCCTGTCAAACGCCCTGAAAACCCTGACACGTGATTCTGCCATGCAAAACAATGGCCTAGGCCCCAGCATCTGAACGGGCCCACCCCTCACAAAGGAACTTTCGGGCTCTGTTCACAGATGCAGGCACCTACTATATGACTACATAGGAAACCTCTTTTCTATTAGAACTTTAGGAATGAAAGCCAGCCTTTCATAGTTTCACCAAATGAATTCTGCCATCTATGACCATTATGCTTCTTGCCACCAATAAAAATTATTTTGCTGTAAAACCTCACCACTGTTTTTGAAGCATGAAGTTCACGTAATAATGTAGATGACCTATGTCAATGATCTAACCTGGACTCTAGCCAGGGAACCCAAACTTGGAGGAGCAACGTGAAAGGAACCTGAGCTCCAAATGACCTCAGGCCAGCCTTTAGAAGCTGGAAGGTCTGCAATCAAAATTAGTAAGTTACGGGGAGTGTTTATGGATGTTAATTACATCCAACCAAGGACTTTGCGAAGTGCTTGAAAACTAATACTTATGGCTCAACAATTAAAAAGACTAACTTTAGATACAGAACCCCTTTAATGGTTCATTTTCAACCTTAAGAAAGTATGATTTTACTTGAGGAAAACTGATTCTATTAAGAAGCGAGATTTAATTTGCTGGGTAGAGAGGCAGCAAATCTTCTGGCTGTGGTTTTTATTACTGTTTCCCTGAAAACGATTACCTTCATAAGTACTTTCAAACATCCTGTCATTTCCTACCCACCCCCGCCCTCCTCAATACCTTTGGCTTTTCCTCTGTGCAATCAAATTTTATTGTTGAGACAGCAACTGTTTCTCACAGCTGTCCCTTGGGAAAATTAGGAAAGTGAGCAATGAGGGTGGAGGAGGAGAAAACAGAAGTGAGCAACACATCAAGGGATGAGAGGGGCCCAGCTGCACTCCTGAGAGGAGAGACTGGCTGACAACCGCCCAGACCAGGACATCCCACTACCCCAAAAGTTCATCTTCTTTCAACCAAAACACTACTAACTTATTGCGCTCTGGTTCCCTACTACTGAAAGGTAAGAGTTATAGTAGGTCTTCAGTTAACTGTGTATGCTTTAGTTTATCACAGTACTTTATAAATCTTACATCACCAGCTTCCCACCTGAAAACACAACACTTTCTCATCCAGGGGCACTTGCTTTTCCTCCATGTTCTGGCCTTTACTTCTGGTCTTTGCAGACCCTCGAAACCTTTTTTTCCCTTTATTTTTTAATTTTCAAAAAAATTGTATTGAAGTATAGCTGATTTACAATGCTGTGTTAACTACTTCTGTACAGCAAAGTAACTCAGTTATACATATACTTACACACACATATATATTCTTTTTCATATTCTTTCCCATTATGGTTTGTCACAGAATACTGAATATAGTTCCTTGTGTTATACAGTATGACCTTGTTGTTTATCCTTTTTTTCCTTTAAACATAAAAGTTCTTTCTGGTTTTCCCTTAGAATCTTTACTTTATCCAGCCTCCTGCTGAATGCATGCTTCTCCTTTCATCCTTACTTTTAAGCATGTCTGATATAATGATGATGACACTCCAAACCATATTCAAGTCCAGATCTCTCTTTGGAGGTACAGACTGCAGACACCTCAAATTTAACCTATCCAATCACTCATTACCTTCTGTCTCCCCAATCCTTCCCTACGCAGTGTGAGGTACTGGATAATGCCTGACAACCGGACCAAAAAACCAAAGCACCATTCTTGATTTCCCCCAGCCACTCAGATTAGATTTGAGTGAGACCAGTCTGCAATCAAGCACATCCAAGTACTCAACTAGCCTTGTCAATTACAAGTTCAGTTTTTGAACTTTCTCCAACTCATTCTCCAGATTCTACTGAACCACCATTCTGCAAACATACAACTCCTCTGGCTTCTCTCTCCAGCCTTGCTTCTTGTCCATCATTATAGCAGTTGTGATTATGTGAGCCTAAGCCAGACTCACGGCCTTGGAGTCCCAGGGCTATCAACTCCTGAGTTGTGCATACCTAAACCAAGATAAGCATACCATCTTTCATATGTGGGCTCCTACCTCACTTCCTCCAGAGAGGTTTCCCTGAACCTTTAGGCTGGGCTGGTTGTCCCTGAAACATTCTTCTCTTCTGGCTGTATTTGTCATCGTATGCAGTATCTGTTTAACTTTCTCCTCCACAAAACTAAGAATGGCTGTGAGAAATTTGGACTATATCATTTCAATATTTTACTTCCTGGTCCCATGATTACCATATAGTAATTATACAATAAGTATACAAAAGAAGAAGTGTGTACATGAATGAGTAAATGCTTAGATGAATAAATAATAATACTTAGTCATGTGCATCCTGAGTTTAAGAAAGCCAAGGAATGAGACTGAGAACTAGAGCACCTAAGCCTTTCCAGTCACCACATTACATGTCTCAGGAGAGCTTCGCATTACATTAAGCTGTAGAAGCTCCTAATGGAAAACAGAGCAGGATGGTGGAAAGAGTGAAGACAAGTTGTGTGTGTGTGTGTGTGTGTGTGTGTGTGTGTGTGTGTGTAAAGGGGCAAGGCTAGGGGTGTGTGTGTGTGTGTGTGTGTGTGTGTATAAAGGGGTGAGGCTAGATCTTGCTCCCTTCCTTGCCTCAAACAAACATGATCTGTACCCATGGCCTACGCCTTCTCTTATGCTGGGCCAGGGAGGATGTTTTCTTGCCATTAGTAAAGTTGGATGAACATTACTCAGAACACTGAGAGACAGAGAGAAAAAAAAAAAAAAAACCACACACACACACATCTGATTACCCTGAAGAAAAGATGACTCATGAAGCTGTAATATCACAGTGCAATTTGAATTTAATACATTGACTCTATCTCAGAAACCAGTCTCCCACCAACACCATAGACACTTACCCCCTGGTTTCCTCTTCATGACCTCTTCCCTTCTGGATTTTAATCCACTGCTCCAGCTGTTGCATTGAATTTGTTCTCTGTATGACTCGATCAGCCTCTGTGTGTAAGGGCCCCGTACTGGGGTGACTTCCGCCTCTAAGATCTGCCAAGCTCACATTGACTGTTTTGTTCTCTGAACTATTCAAATTGACTGGCCTGTAGTGTCCAGTCTGACCTGGGCATGTTGACCCGCTCTCATATTCAGATGACAGAGAATTCAACTTTACACTATTAATTTTTGTTAAAGGTCTATCTTGGCCATCCTTCTGAAATCCGTATTTTTCAGCTTCTAATGCCTTTTTTTCTTCATTTCTACTCATTTCCTTGTTTTTCTGGTTATTTTGGACCTCTGGTTTAATTAGCACTCTATGATTGGGAAAGTTATTGATCTCTTTAGCTGGTGCATTTTCAGATGTAATCTTATCCACTCTGAAATCAGAGAAGAAAGGCAGAGTAAATAAGATGAAATAATGCACATGTTATTTTTAGGATTCACTCTGAAAAAAAAAAAAAAAACATAAAACTACCTTTGACTTTACAAAAAACCCTGAAAGGGTTGCAGAGGACAAGTCTGCACAAATCCCCAGTGTCACGGCATGAAAATTCAAGTATGACACCAGAATGTATAAGTGGAAAGGGGAGAAAACGAAACATAAAACACACAGTGTAGAAAGCACTGGAAAACAAAAAAAGTGGTGAGTGTCCCTACTATTAGAAATCTGAAGAGAAAGCAAATGAGGCTGCCCTTTGACCGTGAAACCACAAAAATCCATGCTTAAAAGACCACAGTAGCTGGTCGTTCAAAATAAACAACGTGGTTTCCAGCCAGGAGGGTTAATGCATCATGAGACAAACATGACTCTGGTTTGTGGAAATGGACACTATCTTCTGATGCTATCAAAGATCGAGACCATGTGACCAACTAACTCTCTGTTTTCCTGAGGACTTAAGTTTCTGAGCTATACTACACGTGCTCTCTCTTTTTTTTTAATTTGTGGAACTTCTAGTAGTTACACTGTTGTTTTATTTATTTTTTGGTTGAGCACAGGCTTTCTCTAGCTGCGGCCAGGTTTGGTGGGGGCTGGAGGAGGAGGGAGAGTGTGCAGCTAGTCTCCAGTTGCTGTGTGTAGGTTCTTCTCATTGCAGTGGCTTCTCCTGCTGCGGAGCAGGCTTTGGCGCACGAGCTGCATGTGGAATCTTCCCGAATCAGGGATCAAATCTGTGTCTCCTGCAGTGGCAAGCAGATTCTTAACCATTGGACCACCACAGAAGTCCATAGTTCTACCTCTTACTAGTTGAGTTTCCAGCAAGGTACAAAAATGTACTGAGCCTCAAACTCATCTTTGGCAAGTAGGGAAAACTTTAGCACCAAGGATACGGGACTGCTGTGAGCTCCACATGAGTAAATCTGTGGCTGGCACAGACTTTATCACAACTACCATTCAATCTCATCAAGCAACTGTGGATTAGAATCTGGCATCTCTCGTGTCCACGTCCCGGCAGGAAGAATGTGCTGCTCAGCAGTGTGCGCCTGAGCCAGCAGATGGTTTTACTGCTCATCATGCCAATTGCTCTATCTGGGTCTTTTTGATGAGAATCAGCTTTCCTGAGACCAATCAATTCCAGGATCTGACAAGACCAAGCTAAGTGTCTGTACCTGCACAAAATTGCCAAGATGATACCCCACTGGGAGGCTTCTTGAAGAGGGAACTGACTAACCTTGCACATTTCAATATATAATAATGATTCTACTGGATCCTAACTGTGCTATTGCTGCCAGTGTCAGTGATAAAAATGCATGTGTTAAAAATGCATAATCTATATATATTCTTGGAGGAGGAAATGGCAACCCACTCTAGTAGTCTTGCCTGGAGAATTCTACGGCAGAGGAGCCTGGTGGGCTACAGTCCATGGGGTTGCAAAGAAGTCGGACACAACTGAAGAGACTTAACAACATATCTATTCAGCTATACAGAGATGGCTAGTTAGGAATAAAATCAGTGAGAAAAAATAAAAAGAAATGTGACTATTTCCCTCAGAGTACAGTTATAGACCATCCATATATTTAGGTTTAGCTAAAATTCATGGCTTCACATTGGAAGCAATATTAGACACCGAGGGAGTTTATTAAGATATGCTTTGGAGCTTCTTCCACTTGAAAGATAGAAGTCAGAGAAGGTCTATGCTATAAACACATTTATCCAAGCTAATTTCAGGAGTAGGGAGAATTTTTTAAAACACTAAGTATCAAATATATGAAAAGGTCTTTTTAAAAAGTTACCTCTAATCTACCTAAAGCTCTTATTTTAAATTACAACTGCAATGACTTTTCCCTCAATTTTTCCAAAGACTTAACAGATGTAATCAAAAAAGACACATGCTGACTTCTCCCTAAATGGAACCAAAACTGATTCAAAAATGTATGCTAAGATAACATAAATAATGTAAAACCTGTGATCTAATTTTTAAAAGTAACATTTAAGTTACTGCAGAAGATACATGCAAATATAGAAAATGATAACAATGGGCCAAGAGACAGAAAATTATTCAGAGAATGTATATTATGCTTAGAATTTTTTAATGCCATCAGTGGCCTGCCCATTGGGGAATGATGACATTGAAGTTCATAGGTTAAAATACTTCATAAATGAGCTACAGATAGAATAAAAGACACAATTTCTTTCTTTCTTCCTTTTTTAAAATTGATTTATTTGGCTGCTCCGGGTCTCATTTGCAGCATGCGGGATCTTTAGTTGTGGCATGTGGGATCTTAGTTCCCTGACCAGGGATCGAACTCCAGCCTCCCACATTGGGAGCATGGAGTCCTAGCCACTGAACCACTAGGCAAGTCCCTAGAAGATGTAACTTCTACAGGATGATGGTGACTGACACCAGGTTGAGCACATAGATGGTATTCAATAATTCCTGGATAACTGGGCAAATTATATCAACACAACTGGCTAAAAATTGCTATGGGCAGATAATCAACAAATAGTTGTCCAGAGTCAAGACACAATGTTGAATATCATCTTTATCAGCATAAATTAGGAGTAATTATTAGAAACAACAGACTGGTTCTAAATAGGAAAAGGAGTATGTCAAAGCTGTATATTGTCAACCTGCTTATTTAACTTATATGCAGAGTACATCATGAGAAACGATGGGCTGGAAGAAGCACAAGCTGGAATCAAGATTTCCAGGAGAAATATCAATAACCTCAGATATGCAGATGACACCACACTTATGGCAGAAAGTGAGGAGGAACTCAAAAACCTCTTGATGAAAGTGAAAGAGGAGAGTGAAAAAGTTGGCTTAAAGCTCAACATTCAGAAAACGAAGATCATGGCATCTGGTCCCATCACTTCATGGGAAATAGATGGGGAAACAGTGGAAATAGTGGCTGACTTTATTTTTGGGGGCTCCAAAAATCACTGCAGATGGTGAATGCAGCCATGAAATTAAAAGACACTTACTCGTTGGAAGAAAAGTTATGACCAACCTAGATAGCATATTCAAAAGCAGAGACATTACTTTGCCAGCAAAGGTCCGTCTAGTCAAGGCTATGGTTTTTCCTGTGGTCATGTATGGATGTGAGAGCTGGACTGTGAAGAAAGCTGAGCGCCGAAGGGTTGATGCTTTCGAACTGTGGTGTTGGAGAAGACTCTTGAGAGTCCCTTGGACTGCAAGGAGATCCAACCAGTCTATTCTAAAGGAGATCGGTCCTGGGTGTTCTTTGGAAGGAAGGATGCTAAAGCTGAAACTCCAGTCCTTTGGCCACCTCATGCGAAGAGTTAACTCACTGGAAAAGACTCTGATGCTGGGAGGGATTGGGGGCAGGAGGAGAAGGGGACGACCAAGGATGAGATGTCTGGATGGCATCACTGACTCGATGGACATGAGTCTGAGTGAACTCCGGGAGATGGTGATGGACAGGGAGGCCTGGCGTGCTGCGATTCATGGGGTCGCAAAGAGTCACTGAGCGACTGAACTGAACTGATTAGTTTTTAGAGTGGAAAATACAAGAAAAGAAAATAGAAGTTGAAACTCTGGGATAAGTGCAATATATGAAACTAAAATTATCTAGAAATCATATATTTTAATGACTATATTGATTTCTGTATTCTAAACAATTCCCTGAAAGTCAGTATTATCTGAAGTTAGTTTTATCCTAAGATTTTCACTTTTTTTTTTTTCACCTAACAAATTTCCTCTAGCTCTGTCATAATAATCTCATCTTTATGTCCATCCAGGTCATTTTTACACATGGAATTCCGAAAGCAGATTTTCCAATTATTAGCTCTCAACCTAGAAAATGCATTGTTTGAGGTAGCTATTCTTATAAACAGGTGTCCCAGAGTTCAACCTTGGACCTTCTTTACTTTTTTCTGCATACTTTTGCCTAGCTCTAATTACTAGTGATTAGTTAAATTGATATGAAATAGATAAACATAAATTTACTTATACAGTATCAGCTTGAGTCTTTTAACCAACACCTGAAAAGACTTTAATTTCCTGAGAAAATAGTAAAAAGACCAGACATGCAAGTTAGCAATCTTCCTTATATATGTGCTCAACTGTTGTTGACTCAAAGAAAAATTTAACTGTATCATAGATCTTTGTCCAAATTATAGGAATATATTTAAAAAATGCCATAAGCTCATAATTCAGCTACTATTTACATATTTTAGAAGCTGATTTCCTTTCACTAGCTTTTAATATATTGAATATTAAAATGATTCATATGTTAAGGCGTGGGGGGGGGCATCACACTTACATCAATTTTAACAGTACATATTTATATAACCAAAGTAAGTCCTGGAGTTTTAAAAGAAAGAAGGTAGAATTCATTAAGAAGTAGATATATTTAGAAATAATCTAGATGGTTGATGAACTATTTTCTGGAGACATTCATTGTGAAACAATCAGAAATATCCTGGAAACACCAAAGAAATGAAACATATCAAAAACTTTTATTTCAACTGATTAAACTTGAGAAACATATAATATAAAAACACAGTGAAATTAACTTTATGAATATAAATTCTCTTCTAAGATTCAGAAACTTAAAAAACACTGTTTTGTGTACTTTTAAGATAGCAATTAAAAATGTACTTACAGGATATTAAAGGTAATTCTGTAAGAAGAAAGAACATTCAGTTGGAATGTTAGGATTTGGGATTCACCTCAGTACATGGGTAGGTGAGAATGAATAAAGAGGGAAGGTGGAATAAAAATGCAGGTGGCATCTCAAACCAACTAAAGGTGTATTGATTTAATATAGAAGATGAACTTAATCCTTGCTTTCTGGGAAAGAAATGGTTCTGTATCATGACTACTAAAATGACATGTACTATGATAATGATGTATTTGCAAGGCAGGGGATAAAATACAAGTGGAAATCACCACTGCTTTCCCTACAAGCCTTTACCTTTTCACAGGTTCTGTCTGCACCAGGGCAGCATCTAACATGGCTTTCATCCATAACTCCATTTCCTTTCCTGTGTCAGTGCAGAAATAATAGGTCCGCATGTTCGGATGGGCAGCCTGATTGAAAACGACACGATTGTTTTAAATAGAAATATGGCACCTGTAAAAGTAAAAAAAAGAAAGTTCAGTGGCTCCCTATACAGACCATTACTATCAAATGTCAAAAAAAGTGGACTTGTCTTATTGGGTTGGCCAAATGTTGGGCTTCCGATGTTATGGAAAAACATGAATGAACTTTTTTGGCCAACCCAATACATATAGAAATAAGGGACTTCAGAAAAACACCATTCAATATTCAAAAAATATACACGTCTTACTTTTTTCCTCCTATCTTTACCATTTTTCATTTTCTTAAAAAAGGGGAAAAAAAAAGGTTTAAAGGAAGGGAAGGTAGGAGAAGAAGGGGGTAAGAAAAAAAGCACCTGGCCATCCCTGTTCCATGGACACACCCCAAGTAATTTCTATTTACAGATCACATCTCTCTGTTCAAGGATGTTCTGCAGCAAGCAGCAACTAGAGTCACTAATAGCATTTCCCTCCTGTGGCAGCAATTCCTTCAGCCCTTCAAAGTTGCTGCTCTCAAAGCATTTTGGCTAATCATTACAGACACCTATACACAAACATAAAAGATTTATAAATGACCCCAAATGGCACCGCCCTTTAGGTTTTCTTCTCACGTATCAGAGTAAAATATAAATGCTCTAGGTTTGAGGAAGAAATCCTGTATCACCAGTAAGTGGTTTAATCTGCCTCCACCCAGAGAAGCAGATGGAAAACGTCATGGAGGCCCTGCTGAGGGCCTTGCACTTGAGTGCAAGGACTGGGCATTCGGCTTAGCCCTGGGCCAGCAAGGCGAGGACGGACAGCAGCAGTAGCTGCATGTTGAGTAGAAAACCAAGGCCAATTAATACAACATTGTAAATCAACTAGACTTTAATAAAAAAAAATTTTTTTTAAGAAAACAAAGGCCAAGGTGGGAGAAACGTTCTTTTTTCCCCCTAATTTATTTTTATTTTGGGGGGCTGTGCTGGGTCTTCGTCGCTGCACACAGGCTTCCTCTAGCTGCGGAGAGCAGGGACTTCCCACTGCAACGGCTTTTCTTGTTGCAGAGCATGGGCTCTCGGGGGCGCCGGCTTCAGCAGGTGCATCACGTGTTTTCAGTACTTGCGGCACATGGGCTTAGTTGCCTCGTGGCACGTGAAATCTTCCTGGACCAGGGATCGAACCCACGTCCCCTGCATTGGCAGGCAGATTTTTATCCACTGTACCACCAGTTAAGTCCTGAAACATTCTTAATTTCCACTTAAAAATGCCTGTGATGGACTTCCCTGGTGGTACAGTAGATTAGAATTTGCCTGCCAATCCCTGATCCGGCAAGACTCCACATACCTGGGGGCAAACAAGCCCAAAATGCTCTAGAGCCCAGCCTCTGCAACAAGAAAAGCCACCGCAATGAGAAGCCCACGCACTGCAACTAGGAAGTAAACTCTGCCACTGCAACTAGAGAAAGCCCACAAAGAAACCAAGACCCAGTGCAGTCAAAGTAAGTAAGTAAATAAAATAGATTTTAAACTGCCTGTGACAACTCCCTAGTAGACACTGAAAGACAAGGATAAATAAACACAAGTTATTTCAGCATAGAATGAGGCAAAAGAAAGAGTTAGTCTAAAGAGATGCAAGGAGAAGACCTGGAGTTTCACTCTGAGATTCTGACTGTCTGCTTTATCTACAACATCAAATTAGCTTCTTGAAAACCTTTTTCAGAATCAAGATGTAAATAAATTCAATCAATACACTGAGCAAATCAACTTACAGAACCAACAAATACCACTTGACTGTGGAAGGGGTATAAAGTTGTATACGGAAACTCTGAGAAAGAATCAGCTCAAGCGCCATACACTGTTAAAATGATTGAAACCACCACAGTCTCTAGACTGGACTAAGGGGGGTTTTGGAGAGATGGATAAAGACCCACTGCCCATATCTGTGATGAGTGGAAGGAATGCCGGGCTGGCGCTCAGAAGTTCCAGCTGTGGCCAGGGCTCAAGACACTAACAAACCACACCCAAGCTTGCAGTCTGTCAAATGGGAATACGATGGCAAAGTTCCCGATTTAGTTTTTAAGTTCCACAGTGTTGTTCAGCAATTGTCTCTACTTCCTACTTACCACTGTGAAAGCAGCAGGATCAACGCCAGCAGACTTAGTAGTAAACATGGCTCATAAATTCAGAGAGAACAACACCGTGGAGGAGAGAATTTGAAAACAGAAATCATTATTCTTGTTACAGATAAAATACAATCAAAATTTAACTAAATACAGACGCAATATACTCATACATGGTCACTTTTATTGCTATTTTAACATCATATTTAAAATCTATATATATATATCTTTAGAGCCAAAGACCTGAGCAAAATGTCCTGTCTAGTACAAATTCAATAAACAGTTGCTAAGTTGATGAGCAAATAAAAGAATTTAAACCAGTGCCCCAGTAACTGTCAGTATCAGAGAGTTTGGCATTGTACTTTAACATGTTATTGTTTTGACTTATTGGTATTAAACGTTGCTGTAACATACAGAAATGGGTAGCTTATGCCTTCATAGCCAGCGGTCTTTGTTCAGATACGACCTTCCGGTTGAGGCCACCCATAACCCTCCTACCACTCTGCCTTTCCCAGTCTTTTCTCTGTAATTAAAAATCCAACATGTTAACTGGCCAAAGTTGTAGCTCAGCTGCAGTCCTGACCATTCTTTAAAAGTGGATAGGAATTACAGATTGACTCAATTTTATAATGGTACACACATTTTCACTGTTAAATAACAGCATACGTTACCTTTATATTCCCTCTTTTCCTTAAAATGAAAATTTTACATTAAACCCCTCAAGAGTTCTAAATTTAAAACTGACTTAAAAAAACAGGTGACTTCCAAAATTTATTTCAGCCATCATCATAAAGCAAAGAATGCAGCATGGTTTTTGAGAACAACAGCAACAAAATAACCAACTTAGCATTAAAAGGGGCTCCTTATTTGAGGGTGCTCTACCAGCACATCACAGATGGGTGGGTATTATTAGTTAGGGGAGGTGAGCTACGGTCTGCTTAGATTTAATAATAGATTTAACGTCTCATCTTCAATTGGCTCTCAAAACTATCTGATGTTCATGATGTACTTATATCTAAGAGTACTTTTGCAAATATTCTCTAAAATCATGAGTGCACATGTATGAGGTTAAAAAACATACTATCCCCAAATTTATTATGAAAAAATTCAAATATATAGTAACTTTTAAAGAACGATAAAATGATCACCAGGATACCTACAGTTATATCTATCAATTATTAGCATTTTAACATATTTGCTATATCTAGCACAGTGGTCCCTGACCTTTTTGGCACCAGGGACCAGTTTCATGGAAGACAATTATTCCATGAATCCAGGGCGGGATGGTTTCAGGATGATTCTTATAAGGAGCCCACAACCTAGATTCCTTGCATGCGCATTTCACGGTAGGGTTCAAGCTCCTATGAGAATCTAATGGCTCTGCTGATCTGACTGAAGCTGGAGCTCAGGCAGTAATACAAGGGGCTTGTATTACTGTATTACTGTATTGCTTGTATTACTATACAATAGGGAGGGGCTGTAAATAAGGTGAAGCTTCACTTGCTTGCCTGCCTCTCACCATCGGGCTGTGTGGCCTGGGGGCTGGGGACCCCGATCTAGAACTTCTTGAAAGTAGGCATAAAAGACACCTGGCCCTTTAATACGTCAGCATGTACTTCTTACTAATTAAAGGGACACTCTTCTTCTCGACCCTAAGACCACTATTGTATTTTAAATATTAAAAATGACTGTAACTAAAAGGTCTTTGTGATAATCCACAGTCAATATCCATTTCTTAACCAATTCAAGAGTCAAATTCAGAAAAAAAAAGTATAACTATGTCCTTACCTTAAAAGCATATTTGCGATTAATGTGATCCTCTGAGGTAAGCAGAGCTATCTGAAAACTGGGCAACAGTATGCTTCCCAGAATACCCTCTTCCTTCTCATCTGAGAGGTAATTGAACATCTGATTAGAATTTCCAATGTTCTCATGAAGCAGAATAAATTTTCTCAAAACTTATTTTGACAAAACCAAAAGAATTTCATATATAAATTCATCTAATTCATGTACTATATTGTAAGGTTTTAAGAGAAAACATTAAATAGTGGAGTATATATATACTGCTTTACTTTCAACAAAATTCCCTGTCTTAAGCAAATCAGAACTTGGCCCACATGTCAGAAAAAGGTCAATTAGACACAAAAATGGCATACCTTTGTTTGGCAAATAGACTACATTCTACAAAGTCCTCTGACATGTGATTCACTGAAACTACATTAGCGTGTAAGTGGTAATACTGAAAATTTACAAAATGAATCCACCCATGTTTCCCAGAGGATTTAAAGGGGCAACCATTTTAAAGCCCAGATAGGCATGGCTCTCTCGTCACAACCTTCAAACTTTGTTCCATGTCTCATCAATGAAGCCTTTCTTGACTGCTTTATTTTGAAATGCTTCCATCCTGATCTGTCCCAGAAACTTCTCTTCTCTTTCTGGACCTCTACCACAATGACCCTCAATATCTGCCCCAATACCTCTGAAACACTGTATGTTTTATTTTTCACTTATCATCTGCCTCTCCCCAACTAGAATGTAAACTCCACAAAGACACTTAGAACAATAGTAGATGCTCAAACATTTTTGAATAAATGAATATATACACATAAATCATCTTTTAAACTATGCTAGAAAAATTATATGCTTCTTAAACATATATCCTTGAAAGGTTGTTTTTACCAGTCACTATGATACACAATAAAGTTAGGAGAATAAATCATAGAACTACAAGGCAAGGACATAAAATATACCTAGGAAAATCTCAAAACATTCATTCTGGAACAGTATAGATTCACATTATTAACTTGTTGCTTGGGGGCAGAGACGTCTATGAAACTTGAAATATATAGGACATTGTTAGAGACCCGTAAGACAAGTTAATAAAGCTATGCATTAGGCTGGTGAACTCAGCAATGAGAAAAATAATAAATTAGAAATAATTCTTTTTATTATGCTTGCCGTGTTTTTTATTATTATTATAAACTTAACAAGGGATTTCATTTATTTTCCCCTCATTTCTAGAATATATGTTGAAACTTCCAAAAGAAAAAAGTCACATTAGAGGTTAATTTCTGTAACTCTTCTCATAACACTGGAACAAAATTTTGCTTTTACCATTATTATATTCATTCATTAGTTCTCTAATACAAGACAGAATGAACAAAAGTACAGATTTATTCTGAAAGGCAAAAAAAAAAGGGCAGAAAGCAGACAACAATTATAAAGAATGACAGTTTAAAAGAATGAGTCACATTCTAATTTTAAATTCAATTTTATGTTTATATAAAACATATAATCAGAAACAGCTCATGAAGTCATCTTTATTAAAAAATCATTTTTTATCAAATAATAAATGCTTCTATGTTACATAACTGGAAAATTGACTTTCCTAAAGTTATTTCAGGATATGCAGAGGTAATAAGCATAGGGTGACTTCACCAATTATCATGGACTGTTTCCCCGTCGGATTCTAAGTAGCGGTAAGATCTTGCCAAGCTACCGGATGCTGGGTATCTCAGTGTCATCTATCACAAAACTGAAGAAAACAGGATGTGCCACAAAGGAACGTGCTGTGAGGGTTAAACGAGTTAACAGACATAACGACTGCAATGATGCACTCAGCCCACACTACGAGTTCAGCAACAACTGCCATTATTATATACAACTGAAGGCATGTGAAATCTTCATTAAATGACTATCCAAAGAGTCATATGCTAGATTACTTATATGTTCTTGAAAGTGAAAGTATTAGTCGCCCAGCTGTGTCTGACTCTTTGCAGACCCAAGGACTATAGCGCACTAGGCTCCACATGGCATTCTCCAGGCACGGATACTGAAGTGGGTAGCTATTCCCTTCTCCAGGGGATCTTCTCTACCCAGAGACTGAACCCAGGTCTCCTGCATTGCAGGCAGATTTTTTTTACCATCTGAGCCACCAGGGAAGCCCTGCTGCTAAGTTGCTTCAGTCGTGTCCGACTCTGTGCGACCCCATAGACGGCAGCCCACCAGGCTCCCCCGCCCCTGGGATTCTCCAGGCAACAACACTGGTGTGGGTTGCATTTCCTTCTCCAATGCCGGAAAGTAAAAAGTGAAAGTGAAGTCGCCCAGTCGCAACTCCATAGACTGCAGCCCACCAGGCTCCTCCATCCATGGGATTTTCCAAGCAAGAGTACTGGAGTGGGGTGCCATTGCCTTCTCCGAGGGAAGCCCTAAATGTTCTTAATCACGGCATTTTTTTAGTTCTCTACCTAGGTAACTGTCTTAGTTTCAGTCACCCACAGAGGGCCTCGTACTCTGGTCAAGCCAAGGGAAGGTATTTGATGTTTGTAGAAAGAATGAACTCCTTGTCGGGGAGTGGGGGTCAGCCAGGCCTTTCCCGGACTGCAGGGAAGCCTAACTCCTCCTTCTGCACTGTCCTCTTCCTCCCCAGCCCCAGGTCCTGATACCAAGACCACTCCCCAGTAAGCCTCTTGCACACTGATCTCCATCTCAAGGCTTGCTTCCTGAGGAACACAGCCTGGGACAGGAGCCATAAGAATCCCAGCACGTTAGTGGATTCAAATGATATTTTAGTCCACCATTTCTTCTGCTCCAAAGAAGTTTGGGAACAACATAAGACACACATACAATTACAGTTTCCTGTTCAATACAGGAGTTTAAATTTACTAGAATGACAAATAAATGTCTTTCATGCCTTGATCTACTTTTTAGCCTTTCCTCTTGCTAGGTCTTCAGGTATAATCTTTATTCCTTAAGCTCTATGTGTTATTCCTTAAGCTCTATGTGTTATTGTGCAAACATGCCATGCTCACTCACGCTGTGTATGTACTAAGCAAGTCATTTGTCTCTAGATCAACCTTCTTTCCTGACCCCTTCCTTGTACAGGCCTGGTCAACAGTCGTCAACACAACTGAATACTACAACATTCTTTCTGAGACTCCTTCAACTAATCTGTGAGCTCCATAAGGAGAGGAGTCTATATTGTTAACTTCTGCATCTTACCACCTATTAAGATGTCTAGCACATCAAAAGAGCTCACTGCTGGCTACCACCCTAGTCTGAAGCCACCATCATTTCTACACAATGTTTCCTTCCTTCTACTTTATAACCTGTTCCCTAACAGCAGCTTGGGGATTCCCTGATAGCTCAGTTGGTAAAGAATCTGCCTGCAATGAAGGAGACCCTGGTTCAATTCCTTGGTCAGGAAGATCCCCCGGAGAAGGGATAAACTACCCACTCCAGTATTCTTGGGCTTCTTTTGTGGCTCAGCTGGTAAAGAATCTGCCTGAAATGTGGGAGACCTGGGTTTGATCCCTGGGTTGGGAAGATCCACTTGAGAAGGGAAAAGGCTATCCACTCTACTATTCTGGCCTGGAAAATTCCATGGGCTATACAGTCCATGGGATTGCAAAGAGTCAGACACAACTAAGAGACTTTCACTTTCACTTCAACAGCAGCTTGAGTGAGCTTTTCGAAAATGTAAATTAAAACACATCACTCTTGTGATTAAAAATATACGGTCACTTCTTTGTGGCATTTTGGGCAGAATCTAAACTCCAATAGCATCCTACATGGGTGTGATCTCCACTTCTCCCATCCATCTCTTTCCCTACCGCTAACCCTAGAGCTTGGGTTACTGGTTTCTTCCTGCTCCTTCAATATGCCCAACACTTTTCTACCACAAGGCCTTTGCACTATTGTCCCTCCTGTCTGGAATACTCTGCTTCACTCCAGCTCCTTCTTGTCATTGGGGTCTTGCTACCTAAACGGTCTGCTCAGAGTCCTGATCCGAACGGGCTCCTGCCCCGTGACCTTCTTTCGTATCATGACATTCTCCTCCTAAAAGCACTTACTGTCATCTTGTTTATTTATCTGAGTGGATCCATTGTCTCCCTGACCTCTCGAGATTGCAAGCTTTATGGAAGCTTTCTTTCACTGCTATTTTAATAATACCTGGAATGAGCCATGTCTTGCTCAATAAATATTTGCTGAGTGAATTATATCCCGTGTTAAATTTCATCAATAGACTGACTACAGGACAGAGCAATTTCCGTGCTTTATCACAGTGTTCACAAAATGCCTGGTGTTTGGTAAAGAACACTGAGAACCTGGGCTTCCATCTGGTATTGGATGCTATTCTATTGTTTAAAAAAAAAAAAAAAGGCAGCAAAGCTCTTATTCTCTTACTGTATTATTTCCCATATCTGTAAAACACAGACTGATCTGTTAAAAATTTCTGACAGCACACTCTAAATGTTAGAATATTAGATGCTTGGACAGATACAGAAGAAATGAATGGGGCTGCTGTATTCAACGCACAAGGGAAGACGGAGATTAGGAATTCTCTAGCGGTGTAAGGGTTAGGAATCTGTGCTTTCACTGCTGTGGGACCGGAGTTCGATCCCTGGTCAGGGAGCTAAGACCCTACAAGCCCCATGGTGTGGCCAAGAAAAAGAAGAGAAGGTAAGATTTGGGTGGGGCAGAAACTTGTGGTTAGGGTGCCTGGGTGCAAATCCTGACTCTTGAGACTTGCTAGGGGAGACCTCAGGTCAGCTACTGGCCCTTGCTGCCCTTAGTTTCCTCCTGTGTGACTGTGTAGAATAAGATTTGCCACCTTATCAGGTGGCTGGGCTGGGAAGATCCCCTAGAGAAGGGAACGGCTATGCACTCCAGTATTCTTGCCGGGAGAATTCCACGGACAGAGGAGCCTTGAGGGCTACTGTCCGCGGAGTCACAAAGAGTCGCACGCAACTGAGTGACCAACACTTTCATGTTCACGTTCAGCTGGCTGTGAGGAAGAGGTGCAGTAGATCATAACGCGATGTGCTTAGCAAATGGTAAACACTCTAAAAATTCAAGTTATTACGATCTTTTCACTAAAATCTGAGTTTTCATTTAAAATCTAACATATCCTGTTGCGAAAGTGTAGTATCATATGCCTCTTCCCAACCATCTGAAGAACAAGAGGTGAGTTAAGTGATATTTCTTTCCTTTCTATATTTTCTTCTTTTTCACATTCCTCCTGTCTAGGGAAACTGCACTATAATTAATAGGTGTATTGAATGTAAAAAACATATGTTTAAAAATAATATGGAATCTCATACTCAACATGGCTTTGGAATTCACCTTTACTTTTTTCAAATTATAAGTTATTTTATTTTAATAAAAGTGATGAGTAGCAAGGACACTTCCATAAGCAATAATAATATCAAATGGCAAGGAATCTAGTGTTCTTTCTGTTGCAAATTAACATTAAGAAATTTTTTATATGAGAAGCAGCAAACATTTTCTTGTTCTTAAAGTTCTAAATTTAGTCTATAAAACATACTGAAAAAAAGAAAGAAAAGTACAAATTATAAGCTTAGGAATAACGTATGAGTTACAAACACTGACTTTCTGAAAGACTGGGAAAACCTTTAAAGAAAATTTTAAGTCTTGCACTTAACTAAAGATAATACCACAATTGCAGCCCAACCAATATCTCTACGCCAAGCATGAAATTTTATAGGTTTGGTTAATTCTGACTCAGCAGTATTTCTCAACCTCAGTATTCAGTGGGGGAAAAAAAAGATGAATACAATTCTAGCAATTTCAAATTTTGAAGGTCAGTTTGCATATGTTGCTTTGATAGGTGACCACAGAATTCTGTCCCACCTTTTTTGGGGGGACAATCACAAAGTAAATTTAAAAATGGCTAATAGGCTCTAAAATCCTACTGTATTTTGCAGTATGTAAATTGGTAATTATATACTGACTGATTCCAACCATATTCAAAAGTACGGAAGAAGGGCTGACTGTCTAGATTCATGATTTTATACTGTAGCTGAAGCAGATTTCCAGGGGAGCACAGCATATGCATCCCTTGCACTGTTATACACCAGCTCTGCGGAAGCTAATGGACCCACATGGCACCTGAACAGAGACTTCTCTGGACTCGGACTCTGCATTAATCAACAACTTATTAAAGCCTACAAAAACATTAAAATAAATAAGCGAGAGATATAAATGAAGACTGCTTTTAATAATACCTTTATTTCTCCTCCATCAACATTAATAGCCTAATTTGTAGGCTATTCATCCCTTTTGCAACTTTCTCGTTTCAAGGGGGTTGCCATTGTTCAAAAGAAAAGTGTGTGTGTGTGTGTGAGAGAGAGAGAGAGACAGACAGACAGAGAAAGAGAGACAGAGGGTACTGGAAGGGATCGTAATAAATAAATTCTTTGCTATTTTTCTTATTTGCTAATACATCATAGTAGTCTCTAATGCTCTAAAATCATATGCTGGGGGCATGGGGTGTCTAGTGGACCAATGGCTAGATGTGACAAAACTGACATATAAAAAGAATCCTATCAAATTAATGTTTTCTTATCTATTAGACACTGAATTCAAGGATAACATTATAGAGTGAATACTCACATGCTCTTCATATAAACAAATCAGGTTGGCAGAGAGAGATTACAGAAACCAGACCAAAACTAAGACCATCCAGTTTGAAGCACTATATTGCCTCTGTCCCACCTTATTTACTTCAAATTACATACGTCAACTGGAGAAAGGAATGACAACCCACTCCAGTATTCTTGCCTGGAGAATCCCAAGGACTCTCACCAGAGAAGTCTGGTGTGCTACGGTCCATGGGGTCACAAAGAGTTGGACATGGCTAAGTGACTAACACACACATATCACACAGGTCAAGAGTTTCTTGATATCAGTTTGTTAATAAAATAGTAAAAAGATTTCTAATTTTTTTCTTCAAAAGAGTATCTGATGCTTCACATATATTTTATAGTTTCTGGTAGTAAACTCACCTCTATAATAAAAGAGGCAAAGATCAGAAAGCACGAACCAGCGTTTCTTCCATAGCTTCATGCCAGTGCTGTCCTGCATGAAACCAGCATGATAAAGGATTATTTCTTTTTCATTTCAGAAAGTGAAAACTCATTTCTGGTGCATGTGTTTAAAATAAGCTCTTAAAACAAGGTGTGTTTGATATATGCTGCACAGAAATCTAACTAAAACCCTAATCAAAATTTTGGGGTAGTTTTCCAGGGATTTATAACATGGTAATGTATTTCTAAGTACACTGGTCTTTGAAGAATAATACTGTCATGTAAAAAGGAATACTGTTGAAGCGGTTTGATTTGGTTTCGTATTTGCAAGCAATGTGAACACGTCTGCTAGCATGAGAATAAGGTGACTGTGCAGTAGGGTGTGCATTCTGGTAAGCCAGATTTAATAAATATGTTAATCTTCAACACAAAGAAAAGTGTGCAATTTGAAATTATTCCAAAGGTAATGTAATTTAAAATGATTGTGAATAAAGGAACCTTAGCATACAAACATATTTAATAAACATTTTTTTCTTCTTACATATCCAGCCTAGGTTTTGCTTATCCTGCAGAAGAGAGTACCCACTTGGCAGCTTTTTCTAAGTAATTTAAGTAATAAAAATACCAAGCTCAAACAAAACTACAATTTAAATAAAAATTACCTTCCCACATGCAATAAACCAAAACCACAGGAGAAAATGAAACACAGACACACACAAACACAGACATAAACAGGTAAAAAAGATGCCAGCTTGTATGTGTGTTGATTAAGATTTCTCAATATATTTCTAGTTGTGACCATCATGTAAGGATGGCTTCAGAACTGAAGTTATATGGGTAAAAATCTCTTAAGTAAGAGATTTCGTCCTTAAAATTTACAGTTACACTAAGGAAAGCATCTCCCCCCCAAATATGCATTTTCAATTTCTTAATTAGCTATTTCTTTAGTATAAATAATTTCAAAGTTTAGATTTTTAAGTAGTTCTACAAATATTCTCTGTAAGCTACATACCTATTACAGAATAAATACTCAGGAGTAGAGAAACTTGTTGGTAGAGCTTTGGCAATACTAAATTAACCAAGGGATCAAGAACTAAGAAATGCAATCATTTTAAGTAAGGAGTTCCATATTTTCTATAAAGCTAAATATCACATTTAGCTATTTGAACAGAATTTGTACTCATTAGACAGTCTAGTTGAAAATCTTTCAGTTTGGATAAGTTTAAATGTCAGATGGTTAAAATATAGTTAAGTGATCTTTAAATAAAAATTAAAAGTTGGTATCCAAGTTACACACTCAATCAATGCAGTCAGAAATTGGCAAAATTAATTTGCTTGAATGGGAATTTTCTGGATTTTAAGTGAGTCTCCTTCCAATACGTTAGATTAGTTGCCATCCAGTTGTCAGGTTGAACGATGTCTAATGAATGTTTCATAACTACCTCATCGTGAATGTTAATGAATATAATTATTAGGTCATCTGAAAGCAATTAGCATTATTTGACAGAGTAAATTAGCACTATTAATGAACTAATATTTAACTAACATCATGTGCATACATGTAGAATCAGAAAGACAGAACAAAGGAAGATAAAGGTCCTGAGTGCAGTTATCTCAGCTATCTGGAGGTCATTTATTTGAAATCCAGATGCAAACCAGAAAGTGAAAAAGGAAACAACAGCCTCTCAGCAATCAAAACAGATGTCACCAAGTTCAATGTACACACATCCTTACCAATTACAAAACTAACAAGGTTCCAAAAAAGCTTAGTTACCAGGTTTTCCAGATAATAGAACAATGTAAACCCCTACTTATCAGGGTATAAGAGTGACCTATGCCTGGGCAAACAGATAAACAAGAAAAGAAAAAGAAATAAAAGCAGACACTTGAAAGAGCAGTTTTGAGGGAAATCTGCAAAACTCAGAAAAATCTCAAATTATCATCAAATTTCTCTATAAATCAAAGCGGAGAAGCACATAATTGTACCTTTTTATAAGAATAGAAAAATGAACAACTACTCTGTATTTTTTTCCACTGAAAAAATATTTCTGCCTAAAAGATCTTGGCATGTTATTCCTAACATTTTCATACAACATACATACATTTAATTTCAAATTTTGAAATACCTCTCTCTCTCAGTCACACACACACACACACACACACACACACACACAATCTCTGTTCCAGGTAACACCCATTACTTTTTCTTTTTTCACTATTTCCCTAACACTCTTCATAGTAATAAAAAGGGAAGAACCTGGATGATTAACTATACAGTTTCTTCTCCACTTTATACAATTGTCTTAGGACCTTCAGCTGAAAAGGCTTCTTTATATTCTCTTCTTTGTCACATCAAACAGGGGAAAAAAATACCTGTTTATAAAGCCAACCTCGTCTGACCACAGGTGCATTAGGATTCCTTTTAATTGAATTTGATCTCTTTCCAAAGTTATGAACTTTTTTTGAGGCCCGTGAAGTCTAAAATAAAAAAAAAAAAAACAACCAACAGAAAATATGGTATTAATGCCTAGATATTGAGTTTACTTTTTATCTTCCTAATTTTAACCTTTTAAAATCTCTTCTCCAGACTTTGAAACTTCCAGGATTTAATCTTTTCAGATGAATTATTGCAATTCTGCTTTTGTGTCTTAGTTGTTTCAAGTATAAGAATTCTGCACAAAGGCTTTTCCTCTTCAAGGATATTACAAAAGGATCACATATTTCTCTACTTTAAAATTTTCAGGAATAATTTTTTTAAAAGGCACAGTGTCTGGCAGTATTTTGCCCTACCTGATAAATAAAATGAACCTTCAGTAAAAATTATATTAATGCATTTTAAAGAATAAACCAAATGACAGAACTTTTTGACTCATATCTGCAGTTAACAGTGTTGTCCCAATTAAAGAAAGTCAACAGTGTCAAGTTACAAGAGCAAATCTCACAGATAAAATATAAACAAACATATCACATCAAATCAAAACAAGACTGGAAGGAACTGCTTAATGTCATGTAGTGTTTTCTTCTTTAAGGACAACTCTGAACTTGAATGATGCCAGCCAGATGGTGTTTACCACGTTCTTAAAAGTACACATAATCTTTTAAAATATTGCTATGTTTAACCCAGACAATTTATCTTGGTCAGAATGATAACGGTAACCAACAAACATTAAGACAAAAGAAGGTGAATTTCAATTCCTCTGTGAAGGTACGTTGGAGAAGGAAATGGCAGCCCACTCCAGCGTTCCTGCCTGGAGAATCCCAGGGACAGAGGAGCCTGGTGGGCGGCCGTCTATGGGGTCGCACAGAGTCAGACACAACTGAAGCGACTTAGTAGCAGCAGCAGCAGGGAAGGTAAGTGGTATCAATTTATCTCTTGTTTTTCAACTTTCTAGAATCTTTAAGCTAGCACATTTCCTTAAAACCTCCTTTTGTAAAACTTATATTAGTACATAATAGAATTTTAAGGTCCAATATCAACCATGGCATTTTTTTTTTTCTGGGTAAATTTTAATTTCCTCTTGAACAAATAATGCATAAAAACACAGTATCGATCTCAAACGGTACAAAAAGATGTAGAAGGACCAATCTACTTCTCACCTCTAGACACCAGCATTCAAATAACGCAAACACAACTCTACGCAACTAATGTCACTGTGTATACATGTGTGTCTATTCATGTAAATAACTCTTTTCATAGTTACAGAATATCTTTCTTTCCCCCTCAAATAACTGCCTATATAACACTTTCTCCTCAGGATTCTTCTTTAATTGTCATGTAAGTTATCAATATTATGCGCCCATGATAGTTTTCTGTGGCTGAATTTCTCATTCTCTCTTTTGACTTCTGGGATTTGTCATATTTACACAGCACATCTGCATTCTGAGTTGGCTGTTTTGTTTTTGTTAAACGCACTATGATGCTCAGTTATCCTTTATGTCATATACAAAATAGAAATAATTTATATTATTTGAAAATCTATACTTATTTTCAGTTCAGTTCAGTCGCTCAGTCGTGTCCGACTCTTTGCGATCCCATGAATCGCAGCATATTCTACAATATTTCATTTAAAAAACCTTAACAAGTATTTCTTTACAGTAACCATAATTTACTATTACAACTGTTTTACTATTATAAAATACATAATTATTTTCTAAATAAATAAAGACAATTCTTTTATCATCCTTTGATTCTCTTGCTATCCTTAATTTAGGCACCAAGCAGTAACTTTAAGGCAACTATTTATTCAGATTAGCAGATTATCTAAGAGTTTGAAGACATTTTTATATTAAAATGCTATATCAAAACATTAACATTATGGTACAAGAAGCAATAACTATAAATTATTATAGCCACACAAGTTTGATAGCATAGATTAAACAGTATTTTTGTTTCTGATTACAAAGAAAAACCATCCACTTCTGTATCCATATGGCTATGACACTTTTCACATAATGGATTCTAAATATTTCAGTCATCAAGCAGCGGACATAGGGTTTTGAAACCTTTTAGCAGTAATGGATTCTACATTAACAATAGTATAATATAATATTATAGAATAAAATAATATTATAGAATAAAATAGAATATATATATCATTCTGAAAGTGAAGTCGCTCAGTCGTGTCCGACTCTGTGACTCCATGGACTGTAGCCTACCAGGCTTCTCTGTCCATGGGATTTTCCAGGCAAGAGTACTGGAGTGGGGTGCCATTTCCTTCTCCAGGGGATCTTCTTGACTCAGGGATCAAACCTGGGTCTCCCACACTGCAGGCAGATGCTTTACCCTCTGAGCCACCAGGGAAGCCATACATACCAATATATCATTCTAGCATACTAAATAATGAGATTTCTAGGTCACTGAATTAATCGTCACCTTTAAAACTTAAGTTGATTCAATAAACTGCCACTGTCTCACACAAACATCCATTATAATTGTAAAACAATTCAAAATCAGAACTTTATAATATTTTTAAAATGTAAGTCATTAAATTATTAAAATATAATCTTATTTCTTTATATTCTAAGGCCTTGCTTCTTATGCCAATTACCTCAAATGTAATTAGATTCATGAAATAGCAAAAATGAAATGATTATTCTATAATTCTAAGTTCATTAAGAGTAATAATAATGGATACTACCAATTATGCCAGTTATCAATATTAAGAGTAAGCAAAATAACTTACCCTCCCTACAGGGCTCATTGGATGCACCGCATAGTCTGAAGTCATGTTATAGTTAGAAGCTTCATTTATCATACTTATAGGTCGTTCCTTTTTTTCTTCAGATGTCATGGTTGCAACAGTCCTGAAAATATAACATGTCAAGAGTGCTAGAACGTGCTACTTCTGTAAACCACTTTATAATAACGTTTTCCAGAGCTAATAATGCTGGTGTCTGTCTGACTTTTCCAAACAGCTGGGTATTAGTTAAAGCTTAATAAGCTCTATAGTTCCAGCTTAATATTTATAACTACTTGAAATATAACTAAGCACAACTTAAGTTAATATCATGTTTATTTTAATAAGCTTTCATACAGATATGCTACTCGGTCATCTAACTGGAATGTTTTAATTACAAAATTTTAATGACAAGATCTGCTATTATAATACTGAAGGCCATAAAAATGACAGGGAGTTCCCAGGTGGTAACGTGGTTATGACTCCTCACTTTCACTGCCGAGGGCATGGGTTCGTTTCTTGGTTGAGGAACTGAGATCCCATAAGACAGGCAATGCAGCAGCCCTCTCCCAACCCCCTAAAAGAAAATAATAACAATGGTACCAACAACTAATTTTTGAAGAACAAATTTATAAACTATTTCCAAATAAATTTCACTTGATGCTTATAAAAATCCTGAGAAATGGAAATTCCCAGGATCTCTGTTTAAGGATGAGAAACCTAAGTTCAAATTAGTCTAATAATTTGACCTAGTTTAGTTCCCCCTGACCTTGCATCCAGGGATCTTGAGTTTATTCTCTGTGTTTGAGCTATTGTAAAAATAGCTTGTAAACAGCTATTGTAATAGCTGAAATTACATTCCTCATGAAAAAAAATTTAAGCCATGTTTCTATACCACACATGGTAAACAGATGGTATTCTGTTACTACACTTGACTGCAAATCTCAAGGTAAAAAAATTGTTCAATTGTACTGTATTAAATACGGATAACGGCAATTGGAATGATGACCCCATTTTGAATAGAGGTGTTCCATGAAACGCTTTACTTACTGTTCATTCACTACAAAAATACAATTGTCCTGGGATGGCTGTCCTGTGACTGGATGTTTACAGGTCACTTTCCTTTCATTATGGCTGGAAGAAAAGAGAGTAAGAGAAAATGAATGTACTATTACCACAAACTTTCCAAAATACCAGGTAACAAAATAGCCAATTTCTTTATTGCAACAATAAAGTTAGTGAGTAAAGGCGATACAATTCAAAGCCCCAGGTATTGACACTCCTACATAGCCCTTTCTACTATCTATTGTATGTACATGTGTGTGTAAATGCTAACTTAGTTTTACAATACAGGTGGACTCACCAGTTCCCGCCCCACCCCTACCCACAGTAGGACTTCAATCTGTTCATCTATTTTCATAAACAAAAGTAAGTTGATCTGGCTCCACAATCATTGCATTTTACGTGATAGGTGGGCCATGAATAGAAAATAAGTATGAGTATCCACCTACATCCATTATTTTGTATCCCAGCCTAGGCACATTATAGAGAACCACTGTCAAATTCAAATATGGAAAAATCAATCTAATAGCACTACAAGATGGGCAACAGCATATTAAAACATAGACTGTAGCACTGGAAGAGCAATAATTTATGGGATTGTCATTTCACAAAGAAATCTTTACATAAATAATATAAAAGGACTGATTTTTATATCTGAAGAAAATATGCTATAGAAAAATGTAAGAGGAGAAATGGAAGGAGTAAACAAAATTTTTAAATGAATGTACAAACAACACAAACAAAGAAAAATCTACCTTTTATGCTTGCTGGAAAAAAAACTGCTTTAAGAGTGGCTACTTTTTGTAGAATAAGACCTTTGCCTAAGAACTACTATTTTTCCTAGGTCAAGTGATAAGATTACGCCTACTACTGTCTTTGGAGATCAGTCCTGGGTGTTCATTGGAAGGACTGATATTGAAGCTGAAACTTTAATGCTTTGGCCACCTGATGCAAAGAGCTGACTCATTTGAAAAGACCCTGATGCTGGGAAAGATTGAGGGCAGGAGGAGAAGGGGACAACAGAGGATAAGAATGCTGGATGGCATCACCGACTCAATGGACATGGGTTTGGGTGGACTCCAGGAGTTGGTGATGGACAGGGAGGCCTGGCGTGCTGTGGTTCATGGGGTTGCAAAGAGTCGGACACAGCTGAGTGACTGAACTGAACTGGATATGAGAGGAGAAAAATCCCAATCTATTTATCTAAGCCCAAAATAACAGATGCCTAAAACAATATGCAACATGCAATGATACCTATAATATATACATTATTTGTAAACAAATATTTTCCCCCACTGAGTAACATACCACAAATAAACCTGTAAGGAAGATCAATCACTGAAACACCAGACCTTAGAAAACTAATTATGGAGAAAACAGTCAAGATGTTGTACTGAATACTGCTTTGTTAATTTTAAAAGATTATTCCATGTGATCTGTATTACAGGACATTTATAACCGTAAGCCACAAACTTTCTGGTAAACGTTAAATACATAAGTTCTTTTTCCAAACCAAAACTTTCACCAATATTATTTTTATTGGTTACTCAAGTATGAGAAACTTTACCCAGTAAATAAAACTAAAACCATGTAAAACAGTATACAGTTTTTTAAAAAAGAATTATATATTGACTATTGTGATAACAGAATGATGGATGGAATAGAATGTGTTTCTATGATTCCTCTAGTTTATTGGAGCTTATTACACCAATAGGTGTTTACAGCCTTTTATGGTGTTTCCTTTCTTTTTAAACAAAACACATTTAATAGGTGATAAGAGGCGGTGGGTTTAGATATTTATTTGTGGTGATACTTTCACTACATAAAAAGCATGCAGATGACTTTCTTACCAGTTAATTTAAGAAAGTGCAACAATGGAAACCTAAAGTCTCAAAATGGGATATCAGTTTATGTAATAAGCAATAAACTGATGAGAGAATAACTAAGAACAAACAGCCTCTGGAGATAAAGTGGAAAACGCTGAAGTACCTAGATGTGATGAATACCACGAATATGTCAAGGTACATAAATTCTGATGTTTTAACAGAATAAAATGCTGTGGGGAAGGGAGCAAACCTATGATAGAGATTAGACACCTTAATAATGAAAAAAGGAGGACAGGATCTTTTTTTAAGTCCCTTCTTGGGAAGGGGCATTAAAAAGCTAGACTTGGTTCAGTGGAAGGTAGAAAAGAAATATACAAATTCTTTTTATAAAGACCAATATTGCAAAAATAAAACAAATACTCCCTATTGTATTGCATTATTTTCCAGTATCATCTTGCCCAGAGGGAATAAAGTAGACTCTAACTCTAATATTCCAGAAACTGTAAATTATAACTACAGGACCCTATAATGGTTACTAGCCTAAGAGATTATTACTCTGACCTCCAGACAATAGATTTGGGTATCCCTTAGACAAGGACATGGGCTTCCTTGGTGGCTCAGACCATAAAGAACCTGCCTGCAATCCAGGAGACCTGGGTTTAATACCTGGGTCGGGAAGACCCCTGGAGAAGGGATTGGCAACCCACTCCAGTATTCTTGCCTGAAGAATTCCATGGACAGAGGAGCCTGACAGGCTACTGTCCAAGGGGATGCAAGAGAGTCAGACACAACTGAGTAACACACACAGACAAGTACACAGGGCAAAGGAAACACTAAAATCAAGAACAGTCACAAAGGAGCATGAACACTCTTTTCCCTGAAAGTGGACACTAATGCAATTAAACGGAATACACTTACATTGTCCAAGTACTTTCAGGATCACAATGTCTTTAAGTAAAACTCACTAAATAAATAAAAATCTTAGCACTCTATCTTCGTTAAAAGTCCACGCACGCATGCTCAGTCATGTAGCCTGCCAGGTTCCTCGGCCCATGGAATTTCCCAGGAAGGACACTGACTGGGTTGCCATATCCTCCTCCATGGGATCTTCCGGACCCAGGGATCAAATCCATGTCTCCTGCATCGGCAGGCAGATTCTTTATCACTGAGCCACCTGGGAAGCCCCTTAGTTAAAAGGTCAGTGATTAAAATCAATCACGAAAAATGAATATATCTATGCTCTTCTTTTACTTTTTTAAAGTATCCATTGTGTTTTCTTTTATTTAATGTTATACTAAGTTGACATAAAAATCATTTATTTACAAAGGCATTCTAACATGTAAGTCTTCTGCTATTCTTTAATGAAAGAAATAACCTTTCCTATTACTTAGGCCTAACTGTAATACATAAACAAGTCCTCTCAAATGTTTATTTGTTCTGAATTAATTATAGTCACTGAAGATTACTAGGTTTCTATAAAATTAAAATTCATAAGATTGAGATTTTATAGGCAATTAGTTTAGTTATAAAATGTCATCTCTCATAAAACAACATACTTATCAAATAAAAATCAGAGTAATGTTTTCTAATGATTTTGTTAAAATATCAGTTAAAATAAATTAAGAGTATGAAAAACCAAAATATCAACCAAACAAAATTCCAGTCTAAAGTGTTTAAATGTGGTAATCTTCCACAACCTGGTAGAATTGTCAATTCTTACTGCTCTTCTTTGTGCAAATGTATTTTTATATACTCAAACTTTTATTTTTATATTTCAAAAACTAATTTCTAAATCACCCACAGAAACTAAAAAACCCAAATGAATCTTTAAAAAAAATAAGCAAAAAGCCATCACTATTAATGCATAGAATTCTCTTAGTGTGTAATACACAAGTTTTTTAATACACACAGCAACTGGGCACCCTGGGAGGTGGCTGGCCATGTATCAAAACATGACCATCACCCTTGGCACAAAGGAGAAGGGACTGCTCAGGACCACAAGAGGGAACGGAAGACAAAATTCCAGCCTTTCTTCAGTTCTACTGGTCTGTCTGCAGTATTATTTACCAAGTATATCTTTTCATCCTACACTCACCATCTTTTTTGTAGTCCAATTTTTTGCCCCCTACTCCTTTGAAGGGTCTCAAAATCCAGATGAAAGTAGCATCAGTTTTCCTATAACATTTACGTACAAGGATGTTCCGATGCAATTTGTGTATTACAGAAAAGCTGAAACATCACATAAATTCTGCATTTGTGTATGCATGAGCACATCCACAAGAAAGCCTAGGTGAGTGCAGAAACTGCACCTGATGATGTTGACAGCAAGGAGCACACAAATGACACACCTGCACACCCTCAACTGTCCAGCAGCTACTTCAGTTCATTGTCTGTTTTATGAAACACGTCCATCCACAGGCAGTGACACAACTAATTTCACGTCTCTCTACTTTCAACACTTCCCAATAATTCACAAGCTGAAACCTCTCCAATGTCCATTTCCACAAGCAAACTGCAGGTCTTTTTCAATGCAAAGTGTATCTGTAGTACTTTTTTTTCCTAAGCATTTAACATGTGTGAAAGAAACTATGTTATGTCTTTCATTAAGCTCCTATCTTTGTTTAATTAAATTATTAGGCTGCAGGTTTTTAGTTGCAGCATGTGGGATCTAGTTCCCCAACCAGGGATGGAACCCAGGCCCCATACATTAGGAATGTGGAGTCTTAGTCACCAGACCACCAGGGAAGTCCTCTTATTTTTATTTTTAATGTGTCACTAATGAGTTCTGAGTACTATGCTCCTAAACCCATTTTCCACAAAAGCCCCACATTTTCACTGTCTGAGTTCGCACAGGGAGGTGATTTTTAGGAAGATGTGCGCTGTGTTACAGCAAAAGTGACTGTACTAACTAAATTATGAATTAACATACCTCTGTGCTACCCAAAGAAAGGCAATGCCAAAGAATGCTCAAACTACCATACAATTGCACTCATCTCATACGCTAGTAAAGTAATGCTCAAAATTCTCCAAGCCAGGCTTCAGCAATACGTGAACCATGAACTCCCTGATGTTCAAGCTGGTTTTAGAAAAGGCAGAGGAACCAGAGATCAAATTGCCAACATCCGCTGGATCATGGAAAAAGCAAGAGAGTTCCAGAAAAACATCTATTTCTGCTTTATTGACTATGCCAAAGCCTTTTGGCTTAAAGCTCAACATTCAGAAAACTAAGATCATGGCATCCAGTCCCATCACTTCATGGGAAATAGATGGGGAAACAGTGGAAACAGTGTCAGACTTGGGCTCCCAAATCACTGCAGATGGTGACTGTAGCCATGAAATTAAAAGACACTTACTCCTTGGAAGGAAAGTTATGACCAACCTAGCCAGGATATTAAAAAGCAGAGACATTACTTTGTCAACAAAGGTCCGTCTAGTCAAGGCTATGGTTTTTCCAGTGGTCATGTATGGATGTGAGAGTTGGACTGTGAAGAAAGCTGAGCGCTGAAGAATTGATGCTTTTGAACTGTGGTGCTGTAGAAGGCTCTTGAGAGTCCCTTGAACTGCAAGGAGATCCAACTAGTCCATCCTAAAGGAGATCAGTCCTGGGTGTTCATTGGAAGGACTGATGCTGAAGCTGAAACTCCAGTACTTTGGTCACTTCATGCAAAGCGTTGACTCATTGGAAAAGACCCTGATGCTGGGAGGGATTGGGGGCAGGAGGAGAAGGAGATGACAGAGGATGAGATGGCTGGATGGCATCACCGACTCGATGGATGCGAGTTTGAGTGAACTCCGGGAGTTGGTGATAGGCAGGGAGGCCTGGTGTGTTGAGATTCATGGAGTCGCAAAGAGTCGGATATGACAGCGACTGAACTGAACTGTGCTACTAAAAGTGCATTTGATGCTTTACTAGACAAGGTATTATTTTTTAAATCCTTTCCTGAGATTTTATGCTCTTCATGACTGAAAAGGACAAATGGAAAAGATACGATTTTATATAAATCTGTTGTTTCTAGAGGAATGCTTATAAAGAAGGGATAAAATTCAGGTCTTGATAGAAAACATCCTTATACTCACAGAACAAACTAGTCCCCATTTTGTTGGGGACTCATTGTGGCATAGCAGGAGATCCAAACTTTTCTAAATGTAAGTGCAGGTATTCACCTCTATCCAATTCTTACTTCCAGATTTCTGTCTGAGATGGTTTAATGTGTAAGCTCAGACTAACAGTTTTCCAACTGTGCTAAACTGCTTCAGCTCTGTCTGACTCTTTGTGACCAGATGGACTATAGCCCGCCAGGCTCCTCCGTCCATAGGATTCTCCAGGCAAGAATACTGGAGTGAGGCGCCATGTCCTCCTCCAGGGGATCTTCCCGACTCAGGGATCAAACCCTTGTCTCTTACGCCTCCTGTATTGGCAGTGGGGTTCTTTACCACTAGTACCACCTGGGAAACCCTGGGAATAATTTTTATCTCCTAAGGGACATTGGGAAATGTGTGGTAAGCTGTCTGGTTTTACATATATGTTATTTAAGTATAGTTGATTTACAATGATGTGTTCATTTCTGCTATATGGCAAAGTGACTCAGTTAATTCTTTTCCATTAGGTTTATCCTGGACATTGAATATAGTTCCCTGTGCTATACAGTAGACCTCGTTGTATACATCCACTGTCTTGTAGCACTTTTTGAACATTACAACTGGGGTCATATGTAGTGAGTAGAGGCCAGGATGCTGCTCAACATCTTACAACTTGCAGGAGAGTTTTTCACAGGAAAAAAGGATCCAGCCCCAAATATCAATAGTGCTGAGGCTGAGCAGATTCCAGGAGGGCTTGCACCAGGGGGCACCTTCCAGGATTGCTGCTGCCAGTTCCCTGTTCCCTACGGTGAGCCACTGTCAACCCACACCTCTGCAGGAGATATTTCAAAACCAGCAGGGGACATGGGTTCAATCCCTGGCTGGGTAACTGGGACTGAACATACCACAGAGCAACTAAGCCCAAGTACTGCAACTACTCAGCCCATGAACCACAACTCGCGAGTCCATGCACTGCAAGAAAGGATCCTCCCTGATGCAATGAAGGTTCCATGTGCTACAACTAAGACCCAAGGCATTTAATACATAAATAAATATATTTTTTTAAATAGTGCTGAGGTTAATAAACCCTATGTGAAGACCATCACTGCCCTCTAACAATAAACTCTACCACGTAAGCCACGTGTATTATTTCTGTGGGTTCATTGTACCTGTCTACGTCTCAGCTGCCTCACACTTAGGTAACAGTAGCTATGTCACATGTTGCTTGTCTGTTTGTTTAGAACTGTTCTCAGTACCTGGGGATGGCCGTGAACAAAACATAAAAATCACTGCCCTTGTGGAATTTACTATCTAGTGGGGATGTTTATGAAGATTAAATGAGTAAAGAGTATAAACATGGCCAGGAACAGACAAGCCCTTGAAGACATTTATTTTTGTTATGAACTACAGGAATTGAGCATATGTTGGTGTCATCAGACAACTTACTAGGTTCAGTAAGCTATTTAAACTGAAACAGTTCAAATGAACATGCAACCCGAAAAATGTTAAAAACTCATGTTATCTCGCTAGTCAGTATTTACTGTCAAAGAATAAAGATGTGGTCTCTCCTGGCTCCTATGTTTCTTGTCAAGATATTCCTAATATATCCAAAAAGAGAAAATAGAGGAGAAAAGTCATTCTAATATAAAAGCTCCAAGGAGAGAGGAGCTATGTTTTTAAGGCAGTATTCAAGAAGGTTTTTAAATAATGACAAACAACACTTTAAAAAAATGGACTCTGCTATTCTGGAGAGTTCATTACTGAATGAAATAGGTCACATCCAGGAGCTCATTCTGAGGATCATGCTCTATCAAAGGTAAAGAATCAAATCTGTGGCACTTTTAGAAAAGATATCAAGAAATTGAGAAACAGCAACACAAACTGCTTGTTCTTTGGCATTATGCCCTCTTCACTCTTTATTACTAGACATTTAATCATTTACTAGAATTTAAACGAAAGATCTGCTTAATTCCAACCCCTATGGAACTATTTCACTCAATAATAATTGGATTTTAAAAGATCTTTTGATGAATAAGTCCGTGTGTGTATAAAATGGCATATTTCCATCAAATTATACAAAAAACAAATTAAATGACAAATCTACTGGAGATGGAGTAGAAATTCATTATTCTGCCTTATTCTTTTTCAGATCGTATTTGTGAACCAAACTGCGCCTCATGAAGGTTACTGTACCAGAAAACGTGGGTGAAGGTGTGCTACCTTAAGCAGTTCTGAGCTTTACATCAAAAGGGAAAGCTGATAAACTACAATGGTTCCTATAACCCATTTATGGAAACAGAATTTAATGGGTTAGAATCAACTCTAAGTGGCAGGTACTGTTATATGAAGAGTAATTTAGACCGTATGACATCACTCTGAAGATTGGGAATGCTGGTGTTTATGTCCATTTGCAGGCTTGCTAGAGGAAGCAGTTTTTTGGTTCAGTCCACCCTGCTAGTCTGTTCTCAGCAGGACACTAATAAGGGAGGACGTCAATCAAGGATATCCCTAAGGAAACAATCCCCCATACACTAAACAGATACCTGAAACGTCCATTTCTAATATAAACCCCAATAAAAGTATGGGTTTAGAAAGAGGAAAAATGATGTCTGCTAACACGGTGTTTAAATTTTTGAGTATAATGATGAAAGGCAGTTAACACTGAAAGAACTTTAATTCTTACTGGACTGAATATTTCAAAATATACAAGGCAAAATATGAAGTATTTAGCACAACTATGAACCAAAAAATGAAATCTAGTTTTTTTAAAAATTTATTTTTAATCAAAGGCTAATTGCTTTATAATACTGTCTTGGTTTCTGCCATACATCAACATGCATCAGTCATAGGTAATTTGGTTTTAAAACTCCTGTTATCCAACATTCAGGCTACAACTTTGCAACCTTTGTTGAGTATAAATGTAAACTTTGTATCAGGTATTTATAAACAGGTGAAATGCCCTCACATTAAGTCCTTTAAAACATTAGGATTTGTCTGATTTTTGCAAAAATGAATATAGCACTGAGAGTACTAGATTGAAAAATTAAAATGAATCAGCACAGTACACAGTGTATATGTATATTCTTTAAACCAAATATGGAAAGAAGCTATCTTAGATTTAAAAATAAGAACATTTGAGATTGCAAGGAGATATGATTATTCATGACTGCATAATACGGTAATACTGACTGGTCTATCCTGTTTAGCTGGGCATCTGACCAGTCCCAAACTGGCTGCAGTGGTCCCAAACATCAGGTGCAGAGTCTAGAAGTGAAAGGAAAGTCTCCGCATATACTATCCTTTTCAAGAAGTTTCTCAAGAACTCCCTGGCCATCCTTGTCTAGACTCTCATTGGTCTTCCCAGGTGGCTCAGTGGGAAAGAATCCGCCTGCCAAAGCAGAAGATATGGGTTTGATCTCTGGGTTGGGAAGATGCCCTGGAGGAGGAAAGGTCCACCCACTTTAGTGGGCTGAAGAATCTTATGGACAGAGGAGCCTGGCAGGCTACAGTCCATAGCGTTGCAGAGTCTGACAGGACTGAAGCACTTAGCACCCAGACATGCATACAAATGAGATAACATAGTATTTGCCTTTCTCAGACTTGTTTCACTTAGCCTAATGCCCTCATGGTCCATCCACGTTGTTGCAAATGGGAATATTTCATTGTGTGCATATGTATTGCTGCTGCTACTGCTGCTAAGTCGCTTCAGTCGTGTCCGACTCTGTGCGACCCCACAGACGGCAGCCCAGCAGGCTCCCCCGTCCCTGGGATTCTCCAGGCAAGAACACTGGAGTGGGTTGCCATTTCCTTCTCCAATGCATGAAAGTGAAAAGTGAAAGTGAAGTCGCTCAGTCGTGTCCGACTCTTAGCGACCCCATGGACTGCAGCCCACCAGGCTCCTCCGTCCATGAAATTTTCCAGGCAAGAGTACTGGAGCGGGTTGCCATTGCCTTCTCCGGTGCATATGTATAATTCACATACAAACTACATTTTCTTTATCTATTCATCCACCGATGGACACCTCAGTTGTTTCTGTATCTTGCCTATTATAAACAATGCTGCAGTGATCCTGGGTGGGCGGCAGTGCACAGCTTTTTGAATTAGTGCTTTTGTTTCCTTTGGATCGATACCCAGAAGGACCTGTTAGATCAACATGGTGATTCTATTTTTAACTTTTTGAGGAACCTCCATACTGTTTCCCACCACGGCTGCACCAACTTACATTCCCACTAACATGCGCTGAGGTTTCTCTTTTCTCCACATCCTAACCAACACTTACCTCTTCCGACAGGTGACGACAGCGGTTCTATCAGGTTTGACTTGCATTTCCCTGTTGCGCACATTTTCATGTACCCGTTGGTCATCTGTATGTCTTCTTTGGAAAAACCTCTATTCAGACCCTCTGCCCATTTTTTAACTGATTTTTTTTTTGGGGGGGTGGGGGGCATTGAGTTGTATGTGTTCTTTATACATTTTAGATATTACTCCTTATCAGACGCATGACTTGCTAATATTTTCTCCCATTGGGTAGACTGCCTTTTCATTTTATTGATGTTTCCCTTTATTATGCAGTTAGTCCCATTTGCTTTTGTTGCTGTTTTCTTTGGTGTTAGGAAAAGATTTTTTTTTTTTTTTTTTTAACGTTTTGGCCATATGTACTGGCTACTTCTTAGTATTGCAATTCTCCCCATGGGAATATTTGTTTTAGTGATTTTCTTTTTTAAAAAATATTTTGGCTTCATGAGTGACTCCAATAATTGCTTTACTACAAAATCCATTCTGTTTTTTAACTTAAGAAATAAATATTGAAATTGCTAACATCAATAACGAAAGATTGAGGGCAGGAGAAGGGGATGACAGAGCATGAGATGGTTGGATGGCACCACTGACTCAACTGACATGAGCTTGGGTAAACTCCAGGACCTGATGATGGACAGGGAGGCCTGGCATGCTGCAGTCCACGGGGTCGCAGAGTCGGACACGACTGAGCAACTGAACTGAACTGAACTGAACATCAATAACAGCCAATAATTCTTCTGAGTGATATGTCAGACAAAGCAAAGTTTACTAGGTAGTGTTTTATACGTGTACCAGTGGTAGGAAGGTTGAAAATCTATCGACTTTGCACAAAATATGTATTTTAGAAAACTCTGTCCCACAGAAGAGATTTTGGTTGTCTCTTATTAAATTCAGCTGCAAACCCCCATTTGTATGATTTGCTCAGCATCATGTATCTTCCTTATGGGAGAGAAAGAAGGATTTAGTTTAGTCTAAAAAAAATAGGATATCATAGTGGTTTGGCAGTTCTTTCTGCAACCCTGTCAAGAAGCCAGTATCATGACTTGGACTTTTACAAGGGCCGAGGCAACCACAATGCTGTTAGACTTAAAAGGTGCCTCATACCCACAATGCTGTTAGACTGGAGCAGGGCAGAGAGATGTGTGGACTATGGAAGTGATTGTATTTCTCAAATTTAGGTACAAAACCAAACAGCAAACAGCTTAGATGTGCATGGACAACTCTTCAATATCTTTCCACTCAAACCAAAAAGAATGCTGTGCATTCTCAATGTGGCCTCGGTTTCATTATACTATCAGACAATTATACTTTTCAACTTGTTTTAAAATTGAAGAGCTTTGCAAACTATCATATATAGGATGGATAAACAACACGGTCCTACTGTAGAACACAGGGAACTATATTTAATATCCTGTGATAACCCATAATGGAAAAGAATGTATAAATGGGTATAACTGAATCACTTTGCTGTATAGTAGATATTAACAACATTGCAAATCAACTATACTTCAGTTAAAAAAAACAAAAGCTGAAGCGCCTTTACCAATAGAAATTATGATGCTATACGTGTCACTCTGAGACTCAGTCTCAAATTAGGTTTAAAAACCATGTCTGAAGCAGTGACTTAGTTGTTAAACATGACTTTTATTTATTAGTTATTAAACCGATTGGGTCTATGGTGGTCGAGAATAATTTATAAAACACTGTTACATGTAAAGTTGATTAATGTCTTATGCAGATAACTATTTGGATTTATTTTCCTTTAAATAAAAAGGAGAAAAATGCTATGTTGAAATCTGACTACCACAATGACTGTTTCTGCAATTTATTTTTAAACTGAAAATATGCTGGCATGGAAAATTATGCCTGCAATTAAAGGCAGTGTTTTAAGAACAAAAGAAAACACTGAAAGTGCAGTGCCTTTTCTTGAGAGAAATGGAATTCTTGAGCCTTAGTTATGTGAATAACCACTGAGTTAGCAATCGAAAAGATTGCAATTTTTTTTTCTTTTGCGAAACAAGTAAAGCATATATTTCCTTTCCCCACATTTAGTTCTAAATGCCATTTGCCTTTAACTTCGAACTAACTGCTTCCAGACGTCCTGCTAAAACCTCAGTGATTCATTTACCCACATCTCCAAATTTTCCTTCCAGCCTTAACTCTTTACATTCTCTCCTTCCTCCTCTCATCATTCAGGAAATGGAGCATCTCAGATTTCTTGGGGGCTGGGAGTGGGGAGGGGGGAAAGGAGCAAAGGATGCACCCTCTCTGATCCACACTCCCAACAAGAAAAATAAAAATCAGCACCTAAATAGCAACCACCAGGTGACGTCACTCTTGAGTGCAGCTCACGCTCTCCACCTGAGCCTGCTTGCTGCGCTGGAAACTTGACCAGCAATCCTCACACAGCCCCTCCGGGGAATGCATTACTGTCTTCACTCTACATGTGAATAAACTGAGGCTCACAGCCTCACTTTTCTTCTCCATGCGTCAGAAGCCACATGTGGAGACCTGGTCCCCAAAGCTCCAGTTCTGTCCCTTTCAGTCTCCTTTTCCCTGCTTTCAACAGCTGCCCCTTCTTGACTCATCATAGCCAGTGAGACTTCTTAGTTCTGCCTCACATCTTCTCCCAGGTTTCTGCACAACACAACACAACACAACACAACACATCTCAACACTCCCCTCTCCTTGCACACACCGTGAACATGTACCCTCCCCCGCCTTCTCCTGTCTCACTGCCTAGCATCGCCCCAAGGTTATTCCCATCTGAAGCACAGTAATGAAACCTTTACTGATTCCAACGGAATTTTAAACCCAGTGTTTCTTTTCCATCTTCTTATTCTCTAAGGCTTTGCAATCATTCTCCACTCTCAGTTGCTCAGACAACATGATCACAATGTAAATGTAACCTCATATTTCCCTGAGTATAGGTCCCAAAGAATTTAAGCACAAATAACATCAATAGTAAACAATGGAATTTTTACAAAAGCACCCAACAGGAATTGAAAACTTTGCTTTTCCCACTGGGAAAATAGGAGTATGATGTAACGCTGCAAGTACAAAGCTGAAAGCACTATAGACTAGGAACAAAATAAAGGAAAAAAAATTCAAAATATGAGATTCACATACAAATTCATGTTTTAGTTTTTTGTATTTACAGATAATTTCTAAATCATCTTCTGAAAAAAAATCCTAAATAAAACCAACATACTAGTTTAGAATCTACAAAATAAATTTGACAATAGACTTTAAATAATTTTGGAATTAGAGAATAATTCAATTAACACCATGCGAGTTATGAAGAAAATGAACCCAGCAGGTTAATAACTGTTATCCATCCTGAGTTTTATGGGACAGGTACATTTTAGACCACTTAATAAATCACATTATAAACAAAAATGCTTAAAATAATTTAGATAATTGTCTCACTTGGAAGTCATTTGAGTGATTCTTAAGAAGCTTTTAAATAGGAAGGTTAAATGACACTTTATGGTTAAAACAGAAAAATGGCTCTTAGAATGTACAAGCTAATCCACCAGAGTCATTTTCTGTCATGCACTCAAGAATTAAGTGACATTTCTGGTTGCTATTCAGAAATTACCCTACGTAAGAAGCTCACTAATGGCATCTCCATCACTGCATTAGTCTAGGCTCTTAAGTCTCCCAAGGCCCTTAACAACATCCGAATTCATCTCATTATCATCAGGATATCCCCCATTTAGAGCATCCTCCACTGAATCTCAACTTCCTTCTATAAAACAGCAACCGAAACCAGAGCAACAACAAACCTTATTCCAGAGGGCTTTTGAAAGGATCCAAATACCTGGTAGCACCACCACACGTTACCTAATAAAGCCCTCTGCTGCTGCTACTGCTGCTAAAGCCCTCACTGAACAGTACATAGCCGAACTTGAATATGACATGTGGACACAAGGTGGGCCAAAGGGGAGGATGGGAAAACCGGGAGAGTAGGACTGACATATCACACTGTTGCTGAGTTGCTCAGTCGTGTCTGACTGTTTGTGATTCCATGAGGCCCGCCAGTCTCCACTGTCAGTAGGGACTCTCTAGGCAAGGATACTGGAGTGGGTTGCTATGCCCTCCCTCCAGGGGCTCTTCCTAACCCAGGGATCGAACCCAGGTCTTCCTCACTGCAGGCAGATCCTTTACCATCTGAGCCACCAGGGAAACCCAAGAATATTGGAGTGGGTAGCCTTTCCCTTCTCCAGGGGATCTTCTTGACCCAGGAATTGAACCAGGGTCTCCTGCATTGCAGGCAGATTCTTTACCAGCTGAGCCACCAGGGAAGCCCATATATATTTCACTACCGTATATAAAATAGATAGCTAGTGGGAAGCTGCTGTATGGCACAGAGAGCTCAGTTTGGTGCTCTGTCATGACCTAGAGGGGTGGGGGGGGGGTGAGGGTTCAAGAGGGAAGGTATATATGTATACATATAGCTGATTGACTTTGTTGTAAAGTAGGAACACACACAATATTGGGTGTAAAGCAATTACACCCCAATTTAAAGAAATAAATAATAAACACGAATGTGCTAGCAGAGTGAGGTTTTCCTGAAGAGAAGTCAAATTATGTCACATCCTTGCTTTAAAAAGTTGTTGGCTCTCTGCCCTATGTTTAACGTGAAGTACAACTATAATTTAATTTAGAATGAGCAACCTGATAATTTGACCAAAAGTTAAAGTTTACTGTTGAATGATCTATGTAAAACCACACAAGAATAAAAATGAGCACAGGGTATATACTCCAGTGATTTCAAAGAACACTTATTTGAAAAGGTAATCACTTATTTCAAAAAACTATTAACTACAAAAGTCTAGTGGAGTTTTAAAATAAAACTAAGCAGAATTCCAACTTAGGAACATGTCAATAGTCTGAAATATTTTTGGCATTAAAGACCAGTATTGTGGCATTAAATATATATATATATATATAAACCTAAAATTTCCCTAATTCAGACAACTCTGTTGCTCCCTAATGAATGCTAATTAGTAATGTTTTATTGTAACATGTATTGAATGGAGGATTACTACACCCCTGGGATGAAAGTGAACAACAAATTAGAAAAAGAAGAATTTAAGCACCATCTCGTTTGCTTTTTTGGGTGGTTATACACTACTTTAAAAAGCTAACCTAGTTCTAAATAGGTTGCAAAAAAGATCCAATTATTGTAGGTGAAACATTCTTCCCAACAGAATCAAGTTGACAAAGAAGTTTTTCAAATTAGAAAAAAAAATTAGCAATTATTGAATTTTACTATTCTTCATTAATCATTTTCATACTGCATGAGCTTGACCAAAACAACCACTTCAAGAATAAAAAGGAAGCTATTGATAAGTCAAATGATACCCCTATGCAACAAAAACATTGTTAAGAAATGGTATGCCTTCAAAATGGCTGTATTTTCTGTGTAACTTAAATATTTTCATTCACTCAGTATGAGACAGGCACTGATGACGCTTGGCCTTAATAATATTCTTATAAACAAATAGGAGGAGTAACTAACCAAAAACGAGCCCGATTCGGGACTGATCTTGCTTAGAAAGGGGAAGAGGTGAGAAGGTGGCCCAGAAGTGGCTGCCTCTTGAATTGAGCCTCCATGGGATCAGCAAGAATATTCAGATGTGACCAGAGTTTAGCACAGATGGAGGGGAGGGGGCACAGAACTGAGACTGAAAATCCAGGCTTTGATTGACAATATATTTACATATGATTTCCAGGTGGTGCAGTGGTAAAGAATCTGTCTGCCAATGAAGGAGACGCAAGAGACGTGAGTTTGACCCCTGGGTAGGGAAGATCTCCTGGAGAAGGAAATGCCAACCTACTCCGGTATTCTTGCCTGGAGTATTCCACAGACAGAGGAGCCTGGTGGGCTACAGTCAGACATGACTGAGCGTGCGCACACACACACACATACATATTTATATATAAAATTTCTATTATGTAAGATTTGATGCAGTGTATTTGTTCCATTGTTAGGTTCTCTGTCACTTCAATTTCAAAGGAATGCATTTTTTTAATCTCTGAAAAGGTCCAAAGAGTAATGCATTTATGTGATGCACACAGCACTTTAATTAAGGCTCAGTTTCGTCAGCAAATCATTATCCCTAACTACTGAGAAATTTCTCACTTACAGATGAGGCAAAAGTCGGACAAAGATCTGACCTAGAATAGCAGGCAGGGCCCACTTCCCGCAGCAGAGCCCCAGACAGAGAGAGAGCAGAGCCGGCAGTGAACTCCGATGGCCGCTTGCGGCCACTGTGATGGCCGAGTGCTACTCAGGATACGCTTCCTTCTAACAGAGTGTGAAGCCACTGCATGCTATTAGATGGTTAGAATAACTAGTAGGTTTTCATCATCACAGTAAAGATTAAAACTCTCTAATGCAAGACTCAAGATATTCCCCTCATTCATTTAACTTGTGTAATCAATTCACTTATTCATGCTCAAACATTCATTAAATATCTATTATGCACGAAGTTTTGTACTCTCCGCCACTATGAAACAAAAATATAGTTCAAGACTATAATGGGCTTCAGAATACTGTTCCATCTGAGTTGCCTAGCCAAATCTCAAACTTGAAGAATACCACAGTCACATTTTACTACCAGTTTTCAGTATTGTTTGGAATGAGTTCCTCAAAGAACACCTTATTCATGAACAGACAAGTACTTTATTCCCAGTGCTTTAGAGCTGAGTCAGGCTTTTATGTCCATTTCAGGTTATCCCCCTGACTCCCACCCCAAGCTCCGCTCATCCTCCCTTCTTTTGCCAGATTTAATTTCCTGTTCATACAAAAAATTTAAAGTAGCTTCTCTTCACTTGAACTCTAGTGGCATTTAGGCCAGTGACCTCTGAGGTCATAATGCCTCAAAAACCTCATTGTTAAGAATGCATACCCAATATATTTCAATCCATCTTTACTACAGTAACTTACTGATTAAAATATAGGCTATTTTAAAACCATGTTAAAATAGTTTAAGTAGATTTGAGATAAATTTTAAAAGCAATAAAAATATTAATGAGTTCTCTATATACTTAAAGCTTCTAGATTTGGGCAGAATTTGAAAATTCTACAACTTATGGAAAAAACTGGATCTTTAATTAAGTCTGTCAAGTCAAACAAAATGAAGCTGAAACCCTACTTCTATATCTCTCTGTTTCTAAAAATATAGAAGTATAATGTATTAGGAGTCACAATAAGGCAGTTATTGATATTTTTGTACATCTGTATATAAAAAACTGATTTTGATCATTTCCTCTCAATAACTATCCTATTCATGTAGAAGAAAATATGTGCAAATAGTTTCATTCTTTATTTGCTTCAAAAAACTGATGTGAAAATATTCAACATTATCTATAAAGAATTTCTATATTGTCTTTTCCTCAAGTAGACATACAAAGTAAAAAGTGACTGTTCTTTAAGAAAAAACTTTGAAAATTCTCCAAAAGACCTTGAAATAACAAAGCTGCCATTGAACTTGCAAGAGAAGAATTATGCCAGAAATGATAAAGCCTAAGATTTTTAAGGCTTCAGTTTATTCTATATAAACAGTATGAAATAAAAATAATGTCATTCTTTCACTGGAAAGAGAGGGGGAGAAAAGCAAAATATAGTTACTCAAACATACACATACACACTTTTACCCAACCTTCTGAAACTAATAATTTCAAAACTAACTCAATTTCTATAGTGTAATTCAAAGACATGAATTAATATTGCAAAAAGAAAGAAATCTTTAAAAGGCATGTTACCATCCTTTATAATCAAAGGCAGTAGTAACTTATTGCTCTTAAATTTTAGGCTCATAAATGAAGATTCCTATTTTGAATCACATTGCTGAAATAACCCCCAATAATTAAAGAATTAGCTGTTTCAGCTAATTGTTAATTAGTTCAGACTAGTGATATACTTTTTAATAAAAGTATTATGTAACGAGTACTGTTAACATCTCTAAAGGAACTTCTGAGAATTATTCATTTCTTTGTTGTGAAGTGAGAAACAAAAAATCAAGTTTCTCCTCTGAATAAGTTAAAAAAAAAATAAATAAATGAAAATCCTCAGGCTTTCAAGCAATTTGCAATCACTGTGCATTTATGTAGCTTCAAGTTAAGGAGAGACCAAAAGGAAGATTACATCTTCAAGTGCTTTAGCCATTTGAAAAAACCTCACAATGTATTTACATTTCTCTAAGAATACAATGCTTCAGTTATAGAAGTATTTATAATAAGGAAATCCTGGCACTGGGGCTCTAAAGCGTACTTACCACAGGCTCATTAACTGAGAAAAGAACTACTGCTCATTTAGCCATCAGCTATTTATTATTACACATTAAAGTAACAAGCATTACTCACCAGCCTCCATCAAAATTACATTCAACTACAGGCAGAGGGGATACGGGAAGGAAAAGCAGACTCTGACTCCGCTGCTTTGTCTTGAGCGGCTCCCAAATGAGCGCCCTGGGGATGGAGCCCTCAGGAAATGCACTGGGGCCCTGGGACCGCCTGCCACCCTGCCAGTCTGACACTGGACTGACGTCACGCCCCAACATGTCACTGCAGCCGCAGATTGAGGCAGCTTCTCCAGAACAGTTTGTTGTGATTCTGTACGCCTTCCAGCCAGAGGAGTGGAATATGATTTCAGTTCCCTTCAAGCTGGCACACAGCACAGGGTAAAATACCAGCATACGTGGCTGCCAATGGCTTGCGAAGAGTGTTGTGAGGATTTTTAAATAACTTTAGCACTCTCAATAGACGTTTTCTGTTAAAATTATAAGCAACACCTATTCAAGTGATTCCTTTTGAAACATTTTTTTGGGTTGCTGTTGTTTCCAAAGTTGATCCATATTTCAAAAAATTCAGCCAATAAAAGGTACAAAGAAAGCTAAAATTGTGGTGACCTAAATGGGAAGAGAATCAAGACAAGGGAATATAAGTATATGTGTGGCTGACTCACTCTGCTGTACGGCAAAACCACACACCACTGCAAAGGAACTAGAGTAGCAGTGTTAGTTGCTCAGCTGTCAGACTCCTTTGCAACCCCATGGACGTAGCCCACCAGGCTCCTCTGTCCATGGGATTCGCCAAGCAAGAATACTGGAATGGGTTGCCATTTCCTCCTCCAGGGGATCTTCCAGACCCAGGGACTGGTAGGTGGGTTCTTTACCAATAGTCCCACTTGGGAAGCCCTAAAATACTCCTATTAAAAAAATTTTTTTAAACTGCCTTCAGTTCTATTACCTAAAATGATGATGATAATAATGATAACAACTGATCACATATTATGTCAAGCACTTTACAATCTCAGCTGAGCCTCAGAACCCAACGATCGAGTATCTGTAATTATCTGCATTTTACAGAAAAGACTGAGGCACAGAGTAGTTAGGGAACTTGCCCTGCCACGTGCTAGTAAGTGACTGTTGCTGTTGTTATTTAGTTGCTAGGCTGTGTCCTGTTCTTTTGTGACCCCATGGCCTATACAGCCCACCAGGCTCCTCTGTCCATGGAATTTCCCAGGTAAGAACACTGGAGTAGGTTGCCATTTCCTCTTCAAGTGGGTCTTTCAGCCCAGGGATCAAACCCACATTTTCTGCACTGGCAGGCGATTTATTTACCGCTGAGCCACCTGGGAAGTCCAGCAAGTGACTGAGCAGGACTCAAAACCCATACATCTGATGGGTTATACCATTTAGCAGGAAAGATACCAGCTGTTAACATTCTGGTGAACAATCTTTTTGACCAGAGCTTGTGTATATAAACACATATTTATTCAATATAAGGAAATCAAACTATATATGTTGTTTTGCAACCCACTTTTTAAAACTCATTAATATGCCATGGTCAGTTTTCCATGTCAGTAACTATATTCTTAACTTTTCTTTTTTTGATGGCTGCCTATCACATTGATCTACACCTAATTCCTACTGGACACTTAATTAAAAACTTTTTGTTATGAACAGTGCTTAAGGTGGCCTAGATACCTTTGTGCTTTCTTGTGTTTATCTGTGCAGGGTAATGCTTAGAAATGACGTGGATAGGTCAAAGCATGTGTGTGTTTTCAACATCTGCCTCCTTGACTATTACACTTCTTTCCCACATAAAGGATACTGACAATTATTTTTCTTCCTTGCAAATCTAACAGAAAATACAGCTTTAATTCTGTGTGTCTGTATGTTTCAGTTGCAAGTGAGGTTAAACCTTTCTTCATGAGCTTGTTCACACGGAAGGCAGTCCCGTTAATGTCTACAAGCACGTAAGGTCTAGAGTCAGATGACTCGAAGACCAGCTCTTCTTCCAGTAGTTTTCAGACCACAGGCAAGTTACTTAGCTTCTCTATGCTTCAATTTCCTTATAGGGAAAATGAAGATAACAATTCAATCCTCACGGGATTTTTGTGAGAATTAAATGAGAAAACTCATGTAAAGAAATTGGAATAGTGCCTAACACGAAACAAGTGTTTAATTAAATGTTAACTCATATTTAATGACCAATCATATCTCTTCTGCATTTCATGCCCTTCAACCAAAAAATGATTCTTAAAAGTCTTATTTTTATAAGATGTACTGAAAATATCTTGTTAGCATGCTAATGACACAAAAATGTGAAGATACCTCAGTGAGTTGTCTTACAATTAATCTAGCATGTAACATAACCAGTGCTAAAAAAAAAACAAAAAACACTCCTTTCATATGAAACTGCAATAACAGAAATTTAAAATAGCATTTCAAGTTGAGAAAACAAAATTGTTTCATCACATAGCTTGAAATATAGACAAGCAAGCCGACGCAGTTTGCTATAACCAGAAGGGTTTGCATATGTTTTAGAATAGTAGTCAGTCATTCATGGATCTGTCCTATTTTTTTTCTTTTGAAAGTGAAGGTTTTGTGAATCTCAGTCTCTGTTTAAACGTCTCACACTAAAAATGAAAACAAAACCCATTCTTGAAGACATCAAAGAAAAGTTAACAAAATAACTTTTGCTATAGTTCTGAAAGCAAAGGACAGTTCCTATTAAATGACACAAACGATAACAACCTTTAAGCACAATATATGAAGGTTAGAATGTAGTAAGCTTATTACTCCTACCCTAAGCCAATGTGACCTTGTGTTATGTAACAACGTCTTCAACTGTTCACATCATCAGGGCAGGTATAACAAAACAGTTATAAAATATACTAAGAAGGAAGCTATATATTTTTCTAGTAGATCTGGCTTAGGTCTAGTCACTGTTGTATACGCTATAAAACTATCACCTCTGAAGGCAGACATTTCTGTAGTCAAATGGCAGCATAAGGAAATGGCAACCCACACCAGTATTCTTGCCTGAAGAATCCCATGGATAGAGCAGCCTGACAGGTTATAGTCCATGGGGCACAAAGAGTCAGACACAACTGAGTGACTAACACTTACAATATGTTTACAGAATCGCAGTGCCTCAGTGGTGCTACACACGGCTGCCAAGAGAAAGCAATAATGAAGCAGCAGAGATCTGTCAAGAGACTCTGAAAGACTACCAGGAACACCAAGAACTAACAAATTGACCAGATTACCAGGAACTCCAAGAACTAACAAGCTGACCGAGCGTTTGGTTTACAAAGTTACCCGCACCCAGCACTATTTCTCTAGGACCTGGGAGGCTCAGCCCCTCTGCCATCCCACCACGGTTTACAGGACTTCCACAGGGAAAACAGGGTGCTCGGGCAAGGAATTAAAAGGGGGAATTAGATAAGGTCCCTCCTCTCAAGGCCAGAACAGCCTGGAACTGACAGTTTACTAGGACAGAGAGAGCTGTAAACAGATCATTATAGCATAACCTGATTTGCAGAGACCAGAAGAGGAAGTGGCTAACTGCCTGGGGGGATCTGGAAGAGGTTTAACAGAGGACGGTAAATGATAGTGGAGAACTCTTTCCAGAGGACACTGCAGTTAGAGGTACCAGTAGTTGTGAAAGCACAAATTTAAGATGCAATCTAAACTTGACACCTATAAAAGGCACCCAATTAACAGAGGGGGAAAAAAAAAGGCATACCAATAGGGCAATTCTCATAAGCACCTGGTGAGATTTTGCCCTGCTTTTCCCCCAAAGCCAGGAATGGCTAATTTAGCTTTTTATGATTCTGCCCACACCATATTTTTAGGACAGGAAGCTAAGGGAGATTGTGGACATATGCCTCATCGTTTGCTGGAGCTAATAAACGTTTTTAAATCAGTAGAGAAGCCTAAATCTCGATCCATACTGATTCTCTTTTCATGTATCTCTGTGCTGTAGGGCAGGAACCATGCTTCGTTAGAAAGCCACAGAAAAACCGTTCAGTAAGGGCCTGCAAAGTATTTACCACCAAGTCATGTGCTTCATTCAGAACACTCTTTAGGGCTGTTTGTGATAATGACTGAGGATTCAGTTGTGATAACTACCATTTTTCAGTTCTCACTTCACTTCTCAGTGGCATTTAAAACTCTTGACCACTCTATTCTTAAAAAAGCCACCATGGACCCTGAACTATGTGACCTGGTTCCTCAGCCTTCACTTTGCAAGTCAGGCATGAATCCAAATGACTCAATCGAGCACCCAACTGTCTTTATAATTTGGTGCTAGCTTACTCATCACTAGCACCCAAAGCTGAAGCCCTTTTAATAGATGAGAAACAGACCTACCTGTGTTTTTTCCGTACTGTCTCATAGTGCTGGCTAACGCAAAGCACTCAAAAGACCCATCACTTGGTAACTGATTTTTATCTTCCAGGTCACTTAATGCAAAACTTCCAGGTCAGAAAAATACTACTACAAGAAGAAGTCCACAACCACATACTCAATGATGCATAGTCCTTCTAAGTTACCGGGCAATTCTGTGTCTCCCTGAGACAGCGGGAGACCCATAGGGTGAAGGCTCAGTCCCACAAGACTGCCCCCACTTTAGATACCATCACAAATCCAGGTATTCTCTGCTTCTGACCCCTGGCTATAAATCAGGTTCAAATGACCCTCATCTCAGGTTTGACTGATTAGCTTAAGAAGCTCACAGAACTCACAGAAACAGTTACTTAACATTTATTAATTTATTATAAGGAATATTGGGCTTCCCAGGTGGCGCTAATGGTAAAGAACCTGCCCGGCAATGCAGGAGACTTAAGAGGTTGGGGTTCCATCCCTGGGTGAGGAAGATCCCCTGGAGGAGAGCATGGCAACCCATTCCAGCATCTTGCCGGGAGAACCCTATGGACAGAGGAGACTGGCAGGCTGAAGTCTATGGGGTTGCAGAGTCAGACACGACTGAAGCTACTTAGCACACACACATCAGGAATATTATAAAGGATACAAGTATCCAGATGGAAGGTACACAGGCATATAGTTTACAGAGGGAAAGTCAGAGTACTTACGGCCTCATTTTCCTTTCTCTCAAATTTCCAATTTAATTCATCTTGGCACATCAGCCACTGTATCTTCACGACTTAAAGAGAAACCTCAAGGCAGCACTAATTACAAAAGTAAATTAAAAATACAGTCGTGCTTCAGTATCTTCATGGTCTTGGCTCCAGCACACCACCCATCCCCAAATTCATGGACTCTCAAGACCCTTATACAAGATGGCACAGTATGGTGTACAGCCTCCAGCATATCTTAAATCATCTGCAGATTACTTACAATACCTGATACACTGTAAATGCTATGTAAACAGGCAAATTCAAGGTTTGCTCTTTGGTACTTTTGGAATCCCCCCTGCCAATATTTTCGATTCACAGTTACTTGAATCAGCAGATACAGAATCCTTGGATGTGAAGGACTGACTTTAATTCGAAAATATGCTGTCTCTCCTACCCTCGTTGTTGCTATTCAGTTGCTCAATCATGTCTGACTCTTTGCGACCCCCACGGACTGCAGCATTCCAGGCTTCCCTGTCCTTCACCATCTCACAGAGCTTGCTAAACTCATGTCCACTGAGTCAGTGATGCCATCCAACCATCTCATCCTCCGTCATCCTCTTCACCTCCTGCCTTTAGTCTTTCCCAGCATCAGGATCTTTTCCAATCAGTTGACTCTTCCCATCAGGTGACCAAAGTAGCGGAGGTTCATCTTCAGTATCAGTTCTTCCAATGAATATTCAGGACTGATCTCCTTTAGGATGGACTGGTTGGGTCTCCTTGCAGTCCAAGGGACTCTCAAGAGTCTTCTCCAACACCACAGTTCAAAAGCATCAATTCTTGAGCACTCAGCTTTCTTTATGGTCCAACTCTTACACTCATACATGACTAGTGGAGAAACCACAGCTTTGACTATATGGACTTTAGTCAGCAAAGTAATGTCTCTGCTTTCTAATATGCTGTCTAGGTTTGTCATAGCTTTTCTTCCGAGGAGCAAGCGTCTTTTAACTGCATTATCCTCATTATCTTCTCTTAAAAGGTAAAAATCAGGCAAAGAGCAAGTTAACTCACAGAAACTGAGCACTCACACCAAGTGATAGCCTGAGGTAGATTCCAAACGTTCCATGAACGTACTGCACAGGTAACTACATCACCTGAAGTTCGGGACAGAAACAAACTCGACACCACAAAGGAAGACAATCACTATGAATATAGGAAGACAATCACTATGAGTGTCAACCCTCACTTGACAATGACATAACAGTCCAGACAGTCTCGATTCACTGCCTTCAAAATGTTCAAGGGTTGTTCCATGCAACCAGCTAGATTTTCTATTAGGGTTGAAATTTCATAACACAGCAAACTCTGAAAATGTAGTTGAAAGAGCTGAATGATTTAAGAATCAGATTAATCCACAAACACCTGCTTAGGAAGGAACCAATTATAACAAAAAAGTCCTTCATACCATGAGAGTCTTTTTCCCCAGGGAGTCGTAGCTACTAAATATACTTGCTTACTAACAGGACTTGAAACCTAATTTGAAAATATCTCTCAGGTCATCGATGAGCAACTTGGCCCTTAAAGGCCAGTTAATAAGATACTGATTCAGCCATTTTATAATCACTTCAATTTATTTCTTCTGATCCTTTCAAAACTGTTTCCACTTTCTGTGTGCGATTGGTAGCTATGACTTCCTCCTTATAAACTGTGTCGTAATTTGTGTATCTCACAATTTGTACACTTTTTCGGTCCAGCTCAAATGTTATCTCCTTGGAGAGATTTCCTCCAATCTCCTTCATTCAAGATGCAGTATATACCAGGAACAAATATCATGACCAAAAAAATCTGCAGTCATACACACCTACATTTCAAAGACTCTGTCAGTAGAGAGGTTTGTAAGCTATTCTGCAAAATAAATAGAACGTAACTAAACAACAACAAAAATATACTCATGGAAAGTGGACTAATAATTTTACAGATTGATAAAACTAAATAAAAACCAAAATGAGAGAGACACTGTAAAAGGCAACAATGATGTGGGCATTAAAACTATCTTCCTTCCCTTTCACAACTATCAAATGATGTCTCAACTTCTGAGCCAGGTGAAATGTCTGGTTATATTTATATCTCCTTTGAATATGTGAACACCCAAATTGTCTCTGGGTGTTTTCTCTTGATAGGGGAAAAATGGATTCTGAGTAGTCAATTTTTTTTAATAGGCTCTGGAATCTTTAACTGTATTTTAACTGTAACCAATAAAATTCCAGAAAGGTTCCAGTATATGCCTGCCACAAATATAGTATGAAAACTTAACTGATTTTGTATACTTTAAAAATGCAGTGCTCACTAATATACATCTAATTTCCTTGTCAAGGTCTTAACTTCAATTCTGGATAAATGTATATTTTTGAATGATAGTTTGTGACTTATACTCTACTTGCATATAGACTGATTTTCATTCTCAAGGAAATCATAAACTCTAACTGGTTTTCCATAAAAGCCTGATATACCAACAAAACATCTATTATTCAAGTACTAGGTCGATTCTACACTTAAGCCATCTGCCTGGAGGATACATGGTCTGTTTTTGATGCAAGAATAGAATCAAACATATGACAATGTCACCAGTTTCATTATCATCAAAAGAACAGGCCTCAGAGAAACTTATTATAATGGTTGCTTTGTGCGCTGGCTTCATTAACTCAATAGGAGTATTGCTCACCCACTTGCAAAGAGGGTAGAAAAGATGCATGTTCTTAAAGGTTTTACTACCACATAACAGGGTGAAATCTATTATGGAGACTCATAATTGAGACACAGCCTGAGGACTGTGGGGACTGCCTGGGGACCAAAGAGACTTTTAACATATGCAGCTGACTCAGTGAAGGGTCCTCCCAAGTCATCCTTTTCTCATCATGACTATACAACACACACACAATTAGGTGGTCTTGTGGCAACAACTCCAAAACCATTTGCCTGCCAAGTTTGAGGTATGAGTACTTGACCTTAAAAAAAAAAAAAAAAAAAAACAGTTTTAACTTGCTGCTGCTAAGTCGCTTCAGTCGTGTCTGACTCTGTGAGACCCCACCAGGCTCCCCCGTCCCTGAGATTCTCCAGGCACGAACACTGGAGTGGGTTGCCATTTCCTTCTCCAATGCATGAAAGTGAAAAGTGAAAGGGAAGTTGCTCAATCGTGTCCGACTCTTTGCGACCCCATGGACCGCAGCCTACCAGGCTCCTCTGTCCATGGGATTTTCCAGGCAACAGTACTGGAGTGGGGTGCCATTGCCTTCTCCACCTCCATCCACACTAAACTTCTACAATTACATTTCTGGCAAGGAAGGGGTACGTAATTCTTTTGTCTGTTTTTATACCTCATTTGTACAAATTCCTTAGCCTACAAGTTTTTTCCTTTCTTTTAAATGAGAATACCTTATTTCAAAAGTTCACTGGAAATGTTATACATACCACTGTCTAGTGTTGAAAAGAAAAATCAAACAACCTGCGCTGAGATTTAATTTCCTTGGCCATCATTAGTAGATTTTTAAAAAATTCATTTAACAAATACTTATTGAGGATATTACTTCTTCTGTAGAAGAAACATTTGCTTGGCTCCTGCAGGAGAAGTAAACAAAAAAGAACTGAAATGTCAAAACTAGTTGCTGGTGAGTAACTATTAACACATATGGAGAAGGAAATGGCAACCCACTCGAGGATCCTTGCCTGGGAAATCCTGTGGACAGAGGACCCTGGCGGGCTACAGTCCATGGGGCTGCAAAAGAGTCAGACACAACTTGGTGACTAAGTAAGAACTGCTACATAAATAATAACATAAGTAAGAATATGAGATGCTTTAACATAAATGGATTCTGGAACCAGACTGTCTAGGTCAGAATCTTAAATCAGGCCTTAGGAAAACTACTGTACCTCTTCTGTGCCATTCATCACTAAAATGGGTATAACAGCAGCATCTTCCTCATAGGATCTTTACAAGGACTAGATGAGTGCAAACATTAAAGCTTTTATAGAAGTATTTGACACATAATTAGAGCTCATTAAGTAACTACACAGAGAAGGACATGGCACCCCACTCCAGTACTCTTGCTTGGAAAATCCCATGGACAGAGGAGCCTGGAAAGCTGTAGTCCACGGGGTTGCAAAGAGTCAGACACAACTGAGCAGCTTCACTTTCACTTTTCACTTTCATGCATTGGAGAAGGAAATGGCAACCCACTCCAGTGTTTTTGCCTGGAGAATCCTAGGGATGGGAGAGCCTGGTGGGCTGCCATCTATGGGGTCGCACAGAGTCGGACATGACTGAAGCAACTTAGCGGCAGCAAGCAACTACAATTACTGTTCTGAAAGACACATGGATCAAAAAAGTAGAGACAAATGTACAAGAACTTTGAGCCTAAATGCATAGAGAACAGGTAGAATCAGAAGGGCAGAAAATAGAAAAGTCATGATAAAAAACTACTGTTGTAAAAATGACACTGCTGATGTCCGGCTCGGTCATAATGCAGTGGTTTAGAAGGTGGGTGTTCAGCAAGCTGGGTGAAGAGCAGGGTGGAGGGAGTGAACAGCAGACAAAGGAGCCTGGGTGTCCCGTAGCAGGCCATGAGGAGTTGCTCAGGAGGGGGTATGATCAGAGATTAATCAAACAGGGGTTGGTGAAGGTTTGGATTTTTCACAAATGCCCCTGAGGAAGTGGATTTTCCCATATAGCAAGTTTGTTTACTGCAAAACAGGACTTACACTAACAAGCTCACCACCACGAATAGAGTATGAAGCTGGCGTCTAAGCGGGCTTCTACTGTCTGGAGATGAATGAGTCAACAAATGAATGGGAAGGAAGATGAGACTTGATACTGATTTGAAAACAAGCTCACTCAGTTCATGACAAATAGATGGGGAAAAAATGGAAACAGTGACAGACTTTATTTTCTTAGGCTCCAAAAATCACCGCAGACAGTGACTGCAGCCATGAAATTAAAAGACACTTACTCCTTGGAAGAAAAGTTATGACCAACCCAGATAGCATATTCAAAAGCAGAGACATTACTTTGCTGACTAAGGTCCGTCTAGTCAAAGTTACAGTTTTTTTTAGTAGTCCTGTATGGATGTGACAGTTGGACCATAAAGAAGGCTGAGCTCAGAAGAATTAATGCTTCTGAACTGTGGTGTTGAAGAAGACTCTTGAGAGTCCCTTAGACAGCAAGGAGCTCAAACCAGTCAATCCTAAAGGAAATCAATCCAGAATATTCACCGGAAGGACTGATGCTGAAGCTACTAAAGCTCCAATACTTTAGCCACCCAATGCAAAGAGCCGACTCTTTGGAAAAAATTCTGATGCTGGGCAAGACTGAAGGTAGGAGAAGGGGATGATAGAGGATGAGATGGTTGGATGGCATCATCAACTCAATGGACATCAGTTTGAGCAAGCTCCAGGAGACGGGAAGGATGGGGACGCCTGGCCTGCTACAGTCCATGGCGTCACAAAGAGTCAGACATGACTGAGAGACAGAACAACAACAGTTCATATTCCTGTTTAGATGTTGAGTGAAAACGTGCCAGTTCAGTTCAGTTCAGTCGCTCAGTTGTGTCCGACTCTTTGCGACCCCATGAATCACAGCACGCCAGGCCTCCCTGTCCATCACCAACTCCCGGAGTTCACTCAGACTCACGTTCATCGAGTCAGTGATGCCATCCAGCCATCTCATCCTCGGTCATCCCCTTCTCCTCCTGCCCCCAATTCCTCCCAGCATCAGAGTCTTTTCCAATGAGTCAACTCTTCACATGAGGTGGCCAAAGTACTGGAGTTTCAGCTTTAGCATTCACTCTTTCCAAAGATATCCCAGGGTTGATCTCCTTCAGAATGGACTGGTTGGATCTCTTTGCAGTCCAAGGGACTCTCAAGAGTCTTCTCCAACACCACAGTTCAAAAGCATCAATTCTTCGGAACTCAGCCTTCTTCACAGTCCAACTCTCACATCCATACATGACTACTGGAAAAACTATCGCCTTGACTAGACGGACCTTAGTCGGCAAAGTAATGTCTCTGCTTTTGAATATGCTATCTAGGTTGGTCATAACTTTTCTTCCAAGGAGTAAGCATCTTTTAATTTCATGGCTGCAATCACCATCTGCAGTGATTTTGGAAAAATCAAATGTGCCAGTGAGCTCTCAATACAGCCAAACTCGGGAACTACCAATGTGTAGTTATCCACCATCCAATCTCCCATTCTTATACAGCTTCATTCAGGGAAGTAATGCCCTCAAACAAAGGATTCCCTTCCCTGGCTTCCCTGCAATCAGGTAAGATCACATTACTAAGATACAGCTGTGAACAGGTGCCATGTGGGGCCTGGGAAAGGATGCTTAAAGGGAGCTGACTTAGATGGGCAATGAATGCTTTGGGGCTCTTCTGGTTTTATTTCTCCTGGATGGAATGACAGCCACTTCAGGACACAAAGTAACCTTGAGAAAGGAAGTCTCATGCTAGGATGGGAGTAGGAAAATGGAAGGATTCTAGGGCCCTGATTCCAATCCTAGAAGGCTTGACACTGAGGATACTTTACTTGAAAGGGGAAACTACTCTTTAGCAGGTCAATCCCACCATAGTCAAACAGACTTCCCAAATAACACAGCTAGCCACTAAATGTTACTACAACTCACTGCAACTAATGTCACATAATGACTATGTCCCTAAATTCAGGGGTCCACGCAGCTCTGTCACCATCGCTAGACTGATGTCAGGGATATCTTGGCTCTTTGCTGTATTTCTCGTTCCTGGCCCAGAATTTGTTGCAAAATAGTCAATCGAGAGGGGGTCCTCCAGGGTGATGAAGCTATGGGGAGAGGGTCTGGACCTCTCAGCAGCTATTGTTCTAGTTGTGGAAGAAGGGCTGAGATCATAAGACCAAACACAGAGAAAAGCAGCAAAAATCCTATGAGTTAAGTGCTGCTGCTGCTACTGCTAAGTTGCTTCAGTCGTGTCCGACTCTGTGCGACCCCACAGATGGCAGCCCACCAGGCTCCGCCATCCCTGGGATTCTCCAGGCAAGAACACTGGAGTGGGTTGCCATTTCCTTCTCCAATGCATGAAAGTGGAAAGTGAAAGTGAAGTCGCTCAGTCGTGTCTGACTCTTAGCGACCCCATGGACTGCAGCCTACCAGGCTCCTCCATCCATGGGATTTTCCAGGCAAGAGTCCTGGAGTGGGGTGCCAGTGAGTTAAGCGTTACTGATTCCAATCCCACTGCCACTCCCCAGAGTTGCATCCGTGGCTTCTACAGAGTTTGAGTATATAAACCAGCTAATTTCTCTTGCCTAAAGGTTCGAGTCCAATTTCCATAACAGAAGAGTCTGGTGTAAGACGATGTATTTAGGAAATGGCAAAGTGATTTTCTAGGTATATAAAACAGAACAGGAAAGAAAATAACAACAAGATAATGTCCCTTTAGGGCCTTCCCCGGTGGTCTAGTGGCTAAGACTCTGTGCTCCCAGTGCAGGGGGCCTGGCGTTGATTCCTTGTCAGGGAGTTAGATCATGTACATCACAATTAAGACCTGACACAGCTAAATAAATAAATAAAATTTTAAAAAATCTCTTTCCTCAAATTGTAAAACATTTGCTACGTCTAAAAAAAGCTGCTAAATAAACAGGGCAAAGAGAACAAAGGACAAATTCAACAATGATACTTTTACATATATTTCCTGTCTTTGATAACCAATGTTTCAGCATCAATTTAGCTTCTGAAATGTGAAATTCAAATACTTTTTTATTATCAGCAAAAAAAAAAAAAAAAAAAAAGATCAGCAGTAATTAAGAGTTCCAGATAACTGAGAAATTTTAGACATTTGCTCTAGGCCAGTGGTTCCTAAACTCAAATTCTGGTTGCTTCAGAATCACTGGACAGCTGGCGTTTTTACCTATAAAATTTCCTGAGTTTTACATGTAGGAATTATGAAGTATACTATGCTTGTTTTTTTTTTTTTTTTTTTCACATTTTAACAAAAGATTTTCTACCTATTCTTTGGTATGAGTTAGGATGTGCTCAGTAACAGAATACTCAATTTAAAAGTGGCTTGAGACTTCCTTCATGGTCCAGTAGCTAAGATCCGATCCCTGGTCAGGGAACTAGGCCCCACATGCTGCAACTAAATAATCGCATGCCATAACAAAGGTCAAAGGTCTCACGTGTGGCAACCTGGAACAGCCAAATAAATAGCAATGTGCTCACAGTCACTAGTTGAGTCTGACTCTTTGCGACCCCATGAATTGTATCCTGCCAAGCGATGGCACCCCATTCCAGTACTCTTGCCTGGAAAATCCCATGGATGGAGGAGCCTGGTAGGCTGCAGTCCACGGGGTCGCGAAGAGTCAGACACGACTGAGCGACTTCACTTTCACTTTCCACTTTCATGCATTGGAGAAGGAAATGGCAACCCACTCCAGTGTTCTTGCCTGGAGAATCCCAGGGACGGGGGAGCCTGGTGGGCTGCCATCTATGGGGTTGCACAGAGTCGGCCATGACTAAAGCGACTCAGCAGCAGCAGCAGGCTCTTCTATCCATGGGATTTCCCAAGCAAGAATACTGGAGTGGGTTTACATTGTTAACAATAAACACTGTTTTAAAACTGGGTTCAGTTCAGTTCAGTTCAGTCGCTCAGTCGTGTCCGACTCTTTGCGACCCCATGAATCG
>SJYT01006505.1:225907-254502 GCA_006410635.1 Cephalophus harveyi | reverse complement strand
ATATATATATATATATATATATATATATATATATATGACGTATAATGGGCAATTGAAAATAATCCTCTTGGAAACTATACATATATTTCAGTAATTTCATTGCTGAAGACATTTTAGAACATGCCTGTCGACATTGCTTTTAGGTCTGCATATAAACCACACAATAAATTTGATATTATTCAACAGTCATGCCTAATGTTTGATCAAAAACAGTATTAACCAACCTAATCACTCATTTTATTCATCAGCAAAATCCCCAAATTACTTTTGACAGTTTTCAAAAATGCATTTTACACTCTGATCAAATTGTACTACCAGTAAGTATATTCAAAATGAGTGTGATGAAAGCACAGAGGAGGAGAGTGAGTAAGAGTAAGAGTTTAAGAACTGGATCAAGTTATGAGTAAATGGAAAAATGAGAAAGTGAATCCTTTAAAAATTTGAAAACTGCTTTGAATTCCCCGGTGGCTCAGACAGTAAACAATCTGCCTGCAACATAGGAGACCGGGGTTCAATCCCTGGGTGGGGAAGATCCCATGCAGGAACGTGGCCACCCACTCCAGTGTTCTTGCCTGGAGAATTCCATGGACAGAGGAGGCTGGCAGGCTACAGTCCATGGGGTCACAAAGAGTCGGACACGACTGAGTAACTAACATATTAGGGCCACTAGGGCCTGTATGTTGCCAATGCCCTTGAAAGGAAAGTTGTTAATAATGAAGTCATGTTTCCTCCTGGTTGTTCTCTGCCCCCTAATCTCTTAACATTGCCCTGGAACTCATCTCTTTCTCTCTTTTAAAGAATATTTTCTTTGCCTCACCTCATAGATGTGGGGTCTTAGTTCCCCAACCCAGGTTGAAACCCTTGCCCCTTGCATTGGAAGTACAGAGTCTTAACCACTGGACCACCCAGGCAGACCCTCTTTGCTTTTTATTGCCAGGCCTGTAGCTTTAAATACCCTTTACATGTCTTTTCCTTCTGTATTTATAATACAACTTGAAAGTCTCTCTAAAATCCAGTTATATGCACAACTGATTACTCAACAACTCTAATAGAAATTCAATAGGCATCACGACTTAACGTACATCCAGTCAAACTTCTGATTATTGTCCCCCTAAACCTGCTTCTTTGGCAACTTGTCTCACCTCTAAATAACACCTTCATCCTACTAGTTGCTCAGGTTAAAATCTTTAGAGTTCTTTTGACTGCTCTCAAAAACTACATCCCAATTTATCAGCCAATTCTGTCCGTTTCATCTTGCAAAATAAATGCAGGATTCCTTTGTGTTTTACTACCACCATTGGATCAGACTATCATCTTTTCTCACTTGAATTACTGCTGTTGCCTCTCAACAGGTTTCCCTGATTTTACCTTTATATCAGGTGCCCCCAACCTCCAGGATCTAATGCCTGATGATCTGCAGTGGAGCTGATATAATAATAATATAAATAAAGTGAACAATAAAGGTAATGTTCTTGAATCATTCCAAAACCATCCCCCCACCCCCTAATCCATGGAAAAACTGTCTTCACGAAACCAGACGCTGGAGCCAAAAAGGTTAGGGACTGCTGCTTTATATCTTTTTAGTCTTTTTCTAACCTAGCATCCAAAATATTCCTTTGAGAATAAAAGTCAGATCCTATCATTCCTCTCTCATATTCCTCTGCAGAAAGAATCTCATTCTACTTACAATGATAGCCAAGTACCACCCTTGACCTCTCCAGCTTCACCTCACACCTGTTGTAATCAGTCCCAAAGTCATGTCAGACTCTTTTACAACCCTATGGACTGTAGCGTGCCAGGCTCCTCTCTCCATGGGATTTCCCAGGCAGACTCCCTAAATCACTCCATTCCAGCTGCAATGGTTTTCTTCCTATACCTTGAATACTGAAGCATGTTTCTGCCCCAGGACATTTGTACCTGCTACTCAGCATACCTGGACTGCTCTTCCCCAGGCCCATGGTTCAAATTCCCCAGTGGTTCAATCTCACATATCCTAAACAGCTGTTTTTACTGTCACCTTTTCCCATGAGGTCCTCTCCTACTCCCATATATAAAATTGCAGAACCACCCCTGTTGGTTGGCACTTCCAAACTTTCTTTCTCCACTGCCCTGTATCAGTGCCATCACCCCAGGGGCTAAAGCAGGGTCAAGTATATCATAGGTGCTCAATGAATACTTTGTTAAATCAAAGAATGTTAAGTTACTTCTAATGTGGACAACTAACAATTTCTCACCTTCCCCAAATCATCACAACAAAGTTCTCACGCTTTGCATTTTTCACAGTTTCTTTTAACTGACTACTTTATTTCTTTGGCTTATCTGAAGACTGAGATAACACTATAATGCAAATGACAGAAAAATCTATCTATAAATTCTCAACACATTTTTTTTTTGCTCATTTCAAGTTGTAACTGTTATTTATTTTTTTAGCCTTCAGTATTTTCACATGCTTGAGTAACCTGACTAAAGAAGTTGTGCTTGATTTTATTTTAATATTAAAATGAATTATTCTGCCTGCAGTTCTATTTGATAATAAGTTTGATGAAAAGAATTGTTTATCTTATATCAATCTTTGAAGCTTTGCTGTCAGAACTACTTCCCTCCTGTAAATTCACAGGCTAAAACAAAATTGGTAAAATTTTTCCCTTTCAAAGCCACACAATATGATTTATCCTAGTGAACAGAGACTGACAAAATAGTGCAGTTATTTAGAACTGACCAAGATTTTTTTAAATAATATGGTATATTTTTATTGTATTTATTTAACTTTTTGTATTAATATTTGCATAATTCCAACATTTTGGAATTCTACCCCTAATAGAGTGATAATCATTTCATACAGAAAAAAAAATAATAATAATAATTCAGTTTGTATAACCGAGAAACAGAATAATGATTTAGATTTGAAATATGTCTTTAAATCTTTCTAGTATTTTCCCATGTAGCCCACATTAAAATGCTCTCTTCTGCTGACTTCTGCAATCTCTCTTTGCATTGCTGTGTGTCTCCCGGTCTTGTGGATTCCCCTAGTGTTGTGTTATTTCTAAACTGCTTTCTTCTACTTGCTCCTGAGTGATCACATTCCGGAAGCCTCTTAAAACAATCAGTAAGGATTACTGATTAGCATCAGTAATGGCATCAGTAGGGATGCCAAACTCCCTTCTGATATGGAATATGCTCACACTAGGAGAGTCTCCTTAGCCTGTAACAGAATAATAAGTCATTTCATATGAAGAGCAAGTAATGACCAGGAAAGTCAGATGTATCTCAACTGGAGTGCTCTTTAGTCCTTTCCTAAGACACAAAATGGCAGAAAATCCTTACTGTATGAAATCAACAGAAGAGACAGAAGGAGTCAAATACAACAAGAACTAAATACACACATTAAATTTTATTATGTTTTATTTTTAAAAATTCTTACAGTTTTACTATGTATTTGTGGTCTGGGGATGGGGGTGGGTTCTTGTTTTTATTGTTTTATTTTTTTTTTAATTTTAATTTTTACTTTATCTTGCTTTACAATACTGTATTGTTTTTGTCACACATTGACAAGAATCAGCCACGGGTGTACATGAGTTCCCAATCCTGAACCCCCCTCCCACTTCCCACCCCATATCATCTCTCTGGATCATACCCATGCACCAGCCCCAGGCATCCTGTATCCTGTATCAAACATAATCCACATTCCCGGATGCAGCTTCCATGACACTGACCCTGTCAGTATGGGTTGGGATTTCTGCATCTACCTTTTATAGGCGATTCGTGGATTCCTCTACGCTTGCATTTCTAGACTTTTCTTCTCTCCTGCTCTCAATTCTTTTCAATTTTTTAAAATCTAGATCTTTAAAAGAAATTTATCATTGCTCCATCCTAGATTCACTTTATCTCAATGAATGACTATTTCTTGTTAAAGGGAAATTTTCTAATAATTATTATTCAAACAATTATATTTGCCTTGTATTTCATGAATAAAAATTGTTCTTCCAGAGCTGGCCTATTATGACATCCATTTCCCATTTCAAAGAATAAATAAGATGCAAAGCAATGGACAGTGAGGAGTACCCAGCCCAGATATACATAACTTACTGTGTTTCGTGACTTTGTAACCAAAAAATTGACCCTCAAAGATTACCAATTTTTTCTTAAGGAAACAAACTATGTTGTAGTTCACTTGCTAAGTCCTGTCCGACTCTTTGCAACCTCATGGATGCAGCAGGCCAGGCTTCCCTGTCCTTCACTATCTCCCTGAGTTTGCTCAAACTCACATTGATTGAGTAGATGATGCTATCCAACAATTTCATCTTCTGTGGCCCACTACTCCTCCTCTCCTCAATCTTTCCTGGCATCAGGGTCTTTTCCAATGAGTCAACTCTTCACATGAGGTGGCCAAAGTACTGGAGTTTCAGCTTTAGCATCATTCCTTCCAAAGAAATCCCAGGGTTGATCTCCTTCAGAATGGACTGGTTGGATCTCCTCGCAGTCCAAGGGACTCTCAAGAGTCTTCTCCAACACCACAGTTCAAAAGCATCAATTCTTCGGTGCTCAGCTTTCTTTATAGTCCAACTCTCATATCCATACATGACTACTGGAAAAACCATAGCTTTAACTAGACAGACCTTTGTTGGCAAAGCGATGTCTCTGCTTTTTAATATGCTGTCTAGGTTGGTCATAGCTTTTCTTCCAAGGAGCAAGTGTCTTTTAATTTCATGGCTGCAGTCACCATCTGCAGTGATCTTAGAGTCCAAGAAAATAAAGTCTCTCACTGTTTCCATTGTTTCCCCATCTATTTGCCATGAAGTGATGAGACAAGATGCCATGATCTTCATTTTCTGAATGTTGGGTTTTAAGCCATCTTTTTCACTCCTCTTTCACATTCATCAAGAGGCTCTTTAGTTCTTCTTTGCTTTCTGCCAAAAGGATGGTGTCATCTGCATATCTGAGGTTATTGATATTTCTCCCAGCAATCTTGATTCCAGCTTGTGCTTCATCCAGCCTGGCATTTACATGATGTACTCTGCATAGAAGTACAAGTAGGGTGACAACACATACCCTTGACATACTCCTTTCCCAGTTTGTAATCAGTCTGTTGTTCCACATCTGGTTCTAACTATTGCTTCTTGACCTGCATACAGATTTCTCAGGAGACAGGAAAGGTGGTCTGGTATTCCCATCTCTAAGAATTTTCCACAGTTTGTTGTGATCCACACAGTCAAAGGCTTTGGCATAGTTAATAAAGCAGAAGTAGATGTTTTTCTGGTATTCTTTTGCTTTTATGATGACCCAGCAGATGCTGGCAATTTGATATCTCGTTCCTCTGCCTTTTATAAAACCAGCTTGAACATCTGGAAGTTCATGGTTCACATACTTTTGAAGTCTGGCTTGGAGAGTTTTGAGCATTACTTTATTAGCATGTGAGATGAGTGCAATTGTGCGGTAGTCTGAACATTCTTTGACACTGCCTTTCTTTGGGACTGGAATGAAAACTGACCTTTTCCAGCCCTGTGGCCACTGCTGAGTTTTCCAAATTTGCTGGTATATTGAGTGCAGCACTTCACAGCATCATCTTTGAGGATTTGAAATAGCTCAACTGGAATTCCATCATCTCCACTAGCTTTGTTCTTAGTAATGCATACTAAAGCCCACTTGACTTCACACTCCAGGATCATTAAGACTTTTTTTGCACAGTTCTTCGTATATTCTTCCCACTTCTTCTTAGTATCTTCTGCTTCTATTAGGTCCATAACATTTCTGTCATTTATTGTGTCCATCTTTGCATGAAATGTTCCCTTGGTATCTCTAATTTTCTTGAAGAAATTGCTTTCCTTTATTTCTTTGCATTGTTCATGTAAGAAGGCCTTCTTATCTCTCCTTGCTATTCTCTGGAACTCTGCATTCATTTGGGCATATCTTTCCCTTTCTCCCTTGCTTTTTGCTTCTCTTTTCTCAGCTATTGGTAAAGCCTCCTTGGGCAATCATTTTGCCTTTTTGCATCACTTTTTCTTTAGGATGGTTTTGGTCACTGCCTCCTGTATAATATCATGAACCTCTGTCCATAGTTCTTCAGGCACTCTGTCTACCAAATCTAATTCCTTGAATCTATTCATCATCTCCATGTAAAATAATAAGGAATTTAAATAAGGGCATACCTGAATGGCCTAGTAGTTTTCCCTACTTTCTTCAGTTCAAGCCTAAATTTTGCAATACAGAGCTGATGATCTGAGCCACAGCCAGCTCCAAGGCTTGGTTTTGCTGACTGTATAGAGCCTCTCCATCTTTGGCTGCAAAGAATATAATCAATCTGATTTCAGTATTGACCATTTGTAGAGTTGTCTATTGTGTTGTTGGAAAAGGGAGGTTGCTATGACTAGTATATTCTCTTCACAAAACTGTTAGCCTTTGCCCTGCTTCATTTTGAACTCCAAAGCCAAACTTGCTTATCACTCCAGGTATATCTTGACTTTGGCATTCCAATGCCCTGTGATGAAAAGGACATCTTTTGGGGGTGTTACTTCTAGAAGGCCTTTTAGGTCTTCATAGAACCATTCAACTTTAGCTTCTTCAGTTGGATCATAGACTTGGACTACTGTGATTTTGAATGGTTTGCCTTGGAAGTTAACTGAGATCATTCTGTGGTTTTTGAGATTGCACTCAAGTACTGCATTTGGGGCTCTTTTGTTGACACTGAGGGCTACTCCATTTCTTCTAAGGGATTCTTACCCACAGTAGTAGATACAAGGGTCATCTGAATTAAATTCACCCATTCCCTTCCCTTCAAGTTCACTGAGTCCTAGGATGTTAATATTCACTCTTGCCATCTCCCACTTGACCACATCCAATTTACCTTGATTCATGGACCTAACATTCCACATTTCTATGCAATATGTTTCTTAACATCATTGGATTTTACTTTCACCACCAGATACAGCCACAACTGGGCCTTGTTTCTGCTTTGGCTCAGTCTTCATTCCTTCTAGAGCTATTAGTAATTTCCCTCCGTTCCTTCCCAGTAGCATACTGGACACCTTCCACCTTGGGGCCTCAATTTTTAGCATCTTATCTTTTTGCCTGTTCATATCGTTCGTAGTGTTCTCGTGGCAATAATATTAGAGTGGCTTGCCATTGTTTTCTCCAGTGGACCACATTTTGTCAGAATTCTTCACTATGACCTGTCCATCTTGGGTGGCTCTGCATGACATAGCTCATAGCTTCATTGAGTTACACAAGCCCCTTCACCATGACAAGGCTGTGATCCATGAAAAGGACTGTGGGGGACAAGAGTGGGGGAGGGCAGTTAACATTGTACTCAATGGTAAAAATCTTAGAGCTTTTCCTCAAAAATCAAGAACAAGACAAGGATACCCACTCTCACCACTCTTATTCAGTTAGGTAAGAGAAAGAAATTAAAGGCATCCAAATTGGAAAGGAAGGTGTAAAAATGTCCCTGTTTATAGATGACATGATATTACATATAGAAAACCCTGACCACTTCTCAAACCGTTATTAGAATTAATAAATGAATTCAGTAAAATTGCAGGATATGAAATCATTACATTTCCCTCACTATCTAAAAATAGGGCATTCCTACGAAATCTTTAGTAAGCCAAAATGGCAAAAATGAAAAAGCAATTACCTTCGGCTGCATCTTGCTAACAAATTCACAGAATAAATCTATTATCTCTCACCTAGATTATACTAGCTCCTAAACAGTCTTCCTGTCTTCACTACTGTCCCTCTAAAATGTATTCTTATGAAGAATGCAGAGAATGATCCTCTAAAATTATAGTTCAGATCAAATTATGTCTTTTTCAAAAATTCCTGCTATAGCTTCGCATTTCATTCACAGTTAAAGTCAAACTTCTAAGAAAGGCATGTACATCTTGATTTAATTTCTCCTACTCTTCTGATGCTTCTATCCTCATTGTTGCTATCACCAACTCCCATCTCTTTTCTAATTTTATCTCCTATTTTTCTCTCATTCTATCTCAGCTATACTGGCCTTCCACTTTTCCTTAAAGAGCAAGCATCCTGTTTAAAGACAAGGCAAATATCACATGATATTGCTTGTATGTTGAATCTAAAAAACAAAGGGTACAAATGAACTTATCTACAAAACAGAAATAAGAGTTACAGATAAAGAAAACAAACTTATGGTTACCAGGGGCAAGCAGAGGGGGAGGAATAAACTGGAATATTTGAACTGACATATACACAACTACAATAGCTAATAAGGATCTACTGTATAGCACAGGGAACTCTATTTAATACTCTGCAACAGCCTATATGGGAACAGAATCTTTAAAATAGAGTGGCTATACATATGTATATATAACTGATTCACTGTATATGCTGTACACCTGAAACTAATACAAAATTGTAAATCACCTATACCCCAATAAACATTAAAAAGAAAAAAAGATGAAGCACACATGCTCACAGACACTTCAGCTATGGCAGCTTGATGCTGAAGTGCTAAGTGTAGTTCTTGGAGAATGAGCTTGGCAGCACCAGTCTCACTGTTCAGGGTTCGTGCTACCTTGAGCAATGACAGCACTGCTATTAACAGATTGTTGCCCCAAAAAATGCTGAAGGCTGTTTTCACTTTTCACCTTTCCTTGTAAAAGCGAAAATTCTCTGGATTTTGTTCAGTTAGCAAAAACAGGTGATAATGTAGGTTTTTCCTAAAAGCAAAATGGCATAAAGCAAACTTCCAAAAAGCAAAAAATGCATATATATATATACACGTATATAAAAATCACCTACATTATAGTAATAATGAGCAATCAGAAAGAGAAATTAAGATAACAATTCCAAGTATAACTGCATTTAAAAGAATTAAATACCTAGGAATAAATTTAACCAAGGAGGTGAAAGACCTGTACACAGAAAAGTCATAAGATACCAAAATAAATTTGAAGAATTAAAAGTAAATGGAAAATATCCCATACTCATGAATTGGAAGAATTAACATTAGATGTCCATACTACCCAAAGTGGACTACAGATTCACTCAATATTGAATCAGTTTTCTATCAATATCCCAATGGCCTTTCCAAAGAAGCGGAAGAAACAATCTTAAAATTTGTATGGAACCATAAAAGACCCCAAATAGCCAAAGCAGTCTTGAGAAAGAACAAATTTATGGCATATGAGCCTAAAACATACAACAGGGGAAAACAGTCTCTTTAATAAACGGTGCTTGGAAAACTGGACAGCTACATGCTTAAAAAAAAAAAAAAAAAGGAACTGGGTCACTATCTTATACTTGTTGTTGTTATTTAGTCGCCAAGTTGTGTCTCTCTCTTTTGTGACCCCATGGGCCGTAGCCTGCCAGACTCCTCTGTGCAGGCAAAAATAGTGGAGTGGATTGCTATTTCCTTCTCCAGGGAATCTTCCCAACCCACGGATCGAACCTGAGTCTCCTCCGTTGGCAGATGGATTCTTTGCCTGAGGCACAAGGGGAGCCCATCTTATACCATACACAAATCTTAAGTCAAAATGGATTAAGGACTTGAAACCATAAAACACCTAGGGGGGAGAAAAAACAAACAACACTGGAAAAGGGCTCCCTGACATTGATCTTACTGATGATTTTTGGTTTTGACACCAAAAATAAAGGCAACAAAAGGAAAAATAAACAAGTGGGACTGTATCAATCTACAAAGCTTCCACACAGCAAAGAAAACCATCATCAACAAAATGAGAAGGCAGCTTACTGAATGGGAGTAAGATATCTGATTAACAAATCAGGTATCTAGTAAAAGGCTAATATCTAAAATATACAGAGACCTCATATAATTCAGCAAGAAAACCAAACAAGCAAATTAAAAACTGGAAAGATGATCTGAAAAGACATTTTCCCAAAGAAAACATACAGATGGCCAATAGGTATTGCACATCACTAATCATCAGGAAAATGCTAATCAAAACCATGGTGAGATATCACTTCACAAATAGAATGGTTATTATTAAAAAAAAAAAATAACAGGTGTTGGCAAAATTGTGGAGAAAAGGGGACCCTCATGCACTGTTGGTGGAAATGTAAATTGTTATTGCCATTATGAAAAAATATGAAGTTTCCTGAAGAAATTGAAAATAGAACTACCATGTGATCTAGCAATTTTACTTCTGAATATTTATTCAAAGAAAATGAAAATGCTAATTCAAAATTATATGTGTACCTCCATGTTTATTGCAGCATTATTGGCTGTAGACAAGATGTGGAGGCAACCTAAGTGTCCATCAATGGATGAATGAATAAAGAAAGTGTATAGTCATACAATGAAATATTATTCATCCATAAAAAGAAAATCTTTCTTTGGTGACATCATGGATGGACTTTAAGGGCACCGTGCTTAGCAAAACAAGTCAGGCAGAGAAAGAAAATACCACCAGATTTCATTTGTATGTGGAATCTAGACAAAAATGAAACCAAGATTATAGATACAGAGAATAGACTGGTGACTGCCAGAGGTCAGGGAAGGGGTGAAATGAATAAAGGGAATTAAAAAGTATAATCTATCAGTTATAAAATACATAAATCATTGAGGATACAGTGTACAGCATGCTGACTATAGTTAATAATGCTGTCTTGTATATTTTAAAGCTGGGGAGAGTAGATTTTTAAAGTTTTTGCCATCATAAGAAAAAAGTTTAACTCTGTATGGTCATGGGTATAAATTAGGCATCATAATCAAATCATTATGTTTTACCTCTAAAATTAATATAATGCTATATTGATATTGTTTTGTTAATGGTCTATTAATTATAAGCTTCATTTTTAAAGTACCAGTATAAATTTAAGGACTTAAATATAAAATATCTAAAATTAAAATTCTTGCACTCAAGAGAAGAATGGAGATGATGGGAGAGTCAGGAAACCGGAAGATAGATCAAGGGAAATTATCCAGTTTAAAGAACATGGAGAAAAAAGATTAGAAAAAGAAGAATAGAATTTTAAAGGTCTGTGGGAAAATACTCAAAGATCTAACATTAGGTCACATTTGTTTCTGGATTCCAAAGACAGAAGTAAGTTTGAGGCAGAAAAATATTTGAAGAAATAATTGCCAAAAACTTACAAAGTTTAGTGAAAGGCATACACTTATAAATTTAAGTACCTTATTGAGTACCAAAGGAAAAGCTCAAACAAAAGCATGCATTTATATATTGTTCTCAAACTGCTAAAAACCAAAGACAGTGGGAAAAAAATTGTGAAAGAGCTAGAGAAAAACAACACTTGGCATGTAGGAGAACAATGAAAGAAATAACCAAAGCTTGAAGACAGGGGAACATGTTAAAGAATTGGAAAATAAAAAGGAATGTCAATTTAGAATTCCGCAGATGGCATATACCCTTCAGCAACAAAAGAAAAATGCCTATTCCAATGAAGGAAAGCAAAAAGAATTTCATACCCTGGATTTGCAGAATGAGTTTTCCAGGCCCAAAAGAAGAATTTGACATTCAGTCTATTGTTTTTAACTTTGTTAGATATAGTTCATCATTCCAGCCCCTCATAACTCAGTCCCGATGATCTGATCTAGCATATTGGCCATAATTGTTTAGTTGGACATGATCAAGGCAAATATTTGAGGTATATGGGTAAAAAAAACTGTTACATTTTACCTCTAAATTAGTAGTCTCTGCTTTTTATAATTCATCTTTTTTCCCATCCTATCAAATATAACACCATAAAGCTAACCTTCCAGTATTTATCTGTTCATCACAATTCGTCAGCAATCACTAACAAAACATAGTCTGTTTCTTGTATTTAGATTTCTCAGCACTGTGGATAGAAGCTAAGGCTTTGGAAATTGGAAATCATCTACAGTGGTTCAATGCAACTGTAAAAAAAAAAAAATTTTAATTGCCAGTTAACTCAAACAGTTCTTCAGTATTTTCTATTGAGTAGATTGCAAAAAGTAAATGAGGTTTAATGCCTTACTCGTTACATGTTATTAAGACTGAGAAATGGAAAAACTTTTCAAGCTTCACAAGATACTTCAGTGAAAATCTGGAGCCCTAGTTAGAATTCTGAACTTTTAGAAGCAATTCAATCCATACGCACTGAGTCAGAAAAGAATTTCTATCTACTAGACTGTGACTTCTGTCTGGTTGCTAACTATATTAAGTAGAGGGTTAAAATTTTTAATATATATATATAAATATATATGATGCAAGATGATAATGCCAATAAGTTTGTTACTGCTTTGAAGGCAAAAACTATTTTGATCACTTTTCTGTGTCCTCTCTCAGAACATCCAAAGTGCTAGACATATGGTAGTTTGATTTTTTTAAAAAAATTATTGGAAATTACCTATTGATGATAAGTTCTATTCAAGGCTTAAATTGATGTGAAATGAAGCAGAAGACCATGACCATCCTAATTGAATTCACGAAGACCTGAAATCATCCCATTCTATACAAACTAACACAAAGACTGGAAAAACCTTTCCACCATTTCTTTGAGGCATACAGCAAACCATGGCAAACCAAGCATTTTTATTGTACTCCTGTACTGTTATTGTACATTGTCATTTTAAAAATACACCCTCTTCATGATGGCCAGCCTGAGTTTCAAAATTGCCATTTGGCAAGCACATAAATGAGGGAAATGTCTTTTTATTACATTGTTTTGTTTCTGGCATAGACCTCAGGTTTTGATAGTCCTATCTTGTTTTAATCATCGTCAGTTGATTTCTACCAATGCCTATATTACCCTATGATTGGAAACATTTAAGTTAAAAAAAAAAAAACTTGATGGAAAGTTCTCATAAATTATTCATCAAAACGATAACAACCTATTAAATACAATTAAACTTTGAATTAACCTACAGACATATCCAAAGTGTCTGGTATTTTTAAACCATGTACCTTCATCACATAACTAAGAAAATTTGATCTAGAAGTGCTCTTAATTTGAATCTGTCAGTTTCCTTTGCATTCTTTGTAGAGAGCCCTTACAGGATAGTGGATAAAAGCATAGCCTGTACATTGAAACCTCTTGAATAAAATAAAGACAATACCAGCTCAACAATTATTTTAAGAGAGTGCTTTAAATAAACTAAACATTCACTATGTGGTAGCTCTTATTGTTATTACTGTGTATGAAAGATGAAAGTCTTTTTTCATATACTCATATGAAGAGTTGCTGGCATACCCTACAATGTGAAGATGGTTTTATTTACTTTACAAACAGTTTATATTTTGTTTCCTTTTTACACCAACATACTACTGCTTACTATTTTTTTCAATTTTGATAAGTTATACTTTCAAGATACTTTCATCCACTGATCACAAAAAATACAAAAGTAACATTGAAAACCATTTGAAAGGCTGCATGCAACCTAAGGCAAGAAATGAAGACAGAAATTTGGCATATTTAACTATTACCCAGGTGGCACTGGGCTTCCCTGGTGGCTCAGATGGTAAAGAATCCACCTGCAATGTGGGAGACCTGGGTTCAATCCCTGGGTTGGGAAGTTCCCCTGGAGGAGGGCATGGCAAACCACTCCAGTATTCTTGCCTGGAGAATCCCCATGGAGAGAGGAGCCTGACGGGCTTCTGTCCATGGGATTGCAAAGAGTCAGACATGACTGAGCAACTAAGCACACATTGTGAATAAAAATTTACTAATATATATGTTTATATATACATATAAATATAAATAAATTTTTCTAATTTAAAATAATAACCAAACTAAGAATCCCCTATATTTCGCTATTCAGTTGAGAAGTCTCTTCCACCAGTGAATGCTAAGAATATGCTAAGACTTTTGTTTCTAATCTTTGCAACTAGAGGGGCCTCTTTTTAAACAAGCAAAAAAGTTTCTGATTTCTCAGATGCCACTGAAGTCCTTTTGCTATCTGATATATCTAAGAAATACAAAAAATGTTTAAAACTACTATAAATGCAGCAGTGCTTTTAAATAATAAAATTGTATTAACAAAAGCACCTACATATATTTGAAAAAATAATAAATACGTGTGAGACATATTTATTTCCTCTGCAGGGAGTGCTTGCTGCTAATGTGGGGCCATCTCCCTGCCCCTACACGAAGTCCCGCATAAGGCACTCCTCCAATTAAACTGAATGTACCTCTTTCTGTTTCTTCCATGTACTCCGCACAGCAGGACATGGAGAGGAAAACTTATTGGCGGTTGCGAGAGGGCATAGGAATGTAGCGCAAAAATATGACTTTAGTTCACACTCCGCCATCCATTAGGCCCCCAAGAAATTGTTGGATAATCATTAGCTCCTAGAAGCAGACTTAAATAACCTGCTGTGCTTATTGTCAAGGAGATTTTTAATGAGGTAGCAAAGTCCAGAGGGTTGAGAGGACTCTCACAGAAGAGTAAACAAGGTCTCAGGAAAAGGACAGCAATTAGAGATCAAGCCTCTGAGTGGGAAGAATGGGGACCAAGGATTCATTCTGAGACAGAGTGCAAGTAGTTATGTTACAAATACAGTCTAGCTCCAGTTGGAGCAGAAAAGGAGTAAGAAAGGGTCATAAGGATCTAATTGTCTAACAGGATCTGAGAGATGAGATGAGATGAGATGAGATGAAGTCAAAGTTTTTGAAGTGAAGCATTAAGAGACTCTTCAGACAGTAAAGAATCTGCCTGCAATGCGGGAGACCTGGGTTCCATCCCTGGGTCAGGATGTAGCCGACTGAGAGGCTACATTAAAATACTGAACATAACAAACAGACCTTAACACATACATTCCTGATGCAGGGGTGTGCATGAGAAGATCAGCTCTAGCAGAGAGATGCCTTCAGACAGCTTTGCATTCAGGGTCAACACCTAGGACAGACCTTGGAAGCAGACCCAAAGATACATCTATTTTACCCTGCAGTCGGCTTTTTATCCTCTTTTTTTAATTGGGATAGTTTCTTTACAGTGTTGTGTAGGTTCTGCTGAACAACCAAGTGAATCAGCTATGTTGTTCAGTCGCTCAGTCATATCCAACTCTTTGCGACCCCATGGACGGCAGCAGGCCAGGCTTCTTGGAGTTTGGTCAAACTCTTGTCCATTGAATCAGTGATGCCATCCAACCATCTCATCCTCTGTCGTCCCCTACTCCTCCTGTCTTCAGTCTCTCTCTCAGCATCAGGGTCTTTTCTCATGAGTCGGCTCTTCACATCAGGTGGCCAAATTATTGGAGCTTCAGCCTCAGCATCAGTCCCTCCAGTGAATATTCACGATTGATTTCCTTTAGGATTGACTAGTTTGATCTCCTTGCAGTTCAAGGGACTCTCAAGGAAGAGCTATAAATATACACATATCCCCTCTCTAGTGGACCTCCCTCCAAACCCCCCATCCCACCCCTCTACGTCATCACAGAGCATGGAGCAGAGGTACCTATGCTATATAGCTGCTTCCCAATAGCTAGTTGTTTTACACGTGGCAGCACACATATGTCAATCCCAGTCTCCCAGTTCATCCCACCACCTCATCCCGTGTCCACACATCCATTCCCTAAGTCTGTGTCTCTATCTCTGCCTTCCAAATAGGTTCATCCATACCATTTTTCTAGATTCCACACACATGCACACATGTTAATATACAATATTGTTTTCCTTTTTCTGGCTTACTTCACTGTTTATGACAGACTCTTAAGTCCATCCAGTGGGCTTTTTATTGCTTGGTTACAGTAAGAAATGTTACAATAGGTAACAGAAACTACTTATATCTTAGGAAGTTAGGAAGACTTCTGGTTTTTATGTTGTTGTTCAGTTGCTTAGTCGTGTCCGACTCTTTACAACCTCATGGACTGCAGCACGCCAGACCTCCCTGTCCCTTACCATCTCCCGGAGTTCACCCAAGTTCATGTCCATTGAATCAGTGATGCTATCCAATGATCTCATCCTCTGGAAAAGGTCAGTTTTTATCCCAGTTCCAAAATGGGCAGTCCTAAAAAATGTTCAAACTACCAGTCAGTTATGCTCACTTCCTATCCTAGTAAGGTTATGCTCAAAATCCTTCAAGCTAGGCTTCAGCAATACTTGAGTCAAGAGCTTCCAGGTATACAAGCTGGGCTTAGAAAAGGCAGAGGAATCAGAGATCAAATTGCCAACATTCGTTGGATCATAGAGAAAACGAAGGAATTCCAGAAAAAATCTACTTCTGTTTCCTTGATGATGCAAAAGCCTTTGTGTGGATCACAACAAACTGGTTTTTATATTGCATTATAAATAATGATTCAGCAAATATTTATGAATAACTTTCAAAGAGCTAGGCACTATAAATATATAGCTCAATTTACTCAGTCATTTGATAGCTGCTTCTTGAGTATTTGGACACTCAGCTGGTAAAGAATCTGCCTGCAATGCAGGAGACCTGGGTTTGATTCCTGGGTTCAGAAAATCCCCTGGAGAAAGGAACAGCTACCCACTCCAGTATTCTGGCCTGGAGAATACCATGAACTGTATAGTCCATGGGGTCACAAAGAGTCAGACACAACTGAGCAGCTTTCACTTCACTTTGCTTCATTTCTTGAGTATTCACTAAGTGCCAAGTACTGTGTTAGGGTTAAGGCTCCTATGAAGGAAAAGAATGCTATTGAGGAAGACAGCTATGAAAAGAAAGAAACAAATAAGGTAAAGTAAAGCCCATTCTCAAGTGAGGATTTAAAATTTTTAATTGGTGATTCAGAAACATACTGAACTCTTAGAAGAAGGAAGTGAGGATGGGGTTAGGTTAGCAGGATAAGATAAGCAATGGAGCAAAATCCAAAGCAAATGTAGGGGTAGGGGAAGAGGGCAACAGCAAGACATGGATTTTCCTTTTAAATAATTTATCTCATAAGGAAACTAACATACCTATAAAACTATTTATTGAACCTTGAAAAATAATAAGCAGTTTAACAGGAAATCTATATAAAAAATTCAGAATTGGTCTAGGCAACAAAATGAAATTTGGATGACTTCACATCATCTTCTGAGCACAGTGAGAACATCAAGCAGAATTCTAGAAGACTGTGGTAGTGCTCCTTGACCTCAGCCCACCATGAATAAGAACGTCCTCTGAGTGATACAAGGAAACTTCACATTGTTTAGACTGAACCTCAGACTAAGAACTCTGTAACCCCAAGCCTTATCACTCTTCAAAGTGTTAAGTCTTTGTGAAGGTCTAAAACACAACCAGAGTAACAATCCTGGGATAAGACAGTTAGACAAGTAGGAGTTATTTAGTCATTTTAAAATAAAAATTTAGTTCACATAAACATAAGGGTGAAATGAGAAGTGTTGATGAAAAGACACCTAGTGATTTCTTTAATATATCAGATGAGATCTTTAAGGGGCAGGTTACAGTCCCAGTAAGAGGAGCAGGGGAAAAGTGTTGATAAGACAGCTGCTATGGAAAAAAAAAGTGAAAGTGAAAGTTGCTCGGTCATGTCCATCTCTTTGCAACCTCACGGACTATACAGTCCATGGAATTCTCCAGGCCAGAATACTGGAATGGGTAGCCTTTCCTTGCTCCAGGAGATCTTCCCAATCCAGGGATGGGACCCAGGTCTCCCACATTGCAGGTGGATTCTTTACCAGCTGAGCCACAAGGGAAGCCCCCAAATACTGGAGTGAGTGGCCTATCCGTTCTCCAGTGGATCTTCCCTATCCAGGAATCAAACCGGGGTCTCCTGCATTCTAGGCATATTCTTTAGGGGGAAAAAGGATTCTCTTAAAGACTTGAGAAATCTTTGTCTGCATTTACAGCGGCTAAGGACAGACTAACTGTGCTGCTCAGATCAAATGCATCCCTGACTTAAATTGTTCTATTATTCTGAAAACAATAGGATATTCAAGGATCTTGTCAAAAACACTAACTGGAAACAGAAGCCCAAACCTTTAATTAGTAAATGCCTGGTGAAAGCTGGTATACAATATACTTTTTCTGTTCTGTGATTGGGAGCTTATCCCTTTGTGAGGAATCCTTGAAATGTTCTGAGAAGGAAAGTGACACGGTCAAAACAGTTTCCAGGAAGGTTAAATACAACAGTGATAAACAGAATAAATGAGGGAATGAAGTGGGAAGACTGGGACACAAAAAAGTAACTGAAATCTAATTATAAGTTAGGGAATAAAGATCTATGGTGGCAGATGAACTAAAGCAAAAAAGGAGGATGTTGATCTGGGTACATACTTGGATTTGAAAATCAGTGACAAGGGAGATATTGGAGAAATGAAACTGTATCATTTAATACAATTTCAACAGGCTGAAAAAAAATCGATTTTAGAGTATTGAGGAAAGTGAAGATGGATTTTGGCTCTTCATAGGTCACTAGACTGGAATCTGAAGGCTGAATTACAGATTCCAATTTGGGAGTCACCAATATCAGTGGTTCTCAATTGGGGTCAGCTTTGCCCCCCAGGGGTCATTTAACAATGTCTGGGGACATCTTTGCTCTCACAACTAGGAGGATGGTATCGCTGCAGGCTGGTAGGTAGAGGTCAATGATGCTGTTAAAGTATATACTCTGTGCACTCAACAGCTCCCTACAACAGACTCACTTGGCCCCAAATGTCAATAGTGTCAATGTTGAGAAATCCTGCTCTCAAATGTTAGAGTACATTAGGGCTATCTAGTCCAATCGGCGCATATAGTGTATTCTTATTCAATTTATAGAAAATAGTAGAAAGCATATATTGGATCTTACTCTTTCAGGAACTATACTCACATTACATGGTTTATTTTATTTAATCTTTTGAATGCTTTGAGATATACACCACCTTTATCTCCATTTAAGAGGTTAGGAAACTGATCCACAGAGAAGTTATCTACCAAAAGCCACACGGTTGAGAAATTTGGGGGCCCAGACTGCAACCAAAAAGCCTCTTCCAGAACCACAATTCTAAGATGTCACCACTAAGATGACACATACAGTGATTATAGGTATGGAATGCTCAAGCCCAGTGGTAGAAAAGAGAGACAATTACACAGAGCAGAAACACTTCACTCTCTTCATTTCTCTCTCTCTTTCTCTCTTTCTCTCTCTCTCTCACACACACACAAAATCAGCTCTCTCAAATATTAATAGCAATGCTTTTCTGTGTCACAGAAAATTCCATTGTGTCGCTGACAAATTTCAGAGCTCCTCCTGGGGAAGGGTTTTGAGTGGAGCAAGGTACCTTGAGCATCATCCAAAGCAGCAGTTTTGATGATCTTAGCATTTTGACATGTGCATGTGTCCAGATGCATTTTATCTAATTTGTGAATAAAAATAAAGACCCAGATTCTCCTAATGACATGATTTTTACTGTGTAAATTAGAACAGAAGAGAAGTTAGTCCTATAATAACGTATATCACATTTCCTTACTCTCCTTTCCTTTCCAATATGCTTTTCTAACTGCCAAAGAACGATGTAAAATTCAAGCTAATGACCGTGGGGATGGCACTGGATGTTCGTGTGTGATTGTCACTGCCATTCACAGAATCTGTTGAAAACTACTGATGTAGTAGTTAGGATGTATTCACCAAGATAAGCATTTAAACTCCTCAATTGTGACTTTCAAATCATCCACTTTAAATGTAAATTACACAAACATATCTCATTTTATCAAGCGAGATAGGCACAGCTTTTAGTACAATTTTCTCTCCATTTGGTTACAAAGATAGAACCCATTTCTCTGAAGTACAGTTGTTTCCAAACTTTTAAAAGTATACTCTGTCTTCAAATTTATTAAGAAATAAAAATATTCATAAGAAAAAGGGTTGAAAAAGGGAGACATTCTGAAGCCAGTTGGGGAAGTTCAGGGGGAGGAAGGCTGTTAGGCTAAGCTGGAGAGCATTGATCCACCAATCAGGCCGGAATTCATTTAGGATAATTTAGATCAGTGCTCCCCAACATTTTTGGCACCAAGGACTGGTTTTATGGAGGACAATTTTTCCACGGACTGGAGTGGGGATGGTTTTAGGATGATTCATGCACATTACATTTATTGTGGACTTTATTTCTATTATTATTACATCAGCTCTACCTCAGATTATCAGGCATTAGATCTCAGAGGTTGGGGACCCCTGACTCAGATAATAAAATTATTATAACTACCTTAAAATCTTGTAAGTAGGTCTAATTGATATTTTAATTAAATTCTATCTGAAAATATGATATTATGCAATATACATTTACATGTCATTAAATGCTACATCTTATTTTAGGTGTTAAATTTGAATTTTTTTTCTTTTTTCTTTTCAAGTGGTGTACAGTCCCCTGAGGCACTCAGGTCCTATCTCAGCCGGTGGCTTATATTCATCTCTTGACCATTTCTGTCAAAAATGCAAATTTCATTTTTACTACAAAAAACTAAAGTAACTCATACTTACTGGAGTTTTAAATGTAGCTCTCTGACACAGTGCTTAATTTAAGATGGACTGCTTTACTCCTTTAAACTGTATTTTGGGATTCCTTTGAAGCCGTGATGTATTTCTTTCGATTGTTCTCTTCTTTTCTGGTAAACAGTGACTGTAATAAATCTTGATCCTGTCTTTGGTCTAGATATTTAGTAGCCATGTATTTGTTTTCTTTGATAGCCACGTACATTAATATTTATAACCATTTTCCTCTGCAGCATCTCCCAGATGGCTCCGCGCCCAGTGCACATGTTGAATTTTATCTTTTACCGTATCCCAGTGAAGCCCGGAGGAGGAAAACAAAATCTGTTCCAAAATGTACTGACCCCACTTACAATGAGATTGTAAGTATGATTCATCTCTTGTCCAGTCACTTTGTATTTTTTCTTACCATTTTTCAGCTTCACAATGAAATATGGAAAATCTGTAGTAATTGGCAGCATTATTTCATAAAGGGAAGATGTTTCCCAAAATAGCCGCTGTCTGCCACTCACTGTTCTTGATGCTATAGGAACAGGAAAATACAGCTTTCAAAGTGCTTATGAACCAATTTTCAAACTGTGGCTAGCTTACAGCAAGAGCCCAAGACTTTATGGCATTTGTTTCGCTTCCTAACATTATCCCTGATTCCATCTTATTTTCTCTAACAAGCTTTTTTTTCCTTCTTTTTCCTTACCTGATAACTTTATCATAGTCTAATCTATTGTAAACGTTATAAAATCTCCTTTGAAAAACTGAAAAAAATAAACAAGTACAAAGCACAAATTATAAAAAAATAAGTATAAAGCAGAAATTATATTAAAGTTAATTTATATTATATATAGCTCTCTAATTCCTTTGTCGGAGAAGGCAATGGCATCCCACTCCAGTACTCTTGCCTGGAAATTCCCATGGACGAAGTTGCATGGTGGGCTGCAGTCCATGGGGTCGCTGAGTCAGACACAACTGAGCGACTTCACTTTCACTTTTCACTTTCATGCACTGGAGAAGGAAATGGCAACCCACTCCAGTGTTCTTGCCTGGAGAATCCCAGGGATGGCGGAGCCCAGTGGGCTGCCATCTGTGGGGTCGCAGAGAGTCGGACACGACTGAAGTGACTTAGCAGCAGCAATTCCTTTGTAGTATACAATCTGAACATCTGATCCTCTCTTTTGTTCTAAGGCAAACCCTACCTTTTTCTCTTGACTCCATCCTTTCCCATCTCCTCTGTACCTTGCTCACTTGATTCTTTGCTTACCTTTCCAGTGGGTTGTCTTACCCACTGGATCCTCAACTCCGAAATCTTTAAAAAAAAAGCCTTTAACTCAGCTTTTATAAAGCATCAATTTTTTTTTCTCTTGCTATCACCTCCACACTTTAGCAAACATGGCGTATTTCCTGCTCTCTGTTCATCACTTCCTTCTCACCATTTAATCCTTTGCAATATGGATTCTACCTTGACCAATGCTGCTTTGTTTCAAAGGCACCAGAAGACTCCTAATTGTTCAGTGCAGTGATCCAATGGGCTGTCCTCTCCTGAGCAGTTAGACAGTAACTCTATTAACTGCTTCCTCTTTCTTGACACCTCCCTTTTGCTTCCCTTTAACTCCCTTCTGTTTTCTTTAATCACTCTCTCATTTTCCTTCATTGCCATTCTTCCCCTGAAAATATTTGTTTACTGGAGTTCCATGATGTGACCTCATCTCTTCTTGATATATACACTCAAAATGATCTTATGGATCTACAGATTTTCATTTATTGCCTACTTGAAGCTTGCATCTCAATTATTTCCTCAAACTCTGGCTTCTTTGCTAAGCTTTAAACCTGTGTGTGCATGCTCAGTCGTGTCTGACTCTTTGTGACCCTGTGGACTGTAGCCCACCAGGCTGCTCTGTCCGTGGGGATTCTCCAGGAAAGAATACTGGATTGGTTTGCCATGCCCTCCTTCAGGGGATCTTCCCAACTTAGGGACTGAACCCAGGTCTCCAGATGGCAGGCAAACTTTATCACTAAGCCAACAGAGGAGCCCTTTAAACCTGTACTTTTACCTGATTATTGAAGAGCCCCTGAGATGTCAGGGAGGGTGGGAGGGAAGCTGAAGATGAAGGCGATATATGTATACTTATAGCTGAATTCACATTTACGGCAGAAATCAACACAACATTGTAAAGCAATTACAAAAGTAAGTTAAGTGTTAGTGACTCTTTTGTGACGGACTCTTTGCAACCCCATGGACTATAGCCTGCCAGGCTCCTCTGTCCATGGAATTCTCCATGCAAGAGTAGTGGAGTGGATAGCCATTCCTTTCTCCAGGAGATCTTCCTGATCCAGGGATTGACTAGGGCTGCCAGAGTCCTTTCTGAGTTGACTCAGATGCTTCTGGCCTCACTTCTTCTCTGGCTATTGCAGGAAGTCTCAGGTGTTAGCCACATGTGTGCTTGATGTTCTTTACCACATGCTGCTGGCTTCCCTAACAGCAAGTGATCCAATTTAGAGACAAAGATGCCGCAGTACTTTCTGAGCCACCACGGAAGCCCAAAGCAATTATACTCCAATTAAAAAAGAAAGAGCCCCTTTAGGATGCCTCCTAGACCCTTTTAAACCAGGTTTCCCTCCACTGTCATCTCAGAAGATACTAATGACATCACTCCCTTCCTCACTCACAAGTCCAGTTAATCCCCAAGTTTTGTCAGTTTCACTTGAGCAGTCATCTGCCTCTTCAATCCATCTTCTCCTCTGTGTCCCATCACTGTTTCCCTGGTGAAAGGCCTCATAACTTTGGCTAATATAATAGCTTCCTATCTGCCCATCTTGTGCTTTTCAATTATATCATTCAAATTTCTATCTAAAGTGTCAAAAACTACTCATTTTTATTACTCTTAAAATCCTAAGTGTTGCATTCACAGCCCTTCAAATCTGACTCAGTAATTTTCCAAAGTTGTCTCTGGAGCAGTATCATCCTTATATACCTTAAAAAAATTTTTGTTTTGAGATCATCGTAGATTCACAAGCAGTTGGAAGAAACAATATAGAGAGAATTCAAATACCCTTCAACCACTTTTCCTAAAATGGTAACACTTTGCCTGACTATTGACAATATCCGAATCAGGAAATTAACATTGGTACAATTCACTGACCTTATTAGGATTTCTCATTTTACACATGTTCTTATGTATGTGTGTATTTAGTTCTGTGTATTTATATCACATTATTCTCACTCTAACACTCCACGCCCAACTCTGGCAACTCTTAATATATTCACTATCTCTATAATTTTGTCATTTCAAATGTTATATAAATGGAATCATACAGTCTGTACCATTTTGAGGTTGGCTTTTTTCTTTTACTATACATCTCACGAGAGACCCATCCAAGTAGCTGCATGTATCAACAGTTTGTTTTCACTGCTGAGTGGTAGTCATGGCAGGGAGGTATAAAAGTTTAACTATTTACCAATTAAAGGACATTTGGGTTGTTTCTGACTGGGGACTACTGCAATACAAAGCTGTTCTGAACACTGATGTATAGATTTTTGTGTAAATATAAGTTGTAATTTCTCTAAGAGAGATGCTGAAGATGTAATTACTGGGGTATATGGTAATGCCATATATAGTTTTTCAAAGAAATTGTCATACTCTTGTTCTATACCATTTTACACTCCCAATGCAATATTTGTGCTAGTTTCACTGCATCTCTGCCAGTATTTGGTATCATTTTTATTTTATCAAATAAAAATATCACTATTTTTAATTTTAGTTCATTTGAAAAGTAATGACTAATCGCTCACTGTGGTTTTAATTTGCATGTATCTAGTAGCTAATGATCAGAGAAGGCAATGGCACCCCACTCCAGTACTCTTGCCTGGAAAATCCCATGGATGGAGGAGCCTGGTAGGCTGCAATCCATGGGGTCGCTAAGAGTCGGACACGACTGAGTGACTTCACTTTCACTTTCCACTTTCATGCATTGGAGAAGGAAATGGCAACCCACTCCAGTATTCTTACCTGGAGAATCCCACAGATGGTGGAGCCTGGTGGGCTGCCATCTATGGGGTTGCACAGAGTCGGACACGACTGAAGCGACTTAGCAGTAGCAGCAGCAGTAGCTAATGATGCAAATTTCTTTTCATGTGCTTATTTACTATCTGCATATCTTTTTTGGTGAAATATGTCCTTGAGTCTTTGTTCATTTTCTAATTAGAGCGTCTGCATTTTTGCTTATGTTTACTATTGACTTTTGAGATTCTTTATATAGTATCAATAACCTTTGTCAGATACGTGGTTTGCAAATATTTTCTCCAAGTCTGTAGCTTGACTTTCCATCCTTTTCTCAGGGTCTTTCACAAGTAAAAGTTTTTCATCTTGATGAGGTCCAATTCATCAATTGCTTTTCTTTTATAGACTGCATGTTTGGTGGAAAGTCTTTCACCTAGCACTTTCTAAAGATTTTCTCCCGTAGAAAGTGAAGCCGCTCAGTCGTGTCCGACTCTTTGTGACCCCATAGACTGTAGCCTACTAGGCTCCTCTGTCCATGGGATTTTCCAGGCAAGAGTACTGGAGTGGGTTGCCATTTCCTTTTCCAGGGGTTCTTCCTGACCCAGGGATTGAACCCAGGTCTCCTGCATTGCAGGCAGGTGCTTTACCCTCTGAGCCACCAGGGAAGCCCAAATATTTTATAGTTTTATATTTTACATCTAAGTCCATTATTCATTTTGAGTTGAATTTTGAATAAAGTGTGAAGTTTAGGTTAAGGTTCACTTTTTTTTTTTTTGCCTATGAATGCCAATTATTCCAGCACCATCTATTGAAAAAGCAGTTCTTCCTACCTTTAATGTCTTTTGCACCTTTCAGCACCTTTAACAAAAATAAGTCAGGAACATTTGCTTGCTCATGCCCTTCCACTGCCCCACACTTAGTTTTTTTTTTTTTGCCTATGAATGCCAATTATTCCAGCACCATCTATTGAAAAAGCAGTTCTTCCTACCTTTAATGTCTTTTGCACCTTTCAGCACCTTTAACAAAAATAAGTCAGGAACATTTGCTTGCTCATGCCCTTCCACTGCCCCACACTTAGTCATATTCTCCAGGCACATTGCACAGCTTGTCATTCCCTGAATAATCTCTGTGACCTCTGTGACTGAGCTCATGAGGCTGTTCACCCTCCTGCCCTTCTCTGCCAACTTTGATGTTCCCCTCAAATATGGACTCCGTGAACCACTCTTTCCTCCCTGACTCCTACATTTACCATCTCTTGTTCAGTCCTACACAATTTTTTTTTCTTTTAATACACTGAAAACTTCTTGAGGATAAGGAAAAAGTCTTATCTTTCTTAGTATCTCTGAAATTTAGCTACTTCTAAAAAGATTTGTGGAATTAAATATTTGGGGTAATTCTATAAGTGACACTTTTTGTGTATGTGGAAAAATGTAAAACTGGGCTGCCATCTATGGGGTCGCACAGAGTTGGACATGACTGAAGCGACTTAGCAGCAGCAGCAGGAGCGAACATTTATACATATTCAACTATATGTATAATTTAGTAAGGAAAGATACTTTGACATTTTATTATTTGCCATGAATGTCAACCACTAGAGGTATATGTACATGCTCAGTTGCATACAACTGTTTGCAACCCTATGGGCCGTAGCCTGCCAGGCTCCTCTGTCCATGGGATTCTCCAGGCAAAGATACTGGAGTGGGTTGCCACGCCCTCCTCCAGGGCATCTTCCTGACCAGGGATCAAACCCACATCTCTTAAGTCTTCTGAACTGGCAGGTGGATTCTTTACCAGTAACACCACCTGGGAAGCCCATAAGTCTATGCATCGTAAACTCCAATTCATACATAATCCAAATTCATGTATGGGTAAGTGACTGCCTTAATAGTAATGATCATCATATAAACAAATTTGGCAAGGAAGTGGTTGAATTTAGAAAGCCATGAGAAGAAAAAGACATCTTTTTTAGGAGTCCTTGTTAATATTTTAATAAGTATTCTTTCTGAATTATGTCTCTTTCTCTCAACAGACACATTCTCTAACAAAGATGGGATCATATTGTACCTATTAATTTGTTACCTGCTTTATTCAGTAAGCATGTAAGACTACAGTATTTTTTCTCCCATTATGCTGTGTATCAATACAAGAATATCTCTAAAAAATACCCCCAAAAAGGGCACCAGTTTTAACTGTGGTTTTACTTTTTCTCCCGTTCAACTATAATATAGGCCCCCATCTCTTTGCCAAGTCCCCTCTATTATTTCTGTGCATTCTAAGCAACACCTTATACAGACGTCCTCATCCCTTCGTATCTGCAGGGGAGGTTAGCCCCGGGACTCCCGAGCATACCAAAATTCTCGGGCGCCCAAGTTCTTTCTATAAAATGCCATATTTGCATATAACCTATACACATCCTCCCATTTACATTAAATTGTCTCTAGGTGACATAACAGTTGATACAATGTATATGCTGTGTAAATAGTGGCTGGTAGGCAACCGATTCAAATTTGCTTTCTAGAACTTCGGAAATATTTTTCCCTGAGTGTTTTTTGATATGTGGTTGATTGAGTCGATGACTGCAGAGCTCACGGCTACAGAGGGCCAGCCGCACGTGTTTTCTGAGGAGCCTGGTAATCATCACATGGCGTCTACCTCGTATCTAACTTCTCCCGTTTGCTTCCGGAGGGCTGCTACATCCGGGACTTTGGGATTTCTCAAACTGCCAAAGCCAGGCAGAGGTCTGGGGAGTGGGAGAGAACGACTTCACTCCCCTTCTTATATAAACCTCTTAGAGGAATTCAAAGGGAATACCATATTGCATCACTTCAAAAAGCTTTTCAGGAAAATAGTTCTTTGAGGTGTTATTCACAAGCCTCTTTCTCCCTAATACTCAGACCTGAGAGAGGCTGGGTCAGGACCGCTGCCAAGTGTCACTTCAGCATCCACCCTTCAGATACTAAAGCTCTGATACAAGGCCAAGTTTGTCACCTTGATGCTCTCCAGAGTGGTTCCCAACAGGACTGCCTGCAGCCTTCCTGAAAACGCTTCTCACATACAGAGCCCTGTGGTGGACATGACTGGGCTCAGGATGAGGTGGGGCAGGTGGTCAGGGTGCCCCCAGAACTGCCCTCCAAGTCTTTCAGAAGCAGAGTGGGCTGCTAATTCCGCTGCCACTGCTCTTTCTACTCTACTGTTATCTGATTAAGAATCATCATTTTTTTAATGACTCATTAGAAATACAGATTCAATTTTAAAAATGAATTAGATTGTTATAGTCCATGTATTTTGCACATTGTGTTCCTTTGAAGTATAATTGATTTACAGTGTTGTGCCAATCTCTGAAGTGACTCACTTATACATATACAGACATTCTTTTTTATATTCTTTCCATTCTGGTTATGACTGACTATTGAATATAGTTTTCTATGCTATACAGCAAGGCCTTGTGGTTTATCCATCCTGTAATACAGTAACTGACATTATATTCCTTTCTTAGACATTATCCTACTATAAAGTATAGAGGAGATATTAGAAAGGACAGAATAAGAAGGTTCTATGTAGTTTACAACCCAAAAGGCACTACAACCCAAAGGGCACTTCCACAGCTGGTGTTGAGAGCCGGGCCGGCGCACTACGCGCGGCCGGGAGGAGCTGCCCCACGTCCGAGGTCGGGGACAGCAGCCTAGAGTGCCAGGCTGCGACGGCGCAGGAACGGCCGAGAGGAGCTACCCTGTGCTGAGGTCAGTGGCGGCCCGGGAGGAGACACCCGGCGTCCGAGGTCAGGGCGGCAGCTGGGTGGAGCTACCCCGCATCCGAGGCCAGTGGCGGCCGGGAGGCGACACCCCGCGTCCGAGGTCAGGGCGGCGGCCGGGAAGAGCTGCCCCACGTCCGAGGCCAGTGGCGGCCGGGAGAAGACACCTGGCGTCCGAGGTCAGGGCGGCAGCTGGGTGGAGCCACCGCGCATCCAAGGCCACTGGCGGCCGGGGGGGAGACACCCCGCGTCCGAGGTCAGGGGCGTCTGAGGTCAGGGTGGCAGCTGGGTGGAGCCACCGCGCATCAGAGGCCAGTGGCGGCTGGGGGCAGACACCCCGTGTGGTCCGAGGTCAGGGCGGCGGCCGGGAGGAGCTGCCCCACGTCCGAGGTCGGGGGCAGCAGCCTAGAGTGCCAGGCTGCGACGGCGCAGGAACGGCCGAGAGGAGCTACCCTGTGCTGAGGTCAGTGGCGGCCCCAGAGGAGACACCCGGCGTCCGAGGTCAGGGCGGCAGCTGGGTGGAGC
>SJYT01006505.1:175054-222184 GCA_006410635.1 Cephalophus harveyi | reverse complement strand
TCTTTGGAAGGAATGATGCTAAAGCTGAAACTCCAGTACTTTGGCCACCTCATGCGAAGAGTTGACTCATTGGAAAAGACTCTGATGCTGGGAGGGATTGGGGGCAGGAGGAGAAGGGGACGACCGAGAATGAGATGGCTGGATGGCATCACTGACTCGATGGATGTGAGTCTGAGTGAACTCCGAGAGATGGTGATGGACAGGGAGGCCTGGCGTGCTGCGATTCATGGGGTCGCAAAGAGTCGGACACGACTGAGCGACTGAACTGAACTGATATAGTTTACGTGCCTTAAAATATTCAGCATGCGCATGAATATCTAGCATAGAACATGGGGTATGGTACACTCAGTAAGCAATGGTTATTGTTGTCTGCAGCATCCTCTCATTCCATACACATAAAGTAATGATAATTCTGTTTGTAGAGGAAGACCCTGAGGCCCTGAGGTAGATATTTTGATCAGGGTTAGGTAACTAAATTTCAAGTCCAGAAGTGCCTGATTCCAAAGCTCTGACTGACCCCATTAAACTTTCTGTGCTGTCTCTCCCTCGCTGTACCCACAGAGTTCTGGCTTTCAACTCTCCCTTTCACAGTCTGGCCTCTTCACTCCTTCTCTCACCAGCCCTAAGCTCAATTCAGTTTCCATACTGTTTTCCTCCCCTTGCAATCATTCAAATACTCTTTAGAATTAGTTACTAGAACTTGGTGTCAAATGACACAGTGAATGCTTGCATATAAGTTAAGTGAAAGTGAAGGTGAAGTCGCTCAGTCGTGTCCGACTCTTTGCGACCCCATGGATTGTAGCCTACCGGGCTCCTCTGTCCATGGGATTTTCCAGGCAATAGTACTGGAGTGGGGTGCCATTTCCTTCTCCAGGGGATCTTCCTGACNATAAGTTAAGTGAAAGTGAAGGTGAAGTCGCTCAGTCGTGTCCGACTCTTTGCGACCCCATGGATTGTAGCCTACCGGGCTCCTCTGTCCATGGGATTTTCCAGGCAATAGTACTGGAGTGGGGTGCCATTTCCTTCTCCAGGGGATCTTCCTGACCCAGGGATCAAACCCGTGTCTCCTGCACTGTAAACAGATGCTTTACCGTCTGAGCCAGATATTAAATTACCCTAAACAATGTTCTTCTACTTGATGTAACAGTTTCAAACTTACACATTCAGTATTTGTCAGAAGGCAGTGAAGAATTGACACATGCCTATGGGTAAAAAGTATTACAAAGTGAAATTAAAAGAGCTGTGCATTTTTGGTTCTGTTTACATTAAGGCAGAATACATATTAAATCACTTGGTGAAAAGTCTCAAAGAATATAGCCATCTGTGTACATCTCTAACATTACACACTAATCATTCATTGCATCGAAGAAAAAAGTGCTTATTTTTTAAATAACGTTACGGATGAAGTAAAGCAATAGAATATATGTATATATCATCTATGATGTGCAATGATTACACGTTATAAAACAGTCACTTTCAAGAAAAATAGCTTTTACATAATAAAGCATAGGAAAAAAATCCATAGTAATATAAACTTTGGAGTTTAAATGTTTGTATTTTAACCAGGAAGGCAATTAATTCCTAGCATCATGTATTAGAGAAATTCTGCTTGCTAAATAGCTGGAGACTCAGCTTTGTCTATCAATGTTATTTCCCGTCAGCTAAGGTAAAATGGGCTTCCCTGGTGCCTCAGCTGGTATAGAATCTGCCTGCAATGAGGGAGACCCAGGTTCAATATCTGGTTGGGAAGATCCCCTGGAGAAGGGGATGGCCCTCACTCCAGTATTCTTGCCTGGAGAATTCCATGGACAGAGGAGCCTGGTGGGCTACAGTCCATGGGGTCACAAAGAGTTAGAATCTGCCTGCAATGAGGGAGACCCAGGTTCAATATCTGGTTGGGAAGATCCCCTGGAGAAGGGGATGGCCCTCACTCCAGTATTCTTGCCTGGAGAATTCCATGGACAGAGGAGCCTGGTGGGCTACAGTCCATGGGGTCACAAAGAGTTGGCCATGACTGAGCAACTAACAGCTTCATTTTCAAGGCAAAAATACCAAGAAATGACTGTTCTTTTTTTTGTGAATTTGATGGATCTTTTTTGGTTATAATTCATTAGTGTTTACTGTGTACCAGGTTTTGTACCAAGGCTTATTATATTCATTCTCTCATTTTATTCTTCCTCACAATACTAAAAGGTAAATATTATCACCATATTCAAATAAGAAAGTGCATTCAGATGGCCCCCAACTTGGGATGGTTCAACCTGAAATTTTTTGAATGCATGCCAAAGCGGTATGCATTCAGTAGAATCTGTACTTCAAATTCTGATCTTCTCCCAGCTTATCAGTGCATGGTAGAATATTCTCTCGTGATGCTGGGCAATGTCAGTGAGCCACAACTCTCAATCAGTCACACAATCATGAGAGTAAACAGCCAATACTCTCACAACCATTTTGTACCCAGCCAGCCATTCCGCTTTTCACTTTCAGTACTATACTCAATAAATTACATGAGACATACACACTTTGTTATAGAAGAGGCTTTGTGTTAGATGATTTTGCCTAACTGTAGGCTGACATAAGTGTCCTGAATGCATTTAAGGCAGATGAGGCTAAGCTATGATGTTCAATGGGTTAAATGTGTGTGTGCTCAGTTGCTCAGTTGTCTCTGACTCTGCAACCTCATGGACACTAGCCTGCTGGGCTCCTCTGTCCATGGAATTTCCCCAGGCAAGAATACTGGAGTGGGTTGCCATGCCCTCCTCCAGGGGATCTTCCCAATCCAGGGATCGAACCCGGGTCTCTTACGTCTCCTGTATGGGCAGGCAGGTTCGACCATTAGCGCCACCAGTTCAGTTTACCATGGGTTTATAAGCCCATAGGATATGCTGCTGCTGCTGCTAAGTCGCTTCAGTCGTGTCCGACTCTGTGCGACCCCATAGACAGCAGCCCACCAGGCTCCCCCGTCCCTGGGATTCTCCAGGCAAGAACACTGGAGTGGGTTGCCATTTTCTTTTCCAATGCATGAAAGTGAAAAGTGAAAGGGAAGTCGCTCAGTCGTGTCCGACTCTTCATGACCCCATGGACTGCAGCCTACCAGGCTCCTCCGTCCATGGGATTTTCCAGGCAAGATTGCTGGAGTGGGGTGCCATTGCCTTCTCCACATCAGGATATAAACCCATTGTAAATGGAGGAAGAACTATAGTTGACAACAGATTTAAATAAATAAGTATCATAGATATGTTTCTTAGAAAGTTGCATCTTTAGCACTAATTTATAAGATTCCCAGTGTTCTGGAACCAGATTTTCCAAAGGCCTAATGGTCAGAGCTATTCCATTTTTCTTTACACACTTTGAGGGCCCCTTTGTCTATTTCCTCTGTAAAATAGGAATTGAGTGTATCTGCCGAATGTGTTGTGGGGAGGAAAATGGAGGATAATTTAGACAGTTCAAAATAACCACCATAGAGAAGAGGAAAAGGAGCTTACTCTGAAGTCCTGGAAAGATAGGTGTTCAGGAGATAAGAGTGATTCAGAGTCCATGTTAGACTTCTCTTTGCTATTAAAGATGAATTACTTTGGTAAGACTTTGAAATTTTTAAGGCAGCCCTTAGGGGAACTCAAGAAATTAAGTGGAATAACTTGAATAAGTAGTTCTGCCCTGAGAATCCCATGGACAGAGGAGTCTGCCAGGCTACAGTCCATGGGGTCGCAAAGAGTCAGACACAGCTGAAGTGACTTAGTACACACACACAAGAATTTAAAAGGTAATCTCCTGCCTGGAATGGGAGCAAGATACTAGAAGAGTAGATAGCCAGGAGCTGTCACAAGAAATAATATAGACTGCATCAACATCCTGTATTGTATCTCACGTCCCTTAATTGAATTATTATATTTTTGATAAGTAAATCACTGTTCAGAGCAGCTAGCAGATTCATCTTTAGTGGAATTTCATTGATAACTTAAGATGGCCAGAAATCACATCCATACACACTGAGCAGGCTTCCTAGAAGATTCAAGGCTTTCCTCTCAATTTGTTTCCTGTGATTCTTCCTTGCATATACAGAAAGCACTTCTTTCTATCTTGTAGCTTCACTATAAAAAACAAGTACATTTGTAGCATCATATGAAACTCCTCTAAATGTGTTATAAGAGGTTTCCTTGGCAACCACGGTGGGTTTATACACAGCAATCTCCTCCTTTTATGATGTATAATTAATTTCTAGATCGTGCACTTTTTAAAGTTTCTTTACCACTGCAGGAATCCAGTGATAATGCCTGTGACTTACTTCTTGGATATTATAAATTGCAGCTGAATAGCTCTCTCTCCTTAAAAATAGTTCCATGACTAGTAAATGAAAAGAAGAAAGACACAAAACTGTACACACAGCATAATTATAACTCAGAATCTAAAAAGTGATTATATATAGAAAACAAAAAGCACATCAAAATGTTAACTATAATTATCTCCTAATGGTAGAAATATAAAAATGTCCTTTATTTTATATTTGTTTCATCCCCATATTTTACTTAATGAGCATATATTTTCATAACTAAAAATTAAACAATTTTAAATAAATTAAAGTAACCATGGTATGACTGCTTCACATGGAGAAGGAAATATTGTTGGACTACATTAAATTAACACAAGGAAATCATGGAGATTGGTCTGATTTCCTCATTAGCCTTCAACAAAGAAAAATGGTGTTCAAGGCTCCATGCTTCACATAAATTCAAGGACAGTTAAAAGGTGATAAGTATTTAAATTTCTTCCTAGAGAATGATTTGCAGTCTTATTAAATTTGGGATAGATAATTATTAATGGAATCAGAGTAAATTTTAAGCTTCTTAAGAAATACTTTGTCATTAAACTCCTTCAGGTTAGCCCTTTAGAATTAAGAGTTAGAAATGAAAGATTCTAACATTAACCTGTCCAATCCAAGGTACAAAATATGAGATGCAATTATTTTGTTAAAAGAAATATTTTTAAAAGATGCATTTAAGCATATCTAATTTATATTTTCAAAATTCTCTCCCTTTTCAGGTAGTATATGATGAAGTCACAGAGCTCCAAGGACATGTCTTAATGCTTATTGTAAAGAGCAAAACCACGTTTGTAGGAGCAATTAACATCCAACTGTGCAGTGTCATGCTCAATGAAGAAAAATGGTATCCACTAGGTAACAGTATAATTTGAGCATTTCTTTGAACATACAGAGTCATTAACTATTCATATTTTTTTCAATTTGGGGCCTTTCTATCACAAGATCAGGACTTTTTTTTAAATCAAAGGTAGTGTGGTAAATTAAGGACACAGAGAAAAGAAATCAGAATCAATGTTTTTACTTATTTATTCTCTATGTGCATTTCACTGTTTTCTTAGAACCATTTCTCCAATCAATTGCATAAATTCAATATGTAAAACAATAAAACGATATTTTAGTGTATCTTTTAAATCAAGCGTGTTCACTTTATAATTGTGTGCCTATAATTAAAAGCAATACTGTTAATATAGTTTTCAAAAAAGACAAGCAAATAAATTTCATCACTTCAAGACCTAAGTATATCTGAAACAAGTTTTTAAAATTTGAATTAAGTATCTATACCTACACATCCACTTATAATCTTATATTTATTGAAGGCATTAGTAAGCTCTGGCAGAATACTATAGTTATTTTCTAACAGAAAAACCAAGCATAAATGACTAAAATTCTTAAATCCAATTTTTGGAAGAATTTCTGTAGTTTTTTCACTCTCTTCAATACTCATCATCACTGGATATCACCCAATCAGAGGCATTATCACATTTTAAACTTTGTTATACCTTAATGCAAAGATCTCAAACTCTGAAACCCTCCCCTCTGATCAAAACCTCTTCTCTGTACAACAACAAGTTTTCTTACTTCTGAACCTACTTTCATACCCATTGTGACCTGAATAAACAATCCTGGAGGGACTTCCTTGGTGATCCAGTGGTTAAGAATCTACATTGCAGTGCAGGGGACTCAGGTTCGATCCCTGGTCAGGGAACGAATATCCCACATGTCACAGGGCAACTAAGCCCTAGTGCCTTACTATGGAGCCTGGGAGCCCTAGAGCTGTGCTCCACAACAAGAGAAGCCATCGCAATAAGAAGCCCATGCACCACCACCAGAAAGTAGCTCCCACTTACCACAAATAGAGAAAGCCCTTATACAGCAACAAAGACCCAGTGCAGCCGTAAATTAAGTTTTTCAAAATCCTGCAGATTCCCACCTGCAAAGTAGATACAAATCAAGGCACTTATCATATTTTTTAAGAGAATTAAATTGCTTTTAAAAAATTCCTGCCAGTTAAATTATTAAAATCCTTGCTTTACTCAGCGTTCTCCTGTGTGTATATTAAAGAAGCAACTTAAGCTCTTTTTATACAGTCATTGGCACAAACATGTAAAAGACTGTACATTTATTCATTGAAAATATATGTGTGCCTAGTGTGGGCTGATATGGTCTTGCTCTGAACACATGATCATGTGAGTCAAGTCATCCATAATCCTCCAGACAGTGACTATGTGTTTCAGGTCCATTCCCTCTCCTTTTCTAATAGAGTAATTCCATATCCTTCTCTCTGATGAAACCCCAGAACCCTCTACCGTAATCCTCACTCTCAGCTGATGACTGTGTTTCCTACTTCACTTAGAAATTGGAATCAGTCCACTAGCACATCTACCCACTCAGCACAGTCTACATTCCACCTTTCTACTTATTATCATAGAAAAACAACCCCAGCTCCTACCAGAAACCAATCTCTCAGCTTGTACATTTGACTCCAGGCCCTCTTAGCTCACGCATTGGCAAGTGGTTCTTTACCAATTGTGCCACCTGGGAAGCTCTTGGATCATAGAAAAAGCAAGAGAATTTCAGAAAAAACATCTGCTTCTGTTTCATAGACTGTGCTAAAACCTTTGACTGTATGGATCACAACAAACTGTAGAAAATTCTTAAAGGATGAGAATAACAGACTACCATATCTGCCTCCTGAGAAACCTGTGTACAGGTCAAGAAGCAACAGTTAGGACCAAGCGTAGAACAACACATTGGTTTCAAATTGGGGAGGAANGGATCACAACAAACTGTAGAAAATTCTTAAAGGATGAGAATAACAGACTACCATATCTGCCTCCTGAGAAACCTGTGTACAGGTCAAGAAGCAACAGTTAGGACCAAGCGTAGAACAACACATTGGTTTCAAATTGGGGAGGAATATGTCAAGGCTGTATATTGTCACTCTGCTTATTTAACTTATATGCAGAGTACATCATGTGAAATGCTGGGCTGGATGAATCACAAGCTGGAATCAAGTCTGCAGGGAGAAATATCAATAACCTCAGATATGCAGATGACACCATCTTAATGGCAGAAAGTGAAAAGGAACCAAAGAGCCTCTTGACAAAGGTGGAAGAGGAGAGTGAAAAAGCTGGCCTAAAACTCAACATTCAAAATACAGTGATTATGGCATCTCGTCCCATCACTTCATGGCATAGAGATGGGGAAACAATGAAAACAGTGAAAGACTTTGTTTACTTGGGCTTCAAAAACACTGTGGACAGTGACTGCAACCATGAAATTAAAAGACGCTGGCTCCTTGGAAGAAAAGCTATGAAAAACCTAGACAGTGTATTAAAAAGCAAAGACATTACTTTGCCAACAAAAATCCATCTAGTCAAAGCTATGGTTTTTCCAGTAGTCATGTATGGATGTGAGAGTTGGACTATAAAGAAGGCTGAGCACCAAAGAACTGATGCCTTGTGAACTGTGGATTTGGAAAAGACTATTGAGAGTCCCTTGGACTGCAAGGAGATCAAACCAGTCAGTCCTAAAGGAATCAACCCTGAATATTCATTGGAAGACTGATGCTGAAGCTCCAATACTTTGGCCACCTGATGCAAAGAGTCAACTCATTGAAAAAGACTCTGATGCTGGGAAAGATAGAAGTCAGGAGGAGAAGGGGATGACAGAGCACAAGATGGTTGGATGGCATCACCAACTCAACGGACATGAGTCTGAGCATGCTGGGAGATGATGAAGGACAGGGAAGCCCAGCATGATGCAGTCCGTGGGGTCACAAAGAGTCAGACATGACTGAGGGACTGAACAACAACAACCTCTTACCTACTCAAAAACAGTACTGGAATTCTCCTCTATGCAAAAACATCATTTCTTTATTCTCTTCTAGATAATTCTCTTCAACATACATGGTTACATGATGGAACAACCATTCTAAAAAAAAATATCTCAGCGCTTCTGTCTTCCTTCCAAATATTCATCTAATTGACTGGCTCTTTTCTGCAGCAGAACTTTTCAAAATGGTTGTCTCTAATCTCTGCCTCCAGTTTTTCTCTTCTCGTTTTCTCTCAGACCATTCCAAGGAGATGTTTGTCCCAAACACTTCAACAAAACTGCTTTTGTCACGATACCTACCTACCTCCACCTAGCTAAATCCAAAGGTCAGTTTCCAACCCTGATCCAAACTTACCTATCAGCAGCATTGAAATACACAGTCAATAACCCTCTTTCTCAAAGCTCTACCTTTGGCTTCCAGAACACAACACCCCCTTGTGTTTTCCTTCTATAACACTGGTCCCTCTTTCTCAGTCTTCTGTGCAGGAGCATCTCCACAGTCTCCAATGTTGAAGTGTCCAGGGCCCAGTCCTTGGTCCTCTTCTCCATCAGCTTCCACTCCCTACTGGTCTCATCCCATTTTGATGGCTTTCAATCATATGCTACATGTGTGCTAAATTGCTTCAGTCATGTCTGACTCTGTGACCCATGAACTGTAGCCCACCAGCCTCCTCTGTCCATAGGATTCTCCAGGCAAGAATACTGGAGTGAGTTGCCACATTCTCCTCCAGGGGATCTTTCCAACCCAGGAATTGAACCCTCATCTCTTATGTATTCCCAGTTTTACAACTCCAGCCCAAAAAATGGCCAGGATGATGGAGTAGGAAGACTCTGAATTCACCTCCTTCCATAGGCACACCAAAATAACAACCAATTACAAAGCAACTCAGCTATTTGTAAAGACAGCCACTCAGTGGACAAGAATTTGCACAAACTCAGGGCAATAGTGGAGGACAGAGGAGCCTCAGTCCTCTGCAGTCCATGTCGGATACAACTGAGCTACTGAACAAGAGCAGAGCAACTGTGAATGAGAATAATCTGAAGACTCGTAGAAAATGTCTACAATTGGAGATAAGAAGAAGGGATTCCAAGATGAATAGGAGGAATGGACACACAAAGTATAGTCAACTTTTCCCAGATCCCACCACTTACCCCTCTCCATCTGTTTCCTCTCCTGGTCAAGGCAATCCTATCAACTTTGGCCCAAATTACTAAAATTGCCTTCTTCTAAACAGTCTCCTTAGTTTCTGTGTTTACCCTGCCTGCCCTTATAGTAATAGTAATAGTTTTAGTTGCTCAGTCATGTCAGACTCTCTGCAACCCCACGGACTGTAGCCTGCCAGGATCCTCTGTCCTTGGGATTCTCCAGGCAAGAATACTGGTGTGGGTTGCCATTACCTTCTCCAGAAGATCTTCCCAACCCAAGAATCAAACTCAGGTCTCCTGCATTGCAATTAGATTCTCTACTGTTTGAGCTACAAGGAAGTCCTTACAGTATATTCTCAACACAGCAATTGGACCAATCCTGTTGTTCTGCTCAAAACCTTGCAGAGCCTTCTAATCTCAGAGTAAAAGCACAAACCTTCAAAATAACCTAAAAAGCCCAGTGTGATCTGGCCTCCCATTGGTCATCTCTCTGATTTTAACTCCCATTACATCCTCCTATGCTCAACACACTCAAGAAACACTGGCCTCCTTTCCATTCCGAGTGTTCTGGGCATATGCTTCTTCCCTGGAATCTTTATCATGCAGCTTCTTTCCTCCAAAGTGTGTTTTTGTCCTATATATCCACCTACCTGTTCTCTCACTTCTTTCAAGTCTTGGTTATATCTTTCCATCTCGACCTGTCTGTGTCATACTGAAACCTGCTCTGTCCTCAATTATACACCAGATCCTTCCCACTCGGCTCTACTTTTTTTCTTATATCCTTATCACCTTTGAACATCCTATACAATTTACTTATTTATTTTATTATTTATGTTTTGTATCCTTTCACTAAGATGCAAGACTCTCAAGAAGTGTTGTCACTGACAGTACAGCTATAGACCCAGGCAAGAAGAATCCTTGCTCAGGTGCCCTCACCATATACCTATGGTGAGGTATTTGACTCACCTATACCCACAAGCCTCATTCTAGACCAAATTCTAAGTACACATGACTCCAGAATTTCCTGCCCAAACAGCCTTTGGAGGCCTTCTAAGGATCCAGTCACCTGAAGTCAGACACCACATCAGGGTGAGGAATGCCTAGGCTGCAGTGGTGGCCGAGGGCAGGCTGCTTACAGTGTATATGGATGCAGCTTAAATGTACCAGCTGGAGTGTCCACAAATGTGCATGAGGCCACTGACAGTACAGGAGGGAGCCAGGAGGCAAAAGCAGGACGTACAGAAGGACAGCCAGTTCTAGAAGAGGAGCCAGTCCTTCTCAGGTCACCAAAATCCAACACAGATCTCTAAGACATCCAAGAATTCTCAGCTAAAAGCTGTCTTTTCAGGTGTTTATAGAGGAGAACAAGACATGTTGTAGTTAATGACTTCTTGGCTTTATTTATAACTTTTATATTTAGACAGATGTTATGTAAATTTTATGGATTGAATTACATCCCCTCAAAATTAAGTCCTAACCACCAGAAGGGCTTCCCAGGTAGCTCAGTGATACAGAACCTGCCTGCCAATGCAGGAAATGTGGATTTGATCCCTGGTTTGGAAAGATCTCTTGGAGAAGGAAATGGCAAGCACTCCAGTATTCTTGCCTGGGAAATCCCATGGACAGAGGATCCTGGAGGGTGACAGTCCACGGGGTCACAGAAGAGTTGGACACAACTGAGCACAACAAAGCACCGGAACCACCGGTAACCTCAAAATGCAACTCTATTTGGAAATGGGGTCACTGCAGATGTAATGAGCTAAGAAGAGATCATCCTAGAGTAGAGTGGGCCTACAATCCAACAAGACTCAGTTCAGTTTGGCATCCTTATAAAAGGAGGAAATCTGGACATGGACCGCAACCAGAGAGAACGCCATATGAAAACAGGAAGTAGAGGTTGGAGTGATGCACGTAAAAGCCAAGGAATACCAACAAACTACCTGAGCTAGGAGAGACGCGTGGAACAGATTATCAGAAGGAACCAACCCTGCCAATCCCTTAATTTCAGGCTTCTATCTCCCAGAAGTGTGAGACAAAAACATTTCTGTTGTTTAAGTCACCAAGTTGGTGTAATTTTTTATGGCAGCTCTAACAAATGAATCTAACATTGAGTCTTCATTTGTTTTGCTGTTCTAGCCCCTACAAAAACCTGGCATGTACTAGATGCTTAGTAAGTCTTTACAAATTAAATGCCTGAATAATGACTGAATGACACACCAGTGAAAGAAAAAAACAAGGTTCCTAGTCTTAACTCTCATTCATATCATGTTTTACAGCTCTTTTAGCCTTTTTATATCTGTATTTTATTTGCCTTTTACAAAAAGTCTAATGAGATGGGGAAGTGAAAGCCATTCAGTCGTGTCCAACTCTTTGTGACCTCATGGGCTATACAGTCCATGGAATTCTCTAGGCCAGAATACTGCAGTGGGTGGCCTTTCCATTCTCTAGGGTGTCTTTCCAACTCAGGGATCAAACCCAGGTCTCACACATTGCAGGAGGACTCTTTACCAGCTGATCCAAAAGGGAAGCCCAAGAATACTGTCATGGGTAGCCTATCCCTTCTCCAGTAAATTTTCCTAACCCAGGAATCAAACTGTGGTCTCCTGCATTGCAGGCAGATTCTTTACCAACTGAGCTATCAGGGAAACCCAGTGAGATGGGGAAGGGAGAGATTATTATAGTTTTAGAAACTAATAATATTCAAATGTCTTATAGCGTAAACTTTCCACTCCAATGAATTCTTGAATGTAATATATACATACACACTGGGGGAGGGGCGGATTTTTAAGTTACCTGGATGTGAAGGACAGGAAGCACTGGAAGACTGCCCATCCCATGAACCCCAACCCCTCCATTCCCATCTTCAAAATCCCTGAGAAACTTCCACAGAAAACTAATACATCTCAAAACGAGCAGGCTAAAAGAAACTGAGGATCACAGATATGACATGGCTACTGATATCAAACAATTAAGTGGTTATGGTAACAGACTCATTTCTAGCAGATACAGCTCAAGGTCAGGACTTGATTCCCAAAAAGAAATGGATTATTGAAGACCTAGCATGATTGACATATTATCTAAGCCCAAAGTGAAGATTTAATACATGAGAGAAATTCTAGCAACTAAACTGCCGAGCAACCTTAACCCTCATATTATTAACACAAGTGTCACAAATTAAGATATACTTTATTTCTTAGCACAGGATCCAGAATGTTCTCAATACAATTTAGATAAACATATTAAACCTAACACTGTTTCTTCAAAAAAATATTGGAGGGCTTCCTGTTGGTTCAGTGGTGGAGAATCCACCTGCCAATGCAAGAGACATGGGTTTGATCCTTAATCTGGAAAGATCCCACAAACTGCATATCAACTAAGCCCATGTACCACAACTGCTGAGCCTGTGCTTTAGAGCCCAGGAGCCACAACCACTAAAGCTTGCATGCTCAAACTACTGAAACCCATGAGCCCTAGAGCCTGTGCTTGGCAACAAGAGAAGCCACTGCAATGAGAAGCCCACGCACTATAATGAACTGTAGCCCCTGCTTGCTGAAACCAGAGAAAAGCCAACACAAGAATGAAGACCCAACACAGCCAAAATTAAATTTAAAAATTTTTTAATGTTGGAATGAACACAGCATCAACATAAGTTTCAGTAGACCAAGAGACGCTGCTTGGACTTCAGGCTTTGGTAAGCACGGGCCATGTGGATTTATTAACCTTGGTGGTTTGTAATGGCTTAGATTGCACCAAATGACTGGTTTTTATCATTAAAGGGATGTAGCATTAAACCTTTAGGCATTAATGAGTACAGACCATGTAAGATTTAGTCTTGAGAACAAAATAGACTATAAGAGAAAGATAACCCTTTTAAAATTTTCTTCAGCTTTTTAAGCATTAGGTGATAAAAGAACATCAGCTGCTTTCTTTAATGGATTTCTCAGCCATATCTCAAAATAACTAGGCCAGAAATTTGAACATCAGCTGAATTTAAAGTGTGCTACAAGCTCTAGTAAAGTTAGAGCTTAAAATTCTTAGCTCCAGAGACAGATATGTTTGCCTACTGTATCAACTCCCTCAAACTGTGTTCTTGTGTGTGTGTGTGTGTGTGTGTGTGTGTGTGTGTGTATTATTTTGAAGTGACTTTAGGATAACAGCTGTGGAAGAGATGAGACCAAACCTGAATTCGTGTATCATGTCCACAGTCTTCAGTCACAGAAACAACGCTAGTCTCAAGGAGATATTGCATTTGATAATTAAAGAAACTCTAATTATTAGATTTCAGATATTCCAACCATGCCTCCAATTGCAGAAGGGAAGTGAATTTTATTAATATTTAAATCAAAAAGAATGGGTATTCTTTTCATAAAGAGAATATGCCCTCTTCCTAGGCTGAGGTCAAAAAATAACTGACTGAGATTATTAAATGCCCCAAAACTGAAAAAGCAATTTAAAAGTCTGTGCCCATTAGCCTCTGGCTCTGAAAGTCTGATTTACCCCAGGAATCAAGAAGGAATTGGAATTTCTTACCATCAGAACAAAGGTAGTAGAAAAAGGAAAATAAAATAGAAGGCATCAAACAGAGTAGTAATGAGAATGATATTTCCTTGAAAGAAATACTGGGGTCTTAAAAATATAATCTGGGCAGATATGAAGGGGAAATGAGATGCTAAGAGCCAGGAGAGAGAACTACAAAGTGAAAAAGGTGACAGATTCAAATCCAGTTTCTCTTGAAAAAGTAATTGAAAAGGGCAATATATTTCAGTTGTTACTGGTTCAGTAGGGAGGAACGGTACCTAAAAAAAGTCAATCAGATAAAAAGAGGAAAGGCCTTGGAGAGCAGCTATCACGACATCCTAGAGAGAGTTAAAATTAGAAAAACTTTAAAAAGATTTCTCATAAATCAGCAGCATTTTGTAAGAAGAACTGGGAAACCATCCCTCACAAACTGAGACAGAATAATTAAGTGATAAGCAAATCTGGTCATATTTGAGAGGGAAACTCAGGAAGACAGGTATAAAGGATTCCGAGAATTATTATGTGACTTTCAAAGGAAAAGAATTATTGGCAAGAGGGCCTAGGGGAACATCTTTGGAAAATCTCTAGAACTGGTACTCTAAGGGAAAATGAAGCAAACAGAGGACTTACTGAAGAGGAATCACACAGGATGGTTACATGTCAAGACTTGCTCTGGAGCAGATATTGGTCTGAAAGGAACAGTTTAGGTGAGACTAACCACTTCCTGGGTGGCTCCGTGGTAAAGAATCGCCTCCCAGTGCAGGAGACGAGGGTTTGATCCCTGGGTCAGGAAGATCCCCTGGAGACAGAAATGCAACCCACTCCAGTATCCTTGCCTGTAGAATTCCATGGACAGAGGAGCCTGGTGGGCTATAATCTATGGGGTCACAAAAGAGTCAGACATGACTTGCAACTAAATAATGACAACACAACCTACTCCAGAGGATCAAGATGGTCAAGACTCATGTGAACAAGGGATGTGAAACAAACATGGAACTCACTGACTTCACCTCCCTCAAGACAGAACTTTGAGAGTAGAAAGAAAAACAAATGCCTAGGCCACAGAGCAAAGGGATAGGAAAAGTTAACATGGCACTCAGGCCAAGGAAACACTGTTACCCTTATGTGAACTACAGAAATAGAGAGACCAAAGGATGAAGTAATTTCATCCTTTGGAATTTCAAAAAAAAAAAAAAAAAATCCAGCTCAAACTATCTGAAAAGAATATTAAAACAATAAGAGGGGGGAAATACCAAAAGTTTTCCTCATGTCAGCAGAAAAAGAACTTTAGGGACAGTGGTTAAGACTTCGCCATCCAGTGCAGGGGGTGTGGATTTGATCCCTGGTTGGGGAGGTAAGATCCTACTTGCCTCTAGGTCAAAAAACCAGAAACACAAAACAACTAGTCCCCACATGCTGCAGCTAAGACCTGGCACAGTCAAATAAATAATTTTTTAAAAGGTTAAATTGTATACAAATGGAATGAAAGCAGACAGAGAGCACGGGTCCCTGCAAATGTATAGGTTTCTAAGGAATTTAACACCAGCTCCCACCACCATCCACCACTACCATGTGCTAAGGTGATGCGTAAGAATGCAAGACACAAAGCCCAACCTCTCATAAGCTCAAATTCCACTTTAATCTACCCCTTTGATTTTTAAATGGAAATTTCTAGTGGCTGGTAAAAATAATTTACCTCCAAATACTACAAGGGACTCAAACTTTATGGCCTAAGAATCCAGAATGCAACACAAGAAAGCTTTGTTGGTACAAATATTTCCAGAGGGTTGTTACCTTGAAAGAAATGTAATTCAGCAAATGTTTAGATACTACCAAAAAGCAAGGAATTTCAATAACTCTCCAGGCAAGAATACTGGAGTGGGTTGCCATTTCCTTCTCCAGGGGATCTTCCCAACCCAGGGATCGAACCCAGGTCTCCTGCATTGCAGGCAGACGCTTTAACCTCTGAGCCACCAGGGAAGCCCTCTAATTCATATAGTCTCTCAATAAAATGTTCATTGGTCAAGCCCAGCAGGGCTTCACTAAAAGTAAGCGATTCCATTTTCCCGATCCTAATTCACAACATGAGGTTCCTGCCTTTGTGGCTCCCAAATAACCCCTGAAATTTGTATAAAGTTTTCAAGTGGAATCTGGGATTTACGTGTCTGCATCTCTCAAGACACCATATACAACCCCAAATTTAAATAAAAACCTCCTTTTTACAGCTCTAGGCAGTTCTTCCACCCTTCTTTCAAAAATAGGGCAACTTAAGAGCAACCAGCATCAATGGCCTCCAGTGGCCACCATCTCCCAAACAAAAGTCAAGGTAAGTCTAGACTGTGATCTGCATGTTTTCTATTTGAAGTTCTAAACAACCAGAAGCAAGGGGAAAAAATAAAGGTCAAAATTAATGACATAACAAAACTTTCCTGTCGTTGATCACTACAAGGTAATGAGAGTAACCAAAGGAAGAGTCCAGGTTTGTGTTAACGACCTCCAGCCAAAGACCACCAGAAACACACACAGTGGGTTGACTCCTCATCTCAGTGAGGGAGATACACAAATGAAGAGCCATGGAGCGTCTCAGCAAAGGACGTACTATTGGATTCAGGCTTATGTTAGATGATTTGAGAGAAGGTCCAAGGAAGCAGGTGCAGAATCCAAGAGTCACTTCCGTTTCCCCAGGAGTGTTTGGCACTTGTGTTTGGACAGTATTCATGCTTTTCTCAGGTGCCCCACCATGGTTACAGACTTACAGACTGGCCTCGTTTTCCTCCTTATCCATCGTGGTCACACGGTGGCCCTGTTGGGTGTTGTGAAATTGTTCACGCCCGGCAAATGAGCACATAGCCTGACTGTGAGTGTCAGGCTAGCTCCTAGCAACACCAAGGCCTCCCTGACAGTGCAAAGTCACTTCCTAGCTGTCACTTTCCTCAGTTGCGTGGAGACATAAAGCAAGGAATGTAACCTGATTTAGGAGGTGATGGATGGCCAACGCGAGGAAGTGACATTTAAACTAGAGTTAAAAAGCTAAAAGATCTTCCGTTAGCATAGCCTAGAGGTCCATTTTAGCTGTCTCTTCTGTTTCCTTTCCCTCACCAACACTATTATTTTTCTACAAGTGAATTAGGCTTAGAAATAAGTCAAAGCTGGCTTTTCACACCATTCCCAATCTTCTCTAATGTGAGAACATCCCTGGCAGTGGAGTTTCTATGAGTAGTATCTGTTAAAAGCTCTTGTGAGAAAATAATAATAGTAATAATAATGGTACCAGTTTAGTTTAAAGGGTGATGTAAATGATAAATAATGCACATAAAGTGGAAACAAATATGCCTAAATTCCAAGATTACTGGAAGGGAAATAAAATAATCTAATGTTTCCTTTCAAAATTGCATTCCTGATGTAATATGGGATATTAAAGAAAGATTTTGTCTTCAAAGAGTGAGGGAGGAGGGAGGGGGGTTCAGGATGGGGAACACATGTATACCTGTGGTGGATTCATGCTGATGTATGGCAAAATCAATACAGTATTGTAAAGTAATTAACCTCCAATTAAAATAAATTTATATTAAAAAAAAAAGAGTGAGCTGAGTTTGAGTGGTACTTGAAGTAAAGTGAGATAAGGAAAGATCCTTTTTTCTTCCTTATTTTAAATCTTTTAGTACAAATGAGAAATAAGTTCTTTCTGCTTCAAGAATTAAGGAACTATTACAATATTCACCTGATGAAAGCCTTTAAACTTTCATGGAACTCCAAATCTTCAAAAGGCTTTAGGAGTTTAGAGAAGGTGAAAACCTTGCATTAATAGGGGGAACAGGCCACTTGCTATTAGGTTGAACAATAAATGATTTAAATAAGATCCTTCTGGAATGGATCATGCTTGAAAAAACGATTTACAGGGATCCTACTGGTCACATAGAACTTGTGAAACAGCAAAGCAAAGAGGATAGTCGGGTGATGGGGGTAGCAGTTACCCTAGAGCCTCAAAGAACACTTTGCTAGGAACGCATCATTCTAGTGAAGCCGTTCCAACCGCCAGTGGGAGGCTGCTGCTGCTGCTAAGTCGCTTCAGTCGTGTCCGACTCTGTGCGACCCCATAGACAGGAGCCCAACAGGCTCCCCTGTCCCTGGGATTCTCCAGGCAAGAACACTGGAGTGGGTTGCCATTTCCTTCTCCNGCTGCTGCTGCTGCTGCTGCTAAGTCGCTTCAGTCGTGTCCGACTCTGTGCGACCCCATAGACAGGAGCCCAACAGGCTCCCCTGTCCCTGGGATTCTCCAGGCAAGAACACTGGAGTGGGTTGCCATTTCCTTCTCCATTGTGTGAAAGCGAAAAGTGAAAGTGAAGTCGCTCAGTCGCATCCGACTTCTAGCGACCCCATGGACTGCAGCCTACCAGGCTCCTCCATCCATGGGATTTTCTAGGCAAGAGTGGGAGGCTACTGCCATGAATTCCCCCCGGTCCGATGGATGACAGTGAAAGCCCAGAAGCAGGTGTTCTTTGGGAGCTCGAGGAAGAAAACCGGCTATAAGGGTAACACTGCATGTTCCCCAGCCAGACATATGGATCCAGGTTTGTCAAATTAGTTACACCACGCACATCTCTACCGTAACTCTCAGTGGAGATGATATGATAATGAAAATGTAAGGCCTAAGCCACAGTCAGGAGATGGGGAATTTGTGGAGGTAATTTCCTTACTAAAGAATGCCCCGCTGAAGAGACGGGATGCTCTGGGAGCTGAAGGGTATCTGAGAGTAGATGCCAGAGTCTATTTCTGTGCTCAGGCCACTAACACATGCACACGTGAGGCCTTCTGAAGGGCTCTTCCTGAAGCTGGAACGCCAAAGGACGGTAGCCACGTTTCTGCACACAGAACCACCAGGCCTCCTTCACTAAGACTCTGCATCTGGCTTAGTTTTCAGGGAGATTTGAAATTAGCTTTTTTATAAAATAAAAAAAATTATAAATAAATATAAAATCCTTTTGTAATCTGGCAAAAGAGAAGCATTCCTGTGAGAACTGGCTGTTCATTTCCCCCCTGGGAAGACTGTGCTCATGTGCTCATTGTCCCCAACTCTTGTGTGAGTTCATAGGTTATAGCCTGCCAGGCTCCTCAGCCCATGAGTTTTTTCCAGTGTTTTCCTAAAGGATCTTCCCAACCCAAGGATCGAACCTGCATCTCTGGAGTCCCCTGCACTGCAGGCCCTGCGCCACTGAGGAGACTGTCACTTGGTCTTAACTCCTGACAGCCCATGAAGGAGGATCTGGATGATTATACACTGAACAATCTGGGATACCCAACTTCTTATGGGCTGGGTATTTCAATTTCCAGTGGCATGTTTATTTTAAATATTTAGGTCTGAGGCTAAACTATGGTAGTAGGAAAACATGGTAGATGACTTTTTTGTGTATTTTTCTAGCTATCAAATGATAATGCATTAACAATCATAAACAGAGTCATTTTTGTTGTTTTAACTATAAAATCAGATTTAATTTCAACAAATACTTATAATGGCCCTCTTTGCTGTCAAAATTTTCACTGGGTGATTTCACCTCACTGCCATGCAACAATGTGGTAGAATCCGTATTAGTATGGTTGGCTTTTTGAAAAACAGTTATTACTGAACCATATTCTTCTACATATGTCATTTAGTAAAGCAAAACCCTGCTGATGGTGAGAAGCCCAGTATACGAAATAGCACAGGAATTTCAAATCTGACCAAGAGATTAAACTTCAATGTACATTTAGTGCAGATTCAGAAGGGAAGTGAAAGTCACTCAGTTGCATCTGACTCTTTGAGACCCCATGGACTATATGGTCCATGGAATTCTCCAGGCCAGAATACTGGAGTGGTTAGCCTTTCCCTTCTCCAAGATATCTTCCCAACCCAGGGATCTGCCCACATTGCAGGCAGATTCTTTACCAGCTGAGCCACCAGGGAAGCAGATTCAGACACAATGCAAATTCATTCCGAGATCTGGGCATGTAAGCCACTGTAGTACATCATTTTTAGAGATACAGAGTCTGGAAGGCAGTTTGAATGCAAATCAAAATCATATGCACTCATAAAAACGTCTATGTAATTACAGGGTACCCAATCCAGTGCACAGCATCTAAAATCTAGTCTGAGAGTGTAAGGGCTAATTACTCTCCAGGATGTAAAAGGGCACTAAGCACCTGGAATCCAATTCCTTCCCACTACAATATGCACTAGTGGGTGTCTAGAAGTTAAAACACTCTTAGATTTCACATTTCTTTTATACCTCCAAATATTTGCCAACATATGTTATTCACTCAGACATATTTTAGAAACTTGTGAATTCTACTAGTTAAACATGATACAAGCAAGTTGAAAGAGCAGCCTCAGAAGCAGAGGGGCAAGAGAAATTGGCTGACAAGAATGTCACCCTGAGTTGGGACCTACTGAAGCTTTTGTTTTGTTTCCACTGCTATAGTTTGCATATTTAAAAGTGAATTTGCTCAGTACTTCAAAATAATTATTTTTCTTTACATTAAAAGAAAAAATATCTAGACATTCATTCTAGATTGTTTTATTGCAATGTGTAAGCTAATGATATGTCAAGTACCATGAGTGGCTATCTGATGTACCAAACATAAATAAAAAGGGAAGCGGGCTCAAGACTCTCACCCATTTTGGAAAACAGAGGAACACGACGGTAACCTGCAAAAGGAATCACATCTGATTAACACAATAAAAATACATTCATCAGCAGGGGCCCCAGTAGGGCTCCTGAGAAATAACATACTTTATTGTTTGTTGTTCAGTTGCTAACTCGTGTCTGACTCTTTGCAGCCCCATGGATTATACAGCATGCCAGGCTCCTCTGTCCACCACTATCTCCTGGAGTTTGCTCAAATTCATGTCCATGAGTTGGGCTATAGGGATGCCCAAAATATTTTCCACTGCTACAGTGTTAACTGTGAAAATGCACTGTATTCTCCTGAATCTCATACTTGGGGTAGATATAAATTGACTGTCTCATGTCAACAACTATCTGTTGTTGTGCCAGAAATCCATGTCCATTGAGTCGGTGATGCTATCTAACCATTTCATCCTCCGCTTCCCCCTTCTCTTTTTGCCTTCAATCTTTCCCAGCAAGAAATAATAAAGTACATATAAAAACTAGGACTATGCAGCTACATTCCATCATGTATATTCATTTGCCTCCAAAACAAAATGTTTGAAGTTTCTACTCCAACTTCATACTAAGTACCACACAGCTCATACTTCCCCCCATCTCCCGCCACCCCAAAAATGCTACATCTCCAAAATTAGCCATCACTCTTCTGCTTCAGAAAAGCTGTTTCCTAGGTACATCTCAGATGGTACTAAAAAAGTAAATATAAGGATAAAATTGGGAGCACACTGTAAATCACCCCAGAGATGTGACTGCAAGGCAGCTCTGAAAAGGGTCAAGATAAGAGTCTTGGGCTCCCTGTCTCTTCTCAGGTGGAAAAAAAGAGTCACTGCTTCTCTCTTCTGAATGGTTCCCATCTTTCATTCCTTCACGGCAGTCATGCCTACTCTTAACTGAAACAAAAGAACTATAATCCATGCAGAGAAATTTTCATATAAGTCAAGTTTGTCTAATTAGTTTTCCTAACATTCCCAGTCCCTAATCCCACCTTCTATATCAGAACGTACTTCTATAATTCCACTGGGAAGAACTATATCAATATATATATAGATAGATAGATAGATAGATAACAATATCAACATATATATATTTTTTCCTTTACATATCTGACTGTCATGAAGAAAGCTATTTGGTATATCAAAGAGTCTCTTTGTTAACTCAAGCTATATATAAATATTAGCACAGTCATCTTATTTTTCAGAATATTACCTCTGTTCATGCATAGAACTGGTAAAGTATATTGTCCAAGAAATTCATTTCCAGCTATTAAACCTTGATTTTCAGCAACAAAACGAATCAATGCTAATTCTGGCACCTGAATAACAAATGTGAATGTTTCATTCCATCTTGGATTAAAAGCTGAAATATAAAGGAAGAGACAGAATAAAAAAAAAAAATCAAATTCTGTTCCTAGGAGAAAATGCTTAATATCTGTTCTCTAAAATTCTTATTTTTAACACTTTAATAGTAATAATGAAAGCTGATGGTTTAGAGGACTTAAATCTTTAATGCATCCAATGAGAAAGAAATAATAATGGCAATAATAATACTTGTTAGGTATTTACAAGTGCTGGGCAATATTCTAAAAACTTTAAGGAGATAATCTCACTTAATCCTCACACCAGGGTTATCTCTATCCACATTTACAGATGGGAAACTGAGTCACAAAGATGTTTCATAACCTTCAAAAATAGCCATTTTTGTGTGTGTATGAATTAGCTTTCAAGAAATAGCCATTAAGTAGTGGGGCAGGAAATCAAACAAATGGTGTCTGATTTCACAACAGAAACATGCAACTGTTATACAATATGACTGTTGTGTTCAAGTATTTTATCAACAAAGGACTTGAGACAACAGGAAGTTATATAACATCATTTTTCTAGATCAGGACATATTATGGGAAGAACTACAGACAGTGGTTGGACTTGGAGCTCACTAATGTTTGCTCTAAAGTCAGCTCTTGATCCTTCTTTTGATTAAATGCTTATTTTCAAATCCAAAATTGATGAGTAATCTTTGTCCCTAGTGAAACAGATCATCCCAAATACTCTCCTGCCAAACAAGAAATCCAAATTGCATTACAATGTGACCCAAATCAGATAACAATTAAGCATAATTGAATGGAACCAAGAAATTCTCATCCAGATCAAATAAATGCTCTTTCTTTAATAAAAAAAAAAAAAAAGTTCAGGGAAAAATAATGCATTGTTTTTCATGTACAAAGGCAATGGTACCCATGCTACATAAATAGATTTGTCCTCTGTGTCATGTTTCAACACATATTGAAGCATCTGTGACTAATCATACCATATCTATGCTTTCTAGGGTGTATCTGTGGTCACAAGTGCACATTTACTAGGTAGGAATTCAGAATGCAGTCAATGCTAGTGAAAATACTAAACGAACTGACTCACATTGAAGTAATGACCATCTTACCTTGCCCTAATAGAGAAATAATTCAGTGAAGTACAGGAAACAGGTTTAAGAATGAAATCTCTATAGACACTGTAAAATGTCTGCACAAAATTCTTACACTAATTTATTCTCTGTCTTCTAATCCTGCTTGACCATACTCTCTCTTTCATACACACATAAAATCATACATGTGAAAGTCCTTTTAGTTGTCAAAATTAAAAAAAAAAAAATACTAATTTGATAGTTACAAATATAGTTAAAAATCTCGGGACTTCCCCAGTGGTCCAGTGGTTAAGAATCCACCTTGCAATACAGGAGACCCAGGTTCAATCCCTGTTCAGAGAACTAAGATCGCACATGCTTTGGAGCAACGAGGCCTCCCCACCACAACTAGAAAGACCGAGTGCTGCAGCTAGGGAAGCCTGTGCATCCCAGAGCCTGCGCCACAACCGGAGAGTCCCGCACCACGAGGAAAGACCCCACACGACGCAGTGAAGATGCTCCATGCTGCAACTAACACCTGATGCAACCAAATGGATAAATATTTCTAGAAAACCACTTCCTTATTGTGCGCAGACGTGACTGTTTTCCTCCCAGATGCTCATGTCTTTCAATGCACTACCATCACCCCAGTGGCCAGGCGATCTCAGCACCCTCTCGTCCCGCTATTGACACTTTCAGTCTTGCCGGTCTTCCTTCCTGCATCCTCCACCCCTTTCCTGATGGTGCAGCCCTTCTTTAAGACTTGACTTCTGCATCGTGTCACTGTGAAACCACATCCTGACTCTCTCCTGTATTTCTCATCTCTCTCTCTCACACTTCTTCCTCTCTACTCTGTAGAAACGATCTCTGTTAACACTCCGGTCTTAATGCTTTATATCCCTGTTTAAAAATTTTAATGTTATTCATTTTATACAGAAAAGAAAGTTGCTAATGCTGTGACATGGCTTTCATGATTTTCCATAGCCATCCCCAAAGCAAATCTCTCATTTTATCTCACAACGAATCTTTCTTAAGTATACTGTACTTGAACTTTTGTACTTTCTGCTAACATGTTAGAATTTTGTTTTCTCCACGTTTTAGCACACGTATTATTACTTTTGCCTTAAATTCCCTTATCCTAGGGAATTCTAAAGGAACAGTGGTTAGGATTCGGCACTTTCTCTGCCATCACCTGAGTTCAATCCCTGGTCAGAGAACTAAGATCCCACGAGTCTCAAAGAGTGGCCAAAAATGGAGAAAAAAGAAAGAAAGAAAGAAAATTCCTTTATCCTCAATCTCTATTAAAAAAAAAAATTCTACTCATTTGCCATGAACCATCTTCAAATTTGCCCCTTCCATACAATTCTTTGTACTTTCTTTAAAGCACTAATGACTCTTTCATAACAATTTCACTTACATCTCATATTCCATACTGCACTATAAGCTATCTATAATAGAATTAGTTGGGGCATACATAAGAATGCAGTTAATAGAGGTTTTAAGTTTTTTGATACTTAAAATCAGGCTTTTAACATGATAGGCTCAATAATGTCTAGTGAACCAAACTGAATTTTTGTAGGTATATTCCCATAAAGCCAGGGATGCAATCAAATTTCTAATGGGAGCTAAAACCACAGTATTACATAAGGGATGCATGGAATAAATCAATGTTCTGTGCATTTAGTCATGAAGACTCAAGTAAGGGGGATGGAGAGAACCAAGGATAGGTTACTAGAAGCTTCCTGACATTAGCAGTTAGCATTTCTTGACACTGCCATTTCAACTTTAACAGGAGCCAAATAAGGCAGGGAGTTACTACTAATATCCCTTCCCGATGATAACACAGGATGAGGTAATAAAACTTTCCAAATCTTTTTTCTCTCCTTTGTTCCTAGAGGCTGAGGTAGAGGAATATTTGGGGTTTGGGAGGAAGCAAACATTGGATTTGAGGGAATTATCACCAAAGAAGAAAAGTGAAAAGTGAAAAGTGAAAGTGAAGTCGCTCAGTCGTGTCCAACTCTTTGCGACCCCATGAACCAGGCTCCTCCCTCCATGGGATTCTCCAGGCAAGAGTACTGGCGTGGGTTGCCATTTCTTCTCCAGAGGATCTTCCTGACCCAGGGATCGAACCCAGGTCTCCTGGATTCCAGGCAGATGCTTTAACCTCTCAGCCACCAGGGAAGCCCTCCAAAGAAGAAAAAGATAGCTAAAACTGCCCCTGCTTCTCTGTCCATGCCATTCAACCTGGAGCATATTTCTAGACTCTGAAATGAAGTCCACTATACTTTGAGAATATTCACTCAAAGAAGATTCTACTCTCAAAGAATCAGCTGCAAGTTCTCTTCCTGAGTGATTCTGACTATCTGACTAACAGTCAACCCCAAGTATCTATACTTTTCTAATGTTCTTAATGATTTCAACTTCAGAGAATAAATAACAGTGTTAATACTGTATCATGTAAACTGTCATGAGATGCTGGCATACTGAAAATCTCACCAAAGTCACTTCTTTCATTCCTACATTTCCCTTCTGGCAAAAATAACTGAATTATGAATCCAAACACTATTATGAGTAGGTTTCTATGGCATACTGAGTCAGAAGCCACAGACCTTTGATCTAAAATATTCAAGCTGTTAAGTAAAACTATGCAACACACTATATCAGAGAAATCTTAAGCTCTTCATTTTACACAGAAGCTAGCAGCTAAATAGATTTGAGGCTGTCAAAATATCTCTCTTAATCAGTCAAACAAGAAAACATAAAAAGGAAGTAAAAATGGAAAAAACACTACTTCTTCAGGTCTGATACAGTTTTGTATCTGTAATTAAAACTATATCTAACCAACATTAAGTTATTATCAAATTGTTTTTGCTGCATATAATAATTTGGTCATCTTGAACATAATGCAAAAGCTTTTCCTTATGAAAAATAAATATGTATCAACACTCTATCAATACATAATTTTTAAGCTTTCCAACATGAAGTCTAATAGACTGATCAATAAAACATATTAGAAGCTCACCATTTTTTTTAATTACACGACTCTGCTGTTTCACTTGATCATTTGGAACCCCAAAAATTTCTACAATCACTAAGGTATCAGCTTTGTTTTGATAACTGGGAGGCAACTGGATACCACTGATGAGCTGCACAAAAATAAGCAAATTCAAGAATTCAGCAGAACAAACTGTATCACTGCTAACTTTCAAAATAAAATGTTTTCCAAAAATTATGATGAACTAAGTCAAGTCCCACCAAAAAACAACATAGAAAACAAGTCAAATCTTAAATTTTAGTCCTTTTTGAGTTAAATTTCAACTTAAGTATCGAAAGATGATTACCAAATTATTCCATTTGACCCAGATGTGATTATAGTAGAATACACATTCTCCAATATTTATGGTCAAACATATATTTTTATTATAACAGCATTTGTTATGATTGTTGTAAAGCAATGTTTAAAAATATTATGACCCCCCTTCTGCTATAATACAGACTGAGCACTCTGATAACTTGAACTATTTTTAAATCTGTATAGTCTATAAACAACAGAAAAAATGGAAACTATAAACATTACTTCTGAAATGTACGAAAAAGCACCACAAGATGTGTATAAGAGACAGGTCTTAATGCTTTATATCCCTGTTTAAAAATTTTAATGTTATTCATTTTATACAGAAAAGAAAGTTGCTAATGCTGTGACATGGCTTTCATGATTTTCCATAGCCATCCCCAAAGCAAATCTCTCATTTTATCTCACAACGATTGTGTATAAGAGACAGCTATAAACATTACTTCTGAAATGTACGAAAAAGCACCACATAATTTTCTATGATAGCATTTTCTGACAATGTAATTTATATGTTTGGATAAATTATCATGAATTTTCACCTTATCCATTGTTGTCTATATTATCATAAGTCACCTGGGTTTGAAAAATCAATTATTTCATATATACATATCTTAGGGGTTGAACAGAGAAAAATGTTTAACAAAGTAATTAATAATAATTTTATTTCACCTTCTATTATTCAAGCTAATTGTTGAAGCACAGATTTATTTCACTTTAAGGAACAAAGTGAAATGATGTTGTTAAAGTGCTGTACTCAATATGCCAGAAAATCTGGAAAATTCAGTAGTGGCCACAGACTGGAAAAGGTCAGTTTTCATTCCAATCTCAAAGAAAGGCAATGTCAAAGAATTCTCAAACTACCACAAAATTGCACTCATTTCACACACTAGCAAAGTAATGCTCAAAACTCTCCAAACCAGGCTTCAACAGTACGCAAACGGTGAACTTCTGGATGCTCAAGCTGGTTTTAGGAAAGGCAGAGGAACCAGAGATCAAATTGCCAACATCTGCTGGATCATGGAAAAAGCAAGAGAGTTCCAGAAAAACATCTATTTCTGCTTTATTGACTATGCCAAAGCCTTTGACTGTGTGTATCACAATAAACTGTGGAAAATTCTGAAAAGGATGCAAATATCAGACCACCTGACCTGCCTTTTGAGAAACCTATATGCAGGTCAGGAAGCAACAGTTAGAACTGGACATGGAACGACAAACTGCTTCCAAATACGGGAAAGGAGTAAGTCAAGGCTATATATTGTCACCTTGCTTATTTAACTTCTATGCAGAGTACATCATGAGAAATGTTGGACTGGATGAAGCTCAAGCTGGAATCGAGATTGTTGGGTGAAATATCAGTAACCTCAGATATGCAGATGACACCACCCTTATGGCAGAAAGTGAAGAGGAACTAAAGAGGCTCTTGATGAAAGTGAACGAGGAGAGTGAAAAAGTTGGCTTAAAGCTCAACACTCAGAAAACAAAGATCATGGCATCCGGTCCCATCACTTCATGGCAAATAGATGGGGAAACAGTGGAAACAGTGAGAGACTTTATTTTCTTGGGCTCCAAAATCACTGCAGATGGTGACTGCAGCCATGAAATTAAAAGATGCTTGCTCCTTGGAAGAAAAGTTATGACCAACCTAGACAGCATATTAAAAAGCAGAGACATTACTTTGCCAACAAATGTCCATCTAGACAAAGCTATGGTTTTTCCAGTAGTCATGTATGGATGTGAGAGTTGGACTATAAAGGAAGCTGAGCACCAAATAATTGATGCTTTTGAACTGTGGTGTTGGAGAAGACTCTTGAGAGTCCCTTGGACTGCAAGGAGAGCCAACCAGTCCACCCTAAAGGAAATCAGTCCTGAATATTCATTGGAAGGACTGATGTTGAAGCTGAAACTCCAATACTTTGGCCACATGTTGCAAAGAACTGACTGATTGGAAAAGACCTTGATGCTGGGAAAGATTGAAGGTGGGAGGAAAAGGGGATGACAGAGGATGATATGGTTGAATGGCATCATCGACTCAATGGACATGAGTTTGAGTAAACTCCGGGCATTGGTGACAGACAGGGAGGCCTGGGATGCTGCGATCCATGGGGTCACGAAGAGTCGGACACGACAGCAACTGAACTGAACGAAAGGAACAAAGTCTAAATAAAAAAGAACAGCATTTGAAGTGTACTAATTTATAAAGTGTGAAAGTGGAAGTCACTCAGTCTTGTCCAACTCTTTGGGACCCCATGGGCTATACGGTCCATGTAATTCTCTAGGCCAGAATACTGGAGTGGGTAGCCTTTCCCTTCTCCAGGAGAACTTCCCAATCCAGGGATCGCACCCAGGTCTCCCACATTGCAGGTGGATTCTTTACCAGCTGGGTCACAAGGGAAGCCCAAGAATACTGGAGTGGATAGCCTATCCCTTCTCCAGCTGACCTTCCCAACCCAGGAATCAAAGCAGGGTCACCTGCATTGCCAGCAGATTCTTTACCAACTGAGCTCTCACTAATGTAGAAATTGAGACACAATTTCAATTCCTGAGGATTATAATAAATAGGAACAAATAAATAACTTTGAATAAAGGGAAAAATGAAAGAAAGAAAAAGAATTAGACCATATCCAATACAAGTTTATTAAAAAGAAAAAAGGAGGGAAGAGAAAAGAAACACATGCCAATGTGTAATTTTTCCTTTCCTACCTCCACACATTATAGCACCCACTAGAAACCAGAGTGACTGCACAAATATTTAATGATCAGCATGGAATTGGCGCAGCAACCCACTGTAGTATTCTTGCTTGGAGAATTCCATGGACAGAAGAGCCTAGTGGGTTACAGTCTATGGAGTCCCAAAAAGTCACACACAACAGCGACTGAACACCCATACATCAGCTGACTATCAGCCCTCTGGGCAATATATCCTTTTCATTAGGGAGGTGTAACTCATGACCCAAAAAAAAAAAAAATTGCTAAGTAATAATGATAATTGAATATGAGCACTGAAATAGAATTTAAGAGATTTATTGTTCAAATAATTTGTACACTTTGATTCACAAAGTCCCTTCAGGGGCCACTGCAGAGGATGGATGTCAAGCAGATGACCCTTAGTGGTCAACCAGATAGCTCTTGCTTTCATCTGGTGGTCTTACTCAGGAGACTTTAAACTTAGGAAATGATTCCACAGTTTTTATAAGCTTGAAAATAACCTATTCAATCCAAAGTTCTCTGTTTATAGGTAACAAAGAGTAAACCAGAAATGCTGAATGACTTTATCAAGGACCTAAGAAAAATAATGGCAAAACTGGGTCTTCTGATTCTCAAATCATGCTTTCCACAATTTGTGCAAATAATCACAAAGCTCCCACGAGGCTATGAGAGCAGCTTCCCAGGAAAATCATTAACCCTACCTCTTTCACATCATGTCACCTAAGCCCCTTTTGGAGTATAAATAGGTGGCATTTATAAACATCTGTGCATGTCAGCTATCTTCCAGCTTTGCTTTTTCAAATTAACCTACATGTACTAAGCAAATACTTTGTGTCAGTGACTGTGGATAAGGATTGAGCAAAACATAGTCCTTATTTTTAAAGGACCCTCAGACAAGTCGGGGGAGAAAGACAAGTATAACAAGTAAATAATTATAACTTACGGTGTGGTAAGTGCCATAATGCATGCATGTATAGGGTTTTATGGGCTTCCCTGGTGGCTCAGTGGTCAAGAATCTGCCTGCCAGTGCAGGAGATGTGGGTTCGATTCCTTGGCCAGGAAGACCTCCCAGGAAAGGAAATGGCAAACCACTCCAATATTCTTACCTGGGAAGTCCCATGGAGAGAGGAGCCTGGTCAGCTACAGTCCATGGAATTGCCAAAGAGTCAGACATGACTGACTGACTAAACAACAACAACATAGGGTGTCATGGAAAAACAGAAGAAAACTTCAAAAGAAATGCAACTTAGCACAGGAAAAGGTTTCCAAAAAGAAGTGACTCTGAAAGTGTTGAAAATAATGAGTCAGAATACAACAGGCAGAAGAAGAATGGAAGAGTAGTCCAGTCAAAGGAAATAACATATGTAGTACCCAGAGGTGCCATTGTGGACCCCAAAACAAGGCTTCCATATGGTTTTAAAATGGGTTAAAAGGCTGGGAGTGGTGAGAGATGAGGCTAGAGGAGTGCGACAAAGCCAGACTAGAAAACAATCAGGAGACACAAATAAATATTAAGTAGACATGATCAGGTTACCCTCAGCAACATCTCTCTTGTTGACTTGTAGAAGATGGATCAGGATGACTGAGACAGGCTACCTAAAAACCCCTTAGGAAGCCAAAGGAACAGAGGTGATGACAGGTAACAAATTCCTTTAAAAAAAAAAAGACAGCAGCAAATGACACCAGATCAAGGGAATGATCTTAAAGTAAGATCTACAGAAGTTAGAGACTGATAAGACATGGGATGTGAAAGAGATGTGGAAGAATAGCTCCCAATTTTATGGCCTGAATCAACTGAATAAATGAATTTGACTCAATTCACTGAGATTTCAATAAAACAGAAGAGAGTTAACTAGGAAGGGATGTTCAGCTTTAATATTTTAAGTCTGACAGAACACTGGTAGGGATGCTAGATGGGCTATTAAAAATAAGCCTTTAGAGTCAAAAAATGAAGTCAGATTAGCAATGTGAGCATGTTTGTGGTTGAAACCATGAAAGTGTATCAAAGAATACAAAGAGAATGTTTAGTTTGAGATGAGGATTGAGAAAAAGCCTTTGGCAACATGAATATTTTAGGGGCACATAGGGGCTACCCTGGAGAAGAGAATGGCTACCCACTCAAGTATTCTTGCCTGGAAAATCCCATAGACAGAGGAGCCTGGCAGGCTCCAGTGCATGGGGTCGCAAAGAGTTAGACACGACTGAGCAACTAAGCATGCAGGGGCTTCCCAGGTGGCTCAATAGTGAAGAAAACACCTGTCAAATCAGGAGATGTGGGTGTAATCTCTGGGTTGGGAAAATTCCCTGGAGAAGGTAATGGAAACCCACCCCAGTATTCTTGTCTGGGAAATCCCATGGACAGAGAAGCCTGGTGGGCTACAGTCCATGGGGCTGCAAAACAGTTAGACATGATTTAGTGACTAAATAACAACAAAAGAGGAACCCACAAGTGAAAGTGAGAAAGAATTGCTTGGAAGTACATTGAAAAAGAAAAGAGGAAACACACAGAAGCATATCAGTGAGATTTGTGTGGATTAGGAAGGGGTCTGAAAAGGTGGCTGCTTCGGCCCAGCTATTCCCTAGAACAACTAGACATGTTCCTCTAATTAGAACAATGCAACTTTTTGAATTTTTCATTCATGCAAAAAGGCAACAAAAAGATATGGCAAGATGCTGCAACACCATCCACCTACAATACCTGAAAAGATTAACAGAAATTTAAAAGGTAATAAGGAAAATCAATGGAACTAAAAATATTAATGGGTACTACCTAGCTTATATCATAACTGAAAAAAAGGTAATAGTAATCTTACCCTTATTGTAAGTGTGAGTGGATTATTGTCTATTAGTACTTTATGTGGATTAAACTTTGTTTTTTTATCTCTCAGGAAGCTTGGTTTTAAAACATATCCAGAACAACCATTATCCAAAAATTTCCCATTTTGAAGATCCATAGGGAGACCAGGAGTCTGGAAATTTAAGGCCACTATAAGGGAAAAAAGTATTTTGACCTTGTCAGGAAATGAGGGACTATCTAAAGAAACATAGTTAAACAATTGAGTGAAACCTAATGATGGATTATATATCTTTGAACATTTTAAGAGCAAGTGTTTACCAAATGACTCATGATGTTTAAACATTCGTTGTTGCCATGTCTACATTAACAGATGAAGGTGAGTTTCAAAACTTAGTCTGTAAATTATTCTACAGCTTTTGAGTTAAAAAATCAAAATGGCACATAGCACAGATTACAGAATAGCAGTGTACATGTCAGATAACATTCAGGAAATATGAGAATAAAGAAAATCACTACATTAAATGCTGGAAGGGTTGACACCAATGTAACATAAACTTTCAAGTCTAAAGGGGTACTGTTATCTCTTGAGAAAGAGAGAAACAGGCAGAGCAATAATTGTTGTTAAAATATACAGACAACATCATAGAGCCTGGTAAACAGACACTGGTGGTATTCAGTACCACCATCTGCCCCCCACAGCCCACCCTACCATCCTGATCCCAATTGTTCCCTCTCTACAAACCTATGGGCCTTGCCACAGTTCAGTAACAGAAGAGTTAACACTTGGCACTTTCTAACTGGTTAGTCCCAGTGGCATACTAGTTGATCAGTTTGGAATAAGGAGGGTCTGACAAGGATAAATAACAGAGCACATTACTCATTTTTCAATATTATGAATTCAGAAGTGATTAAAACACAAAAAGCACAGGTCACTTGATTTGAAGAGGCCCTTATCAAATCTTTCATGCAAAGCACCTGATCCTCACTGTCCTCTTACGTTCGTTGTCAGTTTCTTTTTCCCCTTCCTACACTTCCCATGCAACTCTTCATGAATTTAACTTCCATGTTAAATTACCCTTACCTAGATTTATCCTCGGAAAAGGCAATGGCACCCCACTCCAGTACTTTGCCTGGAAAATCCCATGGATGGAGGAGCCTGATAGGCTGCAGTCCATGGGGTCGCTAAGAGTCGGACATGACTGAGCAACTTCACTTTCACTTTTCACTTTCATGCATTGGAGAAGGAAATGGCAACCCACTCCACTGTTCTTGCCTGGAGAATCCCAGGGATGGGGGAGCCTGGTGGCTGCCGTCTATGGGGTCACACAGAGTCGGACACGACAGAAGTGACTTAGCAGTAGCAGATTTATCCTATGCAACCCATTTAAGAATAAACTCAACTCTTGAAGTCAATGATTCATCATTGCTTGACTCCAAAACTTACAGGGTCAAAAATTTTTCAAAGGAAGCTCTTTTCCTTTGAAAATAAAACTGAATATTTTATTAGTTCACAAAATGAACTTATTTTGTCTTATTTTTGCAAAAAAAAAAATAAATAAATAAACCCAAACCTCAATATTCTATATAACATACCCATTTGACAACCTACATTCCAAAATTCTTGAGGATTAAAATTAGAAGAGTCAGCTCTTATTGCTTTGGGATATACTCTGGTAATGAACTTCCTGGTGTGAAGAATAAACTCCCTGGCTGAAAAACAAATTTATTAAAATATTGCAAAATATTTCAAATAAACTACTATGTCTATATATCTTTACAATATTGTATTGGTTTTGCCATACATCAACGTGAATCCACCACGGGTGTACACGTGTTCCCCACTCTGAACCCCCCTCCCACCTCCCTCCCTGTACCATCCCTCTGGGTAAGGTTACTGATATTTCTCCCAGCAATCCTGATTCCAGCTCTGTCTCTTATACACATCTAGATGTGTATAAGAGACAGGTCTTGGCAAAAGTATTTGCAATTCATGGAAATCAAAATAAATTCATGCTTTTGTTTCATGGTATAATTCAACTGTTATTGAAAAGTTAATAATAATTTATTTTACAACTTTATGTAATCATTCACTTGAAGAAAGAAACAACTGAATAACATTTCTTTTTCTCACATTCAAGTTAATTTCACTTTGACATAGAGCATATAAAAATTCCAAAATAAAATATCATCCATAATGGTAAATGGTATAAATTAGTTTTGAATCTTAAGTGACTTAAATGGAATAAATAGAAATGTGTAAAAAATATATGTATAGAATATGTATAGGAATTGTAAAGAAACTGAAACAGACTGTGTGTATATATGTGTTTGTCCCAGGTACAGAATGGTACAGAGTCTGCCTGCTAATGTAAGAGACTCTGGTTCAATCCTTAGATCGGGAAGATCTCCTGGAGGAGGAAATGGCAACCCACTCTTGTCTTCTTGCCTGGGAAATCCCATGGACAGAGGAGGTCATGGGGTACCACAATGTCACAAAGAGCCAGACACGACTTAGTGACTATAAAAAAATCACCATTGGATACCCCTCAAATTTTTTAACACAAATTTCATATTTCTCCAATGTTTTTACTCTTTCACTATGTAGATCCTCTTCCCACATCTATTTCAGCTAATATGGTGAGAGTCGTGGAAGAAATGATTATTGCCTACACCCACTCTATTTGCTAGTCAAGTTTGAGCAGAATCATTGCCACTCTCATCCTAAATGCCATTCTTTTCCTAAATGCATGGTCAGATAAAAAATTAGTTACTGAAGTTAATAGTGATTATAGTTAATTTAATTAACTCATTTCTAGAGGCTATACTTTCCTTGAGGAAAAATCCATTTTGAAGCTACTCATGTATAAATGTGTTTTGTGTCTCCAACTGTTACGATTCCTTATCTAGTCCTATATTAGATGCCTACCTTTTGATAAAACATGGACTTTTCTGGGTCTTAATTTTTTTCATCTACAAATTGATAAACATGAATGATCACTAAATATCCTTAATCTTAGAAGGTAAAAATTGTACCCAGACCAGGCTGCCAGATGGCTGTGTACCGACAGAGGAGCCATTTGTCTCTGAATCTTGTTTTCATTGTCTCCAGGCTCTAAATCTGAGGTGCGTTGCTCTACGCGGTACACCCCGAGATACACCTGTTAGGCCTGGGAAAAAGAATGGGAAGCGGACTCTGCCTTGTTCTCAGGCTTACATGGTGGGGAACATCATCAACTTGGAGCTTCCTTGGGGGCTCAGTGGTAAAGAATACCGCTGCCAAAGCAGGAGACTCAGGTTCAATCCCTGGGTCAGGAAAATTCCCTGGAGAAGAAAATGGCAACCCACTCCAGTTCTTTCCTGGAAAATCCCACGGACAGAGGAGCCTGGTGGCTACAGTCCATGGGGTCACAAAAGAGTCGGACATGACTTAGTGACTAAATAGCAGTTATCAACTTAAAAAGGGATGGTCTGTTGGTAGGGGAAATCTTTTCTCTCTTACCCCTCTTGAGTTCTTGTGACTGGACTAGTAATAAAATTGATGCCAGATTTATTGACAGGAGAAAAAGAAACAAAATTTAATTCATAGAAATGAGACCCTAAGAAGTGACCAAAAATCGGCAGCTTTTATGCTTTCCAGACAAAGAAACAAATGTGTGAGAAACTGACTGGAAATTAGTGAAGAATCTAAACAGTTTGAGCTTAGGGTCGTAATTAAATAAGGCACCAGGTTTATTTTTATAGGCTTCTCATCTCTGAATTCCCTATCATTGGTGGAAAGGATGTCCTACCTTCGAATACAGGGAGTGTACCTTTCACATGAGAGATTTATTTACTGTTTTGAAAGAGAAAGAAAAGAGGGAGATGTGTATAAGAGACAGGGTATATATATTTCCATTCTTCTGACATAGGCATATACTTATGCTTCAATTGAATCTTATTGTTAACTCTTTTTTATAAACTTCCATTTTTGACTTACTAACATGAAAGCCATTCCATTTCAATAACATTCACCTATGACATTATTTTTAGATTAATGAAAAGCATTCATATATATGAAAACTTGTTTCTGATTTTTCCTTATAATAAAATTAATGATGTTTATTATATTTTAAGAATGATGGACCTCCTTGTAGTACATCTTTCAGAGAAGGCAATGGCACCCCACTCCAGTACTCTTGCCTGGAAAATCCCATGGACGGAGGAGCCTGGTAGGCTGCAGTCCATGGGGTCGCTAAGAGTTGGACACGACTGAGCAACTTCACTTTCACTTTTCACTTTCATGCATTGGAGAAGGAAATGGCAGCCCACGCCAATGTTCTTGCCTGGGGACCGGGGAGCCTGGTGGGCTGCCGACTATGGGGTCGCACAGAGTCAGACACAACTGAAGTGACTTAGCAGCAGCAGCAGTAGTACATCTTTGACCAATCATTACTTATATACTAGAGCCAAACATCTTGGAATGCGAACTCGAGTGTGCCTTAGGAAGCATCAAACAAAGCTAGTGGAGGTGATGGAATTCCAGTTGAGCTATTTCAAATCCTAAATGACGATGCTGTGAAAGTGCTGCATTCAATATGCCAGCAAATTTGGAAAACTCAGCAGTGGCCACAGGACTGGAAAAGGTCAGTTTTCATTCCAATCCCAAAGAAAGGTAATGCCAAAGATTGCTCAAACTACCATACAATTGCACTTATCTCATACATTAGCAAAGTAATGCTCAAAACTCTCCAAGCCAGGCTTCAACAGTATGTGAACTGTGAAATTCTGAATGTTCAAGCTGGATTTAGAAAAGGCAGAGGAACTAAAGATCAAATTGCCAACATCCGCTGGATTTTCGAAAAAGCAAGAGTTCCAGAAAAACATCTACTTCTGCTTTACTGACTACACTGGAGCCTCTGACTGTCTGGATCACAACACTGTGGAAAACTCTGAAAGAGATGGGAATACTAGACCACCTTACCTGTCTCCTGAGAAATCTGTATGCAGGTCAAGAAGCAACAGTTAGAGCCAGACATGGAACAACAGACTGATTACAAACTGGGAAAGGAGTAGGTCAAGGCTGTCATCCTGCTTATTCTTTTTAATTTAAATTTATTTATTTTAATTGGAGGCTAATTACTTTACAATATTGTATTGGTTTTGCCATACATCAACGTGAATCCACCACGGGTGTACACGTGTTCCCCACTCTGAACCCCCCTCCCACCTCCCTCCCTGTACCATCCCTCTGGGTAAGGTTACTGATATTTCTCCCAGCAATCCTGATTCCAGCTTGTGCTTCATCCAGTCCAGCACTTCTCATAATATACTCTGCATATAAGTTAAATAAGCATCCTGCTTATTGCTGGGAGAAATATCAATAACCTCAGATATGCAGATGACACCACCCTTATGGCAGAAAGTGAAGAAGAACTAAAGAGCCTCTTGATGAAAATGAAAGAAAGTTGGCTTAAAACTCAACATTCAGAAAACGAAGGTCATAGCATCTGGTCCCATCACTTCATGGCAAATAGATGGGGAAACAGTGGAAACAGTGAGAGACTTCATTTTCTTGGGCTCCAAAATCACTGCAGATGGTGACTGCAGCCATGAAATTAAAAGACACTTGCTCCTTGGAAGAAAAGCTATGACCAATCTAGACAGCATATTAAAAAGCAGAGACATTACTTTGCCAACAAAGGTCCATCTAGACAAACCAAGGTTTTTCCAGTAGCTATGTATGGATGTGAGAGTTGGACAATAAAGAAAGTTGAGCATCAAAGAATTGATGCTTTTGAACTGTGGTGTTGGAGAAGACTCTTGAGAGTCCCTTGGGCTGCAAGGAGATCCAACCAGTAAATCCTTAAGTAAATCATTGGAAGGACTGATGCTGAAGCTAAAACTCCAATATTTTGGCCACCTGATGTGAAGAACTGACTCATTGGAAAAGACCCTGATGCAGGAAAAGACTGAAGGCAGGAGGAGAAGGGGACAACAGAGGATGAGATGGTTGGATGGCATCACTAACTTGATGAATATGAGTTTGAGCAAGCTCCAGGAGTTGGCGATGGACAGGGAGGCCTGGCATGCTGCAGTCCAGGGCGTCACAGAGTCGGAGAGGACTGAGCGACTATACTGAACTGAACTGACTTTTGGTTCAAGAAAAGTGCTCTATACTCTTTCCAAAGAAATGGTGATGCTACCTTTTATGACTCTACTCAGTCCCTTTTCAAATGCTGATCTAGTGTTTAATATGACAAGAATGAGAGAACTATAACCACTTTTGTTGCGCCCAGAAGTCCCAACCACATGAACAACAACAAAAACCGTCCTATAGTTTGAAATCATGGACTCTAGTAAAATAGGTCAAATTCAAACTCCATTCACAATATTTCACAGTAAAAATATACTTTATGTCACAATCCAACACCACATACACACACACACATTTTATAAAATAATACTTGTTTCCTGTATACAATATACCCTTCTATATTCTATTATTTAGTTCTATTCCATTCCATTTTATTATGTTCCATTTCATTCTATTCTGTTCTTTTAATTGCCATGTAGAGCTACTGAATAGATTTTTGGTCACAAGCCTCAGTTTACAACACAACCCGAAAAGCCCTAAAATATCCAGCATGTTTCTAACAGGTATTTTGAGGAGAGGAGTTAAAACATGCCTCAAAACCCTAAAGCACTGATGGCCAGCCCAAAGAGGTTACCACCATATATATTAGAATCTGCATTTCCAAATAGTCAGGAGCTTTTCTCAAGTTTTCTTTTGCAGGTTTGGAGGTGCTGGTTTTTCTGCTTCTACATAAGATAGTAGATTGCAGTTTTTAAAAAGGATATGGCAAGTCACCTTATTCTCATTGACTGTGGCTGCCTCAAAATGTGCCTCAGTGGCAACCTGATTATTTTGGATTAAAGTTAAGCAATGGCCAGTGCAAGAGGGACACTCTCCCTCTTTTCTTTCTCTTTCAAAACAGTAAATAAATCTCTCATGTGAAAGGTACACTCCCTGTATTCGAAGGTAGGACATCCTTTCCACCAATGATAGGGAATTCAGAGATGAGAAGCCTATAAAAATAAACCTGGTGCCTTATTTAATTACGACCCTAAGCTCAAACTGTTTAGATTCTTCACTAATTTCCAGTCAGTTTCTCACACATTTGTTTCTTTGTCTGGAAAGCATAAAAGCTGCCGATTTTTGGTCACTTCTTAGGGTCTCATTTCTATGAATTAAATTTTGTTTCTTTTTCTCCTGTCAATAAATCTGGCATCAATTTTATTACTAGTCCAGTCACAAGAACTCAAGATGGGTAAGAGAGAAAAGATTTCCCCTACCAACAGACCATCCCTTTTTAAGTTGATAACTGCTATTTAGTCACTAAGTCATGTCCGACTCTTTTGTGACCCCATGGACTGTAGCCACCAGGCTCCTCTGTCCGTGGGATTTTCCAGGAAAGAACTGGAGTGGGTTGCCATTTTCTTCTCCAGGGAATTTTCCTGACCCAGGGATTGAACCTGAGTCTCCTGCTTTGGCAGCGGTATTCTTTACCACTGAGCCCCCAAGGAAGCTCCAAGTTGATGATGTTCCCCACCATGTAAGCCTGAGAACAAGGCAGAGTCCGCTTCCCATTCTTTTTCCCAGGCCTAACAGGTGTATCTCGGGGTGTACCGCGTAGAGCAACGCACCTCAGATTTAGAGCCTGGAGACAATGAAAACAAGATTCAGAGACAAATGGCTCCTCTGTCGGTACACAGCCATCTGGCAGCCTGGTCTGGGTACAATTTTTACCTTCTTCACTTTAGAGATGCAGCTTCCAGTCTATTTATCTCTACCTCATAGAAGCCCACTTTTGCTAGTGGTAAAGAATCCTACCAACACAGGAGACACAAAAGACACGGGTTTGATCCCTGGGTTGGGAAGATCCCGTGGAGTAGGATCCCACTCCAGTATTCTTGGCTGTAAAATTCCATGGAAAGAGGAGCCTGGTAGGCTACAGTCGCAAAGAGTCAGACACAACTGAGTGATTAGGCACTCATTCATTCATAGATGTCCACAAAGTTCACCCTGGCTTCAATTTCACTGCCATAAGCCAATCAATCGTAAGGGAAATCAACCCTGAATACTCGCTGGAAAGACTGATGCTGATGCTGAAGCTTCAGTATTTTGGTCATCTGACGTGAACAGCTGACTCATTGGAGAAGCCCCTGATGTTGGGAAAGATTGAGGGCAGGAGGAGAAGAGGGCATCAGAGGATGAGATGGCTGGATGGCATCACCGATGCAGTGGGCGTGAATTTGGGCAAACTTCAGGAGATGGTAAGGGATAGGGAGGCCTGGCATGCTGCAGTCCATGGGGTCTCAAAAGAGTCCGACGCAAATGGGTGACTGAACAACAACAAGCCTTTGTCATCTCCTCCCTACAGCCGGCATCGCTCATGCTGCCAACAGAGGCATCTTTCAGAAACGTACAAGGGATCGTGTAACTCCTGAGATTTCAATCTTCTGCTCCCTTACAAAGTTCGAGTTTCTTGTAATTTAGCTTTGCCTACCTCTGCAACTTTGTCACTCATTACTCTCCCACATAAGCTGCTCACCACAGCCCCTCCCAACAAAGTGTCCATACTGGACATTCTCAAGCAAACTTTCATGACTTAGAGAAATAAATTAATGGTTCAGTTCTGTGAAATAAAATGTAAAGTGACCTGAGGCATATAACCTTTTAAAAATCTGTTAAATATGTTGAAATTGCATTAGAACATAGTTTTATGAACATCGTTGACCAACTTTGACATCTTAAAAGTGAATATAACTTGTTTAAACACTTCTTCTATTTGAATTATAAGAATTTACCTGCCAACTTTGTAAGTTTTCGGGCTTGAGACTCCCCAATAGAGTTGCTTTCATTAAATTGTTGATATAGATTTGAATGATGAAAACTTTTGAACTTCTCAACTTTAGTATAAATAACAAGATCAGATAGGGCCATAGATATTTTTATCTTTGTGGTGCAAACAAAAAAAAAAAACAATAATTTCACAATTTTGCACTAATCATTTGAAAAATTCTTTTTCCAATAAAGAAAATACGCTTTCAAATCAATGATTTTAGTTTTTTCATAAGATTATATCCTCAAAAACTATTTGGATTTGGTCAATGTAAATATGTTCAATGATAATAGCATTTGATGTTACTTACCAGGCAATCTAAACCTAAAATCCCAATTCATGCAGTATGTACTGAAGATGGCAATTATTTCTATTTCCTTTTCCCAAAGGTCTTAGTTTAGTCTCACGAATTTTACAAGTTCAGGAATTTTAGAATATTTCCCATGTGATCTAACATTTTGGAATAACTTCTACTGTATAATACACTATTGTACACTTTTCCAGCCCAGGATCTATATTCTCTGCACTTCTGTTCAGTTCAGTTCAGTTCAGTCGTTCAGTCGTGTCCGACTCTTTGCGACCCCATGAATCGCAGCACATCACGCCTCCCTGTCCATCACCAACTCCCGGAGTTCACTCAGACTCACGTCCAAGGAGTCAGTGATGCCATCCAGCCATCTCATCCTCTGTCGTCCCCTTCTCCTCCTGCCCCCAATCCCTCCCAGCATCAGAGTCTTTTCCAATGAGTCAACTCTTCGCATTAGGTGGCCAAAGTACTGGAGTTTCAGCTTTAGTATCATTCCTTCCAAAGAAATCCCAGGGCTGATCTTCAGAATGGACTGGTTGGATCTCCTTGCAGTCCAAGGGACTCTCAAGAGTCTTCTCCAACACCACAGTTCAAAAGCATCAGTTCTTCAGTGCTCAACCTTCTTCACAGTCCAACTCTCACATCCATATATGACCACAGGAAAAACCATAGCCTTAACTAGATGGACCTTAGTCGGCAAAGTAATGTCTCTGCTTTTGAATATGCTATCTAGGTTGGTCACAACTTTTCTTTCAAGTAGTAAGCGTCTTTTAATTTCATGGCTGCACTTCTGTTAGCCTCTTCCAAAGTGTGTGTGTGTGTGTTTTCAGGAAAACATTGCCAACAATGCTCAATCCATGTGCTTAAGTGTCGATCATGTGGAGTGGGCGTGGCTAAGCAGAGTGCATTCCCCTGGCAATAGTAACCAACTTAGGCATGTGTGCATGCTTGGATCACAGCCAGCCTGCTGTGATCCAAAAGGAGTCATCTTGGGCAGCTGAATGATAGATAGGACTTTCAGATTTGAATCTGAAAGCATGTAAAACTGAAGCTTTGCAAAGGCTTGCACCCATATTAGGAAAGTGGGGCCAAAGTTGTCAGAAAGAAAATTCTGTGGACTTTGCTTAATACACTTTAACCAATCATTCCTGAAATTAGATTCCCTTTCTTGAATGTTTCATTTCTATGGACCAGCTGAATTAATTCATATTTTACTTAAACCAGCTGAATTACTTTTGTATCGCTTGTAACCTTGTATACCTTCCTTTGTCATGCTAACTTGTATACTTAAAATACTAAATAATATAAACAGTGATTTTCTTGTTTCTGACAGTAAGCTCTCTTTCAGGGCAGAGACATTATCTTTTGTACACTGCACAAGATCTAATATATAAGAAGGCCTAATATTTGTTGGCTGTAGAGAAAAAGAATTTACGAACAGCTAACACAGGGAAAGAGATAACAACTTTTAAAAATTTATTTTCCACTTCTAATTTTTCCCAAATAAATTTAAATGATAAACTACAGTGATTACAAGTAGGAAAAAGATGTTTTCCTCCAAAAAGTTAAAAAATTCTCAACTAACAAAAAAAAAAAAAACTTTTAAATCACTTGTAAGATTTTCACAAAACGTTGCCTCACCTTCTTTTTCCTGAAGAGTGGGATTCCAACCACCCGTTTCGACTGTTCTTCCTTTGCCAAATCATCTTGAAAATCACCCACTGGTTCTGGTTCTTTGGCACCACTTCCATCCTCCTCTTGTTCTACCTCCTCCTCTTCTTCAAATTCCTCTACCTGCCCATGCTTATCAGAACCTTTCCTTTCAAGGGTTTCATGTAAGGTTCCTATTTTCTTGTTTCTAACTAATATTTTGAATTTTAATGCCTACAGAAACAATTTGAAAGAGATACAATTATACATGTACAGGTAAATTTGCACTTGTCACGGTCACTGAAAAGTCTTTCATCATATTTTCAATTTGCCCAGAGTAGTAATATATGTAGCTCTTTTTTCCATATTCCTAAAAACCTAATAGAAACCAAGGTAGCTGGTTTCTCAGCTACCTGGTGGCTCAGAGGTAAAGAATCTCCCTGAAATGCAGGAGACCTGGATTTGAACCCTGGTTTGGGCAGATTCCCTGCAGAAGGGAATGGCTATCCACTCCAGTATTCTTACCTGGAGAATCCCATGGACAGAGGAGCCTGGCAGGCTATAGGGTTGCAAAGAATCAGACACGACTGAGCAACTAACACTACACTAGGCTATCCTTTTTATCAAAATATATTCACCTAAATACTCACAGGCTATTACCTAGGAACATTGCAAAGATACACCACTATAATTAAAACTAAGCATTTTTCATTGATCTCTAGCTTAGTTTCATTGGCCAAGATAATAGCATCAGGCTTTTTCTTAGCCTGAGCTTCTCAGACAAAATATTACCTCTGGTGAAGGTAGTCTGTCTGAAAAATTATCAAGCGTATATGACAGCAAGGCATCCCCAAAAGTAGCGAGCAAAGTGTCGGCCATCACTTCTTGTTGGGAAGGGGAGCAGTGATTTTCTAAAGAGAGCACCACTGGGTACTCAGATGCCTAAAAAAATTAACCATTACCACAGTTAATAATCAAAACTCCTCAATAACTTTAATGCAATTAATAGAAGTACTTAATTGAATTTAAAACTAACTTCTAATGTTCGGTACCTTAGCAAAATAATTACCTATTCTTTAAACTGAAAATACTTTTGAGTCTGACAAAACAGGGAACATCAAATCTGTATATAAAGGTAAATTAGTCCTAGTTGTACTTAAAATACAGGGGGGAAAAAACTGAAACTCCCAACAGTTCAAATAAATTTATTAAAACTCCCGATTTTTTAAAATAAATTATAGCATATTCATATAAAGGAATGATAAAGATCTGTCACAAAGGAAGTAGAGCTATATATACTGCTATAGAAATACGGTATCTATGATCTAGTCTTATGAAAAACAAGTTGCCAAAAAGTAAGATTCTACATTTTTACTTTACAAAGTGTGTGTGTGTGTGTATATATATATATATGTTTTGATATTTTTAGGAAAAACTTTAACACTGATATGTTAGAGAAAATGTTAATTTTCTACTTTTTTCTATTTTAAATTCTACAATCAAAATTCACTGTATTATAATTAGAAACAAAGATAAAGATGTTTTCCGGTTTTACATAAGAAAGAATATCTAGTAAGTAAAAGTGACTTTGTATGTGTGTGTGTCTGTGTGCACGCTAAGTCACTTCAGTTATGTCTATTCTTTGTGACCCTGTGGACTGTAGCCCACCAGGCTCCTCTGTCCATGGGAATCTCTAGACAAGATTACTGGAGTGGGTTAAAAGTGACTCTACAAAGGTATTTTCCACCACTGTAACTTTTAAATTTGTCACAAAATAGTGAACATTACTCATTTGGAGATATTCAAAATTATTTTCTTTCTTTCCACATATAATTTTCAGGGCATATTTGTCAATTTACAGTAACAAGAAAAGGAATTGCAAGGTCTGCTGAATTATTACAGACCTTTGATATATATGTCATATGTCATATTGCATATAAATACCACATTAAGTCTGAGTCTATTAATTTCTTGTGCTGCTGTAACAAATTACCATAAATTAGGTGGCACGAAACAACAGATATTTATCTTTTTATAATTGTGGAGGCCGAGATTTTGAAATCAGTTTCACAGGCTAAAATTAAAATGTCAGCAGGTTCTAGGGGAGATCTGGTCCCTGCCTCTTCCAGCTTCTGGTGGTGGCCAACGTTTCTTGGCTTGTGGTCATATCACTCCAGTGTCTGCCCCTCATCTTCGCATTGCCTTTGTGTGTCAAATCTCCCTCTGCCTCCCATGATTAAGGATATGATACTGGCATTTAGGACCCATTCAGATAATTCAGGGCGGTGCCTCAATGGTGTCAAGATTCTTAACTTATCATATTTACAAAGATCCTTTTAACAAATAAAATGACATTTACAGGTTCCAGGAATTAGAATCCAGTATCTTTGGGGCTCTTATTCAGCCTACAAAATGATCTTCTTGTAAATACCCACATATATTTATAGGGCTTCCCTGGTGGCTCAGACGGTAAAGAATCTGCCTGTGGAGACCCAAGTTCAATCCCTGGGTCAGGAAGATTCCCTGGAGAAAGGAATGGCAACCCATTCCAGTATTTTTGCCTGGAGAATTCCTTGGACAGAGGAGCCTGCTGGGCTACAGTCCATGGGGTCACAAAGAGTTGGATACAACTGAAAAACTAATACTTTCATTTTCATTTATACATATATAAACTTGCATAATATCAAGAGAAGAGTGTAAATTTTTTCCCCAAATATAATAAGTGATTTTGAGTTTAGGCAAAGTGAAGGCCTAGCAAATGGATTTCTCAATTAGGCCCTGACTTCACTCACTGGGAAGAGGTCATTGTCTTCTGCAGTCTTTGTTCCATCCTCTGGGAAGATCATCTTGTCTTTATCCTCCTTGGCCATATCTGAAGTATGAACTGAGGAGTTGGCTTTTCTTAAAGCCAAACAACTTTTGCAGCTCGCTTTCTGACTAAGGGTGGTTTTAAGGTTCCCCTAACAAGTCAGACTTATCTTTGGTTTTTAGCAATCTAATACCTTCAAAAACTACAATTTCATATATGCTTGTTTCTAGTAAGTCACATGTGCTGGTACTTATACTCAAAGTTCTTTCTGGGCCATAGATATCAAGTGTATTTTATTTCATTGCTCTCTTATCCCCAAATTAATGGCAACTATGTTGAGTAGAAAGTCTAAACTTCAGTCTAATCTTTGCTACAAAACTGTGTCACTGTGTCCAACTGAGACGTTTCACTGAGTCTGTTCAAAGCCTTTTTTTTTTTTTTTTTTTTCATTCCATCACATACTCTTTGGAGTCTTAGAAGCTGTAGATGTCTGTCCATCCTTGCAAGGCCTTTGAATTTTCAGACAGTCTCTATTTCCTTTTATTCCCTCAGTTATACACCCTGAATGAAGTGGGAGAGTTTGGTACAAAAATATTTGGGAAGAGCATTTCAGATGAAGGGAATAGCAAGTGGAAAGGCTTTGAGATGGGTCTGAAAAGAGGTAAGGAGGCCAGAATGGCCACATGAACAAGGCAGAGAGGAGGAGAAAACATCAGGGAGGTAATGGTAAACAGGTCATGTAGAGCCTTGGGACTCATGGTACAGACTTTAACTTTTATTTTGAGGTTCGTGACATTGTACAGGAGACAGGGATCAAGACCATCGACATGGAAAAGAAATGCAAAAAAGCAAAACGGCTGTCTGGGGAGGCCTTACAAATAGCTGTGAAAAGAAGAGAGGCGAAAAGCAAAGGAGAAAGGAAAGATATAAGCATCTGAATGCAGAGTTCCAAAGAATAGCAAGGAGAAATAAGAAAGCCTTCTTCAGTGATCAATGCAAAGAAATAGAGGAAAAGCACACAATGGCAAAGACTAGAGATCTCTTCAAGAAAATTAGAGATACCAAGGGAACATTTCATGCAAAGATGGATTCGATAAAGGACAGAAATGGTCTGGACCTAACAGAAGCAGAAGATATTAAGAAGAGGTGGCAAGAATACACGGAAGAACTGTACAAAAAAGATCGTCATGACCCAGATAATCACGATAATCATCTAGAGCCAGACATCCTGGAATGTGAAGTCAAGTGGGCCTTAGAAAGTATCACTATGAACAAAGCTAGTGGAGGTGATGGAATTCCAGTGGAGCTATTTCAAATCCTGAAAGATGATGCTGTGAAAGTGCTGCACTCAATCTGCCAGCAAATTTGGAAAACTCAGCAGTGGCCACAGGACTGGAAAATGTCCGTTTTCATTCCAATCCCAAAGAAAGGCAATGCCAAAGAATGCTCAAACACAGTTGCACTCATCTCACATGCTAGCAAAGTAATGCTTAAAATTCTCCAAGCCAGGCTTCAACAATACATGAACAGTGAACTTCCTGATGTTCAAGCTGGTTTTAGAAAAGGCAGAGGAACCAGAGATCAAATTGCCCACATCCGCTGGATCATGGAAAAAGCAAGAGAGTTCCAGAAAAACATCTATTTCTGCTTTATTGACTATGCCAAAGCCTTTGACTGTGTGGATCACAATAAACTGTGGAAAATTCTGAGAGAGATAGGAATACCAGACCACCTAACCTGCCTCTTGAGAAA
>SJYT01006505.1:35219-174350 GCA_006410635.1 Cephalophus harveyi | reverse complement strand
CATTCTTTTCTATATAAATAACTGCCATCATAGTACAAAATATGCCAAAAGTTGAGGTAATACATTTTTGACATTTGTGTCTTGAAAGTAAAATATCTGAATGTTGGTAAAATATTTACTATTAAATAGAACAGTATTTCTCAAACTTTTTGGCCATAACTCATGGTAATAAATATGATTTACATTAAGACACAATACACATGCATGCATACATATACACACACATAATATAATTACATAATTAAACAAAAAGTTCCTTGAAACTACATGTACCTTCCTACCTGAGATCTGCTTTAATAAATCTACCTTTAATGATATACTCCCTGGAGAAGGAAATGGTAACCCATTCCAGTATTCTTGCCTGGAAAATCCCACCGACAGAGGACCCTGATGGGCATACAGTCCATGGGGTCACAAAGAGTCGAATATGACTGAGCATACACACATAATGATACATACTACATGGATTTTGCTGCCAACTAATGGATCATAACTGACAGTTGAAATGTCACTGATCTAAACTAAGGCCAAGCATTATAGGATTTTGAAACTAATTATCTTATGTTTAAATAACTGTGACTTAACAAAGGCATGTACATACTACGAATGCATATTTGTGTATCGCTTGGATAACAGTTTTAAACAGAAGCTTGCTGGTGAATGTATAGCCATGGTATACAACAGGTTCATTTTGTGATCCATCCCAGCAGTCAATTTCCAGACAGCGGCATCCTTTCACAAGGGCGCTAGTAAAATTTAAACAAAATAAAATTGTCACTCCTGGATTATAGGTTAAACCTTTAGCCATATTCCATGGACTATACAGTCCATGGGGTCACAAAGAGTCGGACACAACTGAGTGACTTTCACTTTCACTTTTAACCATATACTACCTGGGTTTTATTGCCTACTAGTAGATCAAAACCCTCTGTGGTTTTATAGAAAATTTTTTTTTCATGGAGGACAACCTTAAAAATATTGCTTCTTGCTAAAATCTCTAGATAGGTTTAATTCTATCCATGATCAAGCCAACTTTTAGCTGCTTATTTTAACTACATGGTTTGGTCCCCAGCAAAAAATGAGGGGATTGCACTGTGTCATGCCAAACCCTTTACTCAGAAGCTTATAAGAGAAACCTCTCTTCAGTGGTGGTATGGAGGCCACTTTTCACTATCTCACACTGAGTGAAATGATTGAATAATGAAACATGGGAATGAATCATGAAAAATTTCTCACTCAAAAAAGAAATTCTCCACTTAAATAAATCTAAGGGGGGGTTTCATGAATTAAAATCTTTAGCACAGTTAATATTGGTTTTTCTCTTTTAAAGAGGGGGAAACTGAGACATAAAAAATGTTATATTCATCAGGTAATTAACAAATGAGGGACTGGGAGGAAAGATCAACACCAGAAACTTAAATATTAATAGATAAACATCACTCTACACTACCTCTCACAAGTAGAGAAATTTTGAAAGACTTTTATCAAACTGTATCCCTCATAGGTGGGTAAGGAAATAGAGTAAGAAATATAATTAAACTTAACTTTAAATGTTCACAGGAGTAGAACATTTTCTCAGAATTCAAAATTAAATTTCTGTATTTCTAAATCAACCTGTTGAAAAGGTATATTTTCTCTCAAAAAAATATAATGAGGTATGAACAGAAATTTCTGTAGAGCTATGAATGGGCTTACCTTTATAGGATTTTAAGTGGGTATATTTCTGAATTTGTGGATTTATGGATTTACTTAGATTTTAAATTATAGAAGCAATATTAATTTGTAAGTTTGATGTTATCATGGGATTATAAGATATCTTTTCTATGATTTTTCCTAAGTAATATCACCAATCACATAGCTTTGAATGGCATCTATATGCCAAGGGCTTCCAAGCTTAGTTTTCCAACCTGGATACTTCTTCTAAACCCCAGATACATATATCCAACTGACTATCCAGCCTAGCCCTTTGATAACTAATTGATATGTCAAACTGAACATGGACATCACGGAACTTTTGCTTTTGAATCCCACCCTACAATGGCTTCACCATCTCTGCCCATAATGTCATCACATTCTAGGTTATCAGGCCCCAAATCCTGATACTCCCTCTCCCTCATTCTTCTCTTCAAATTGCCTGGTAAATCACCTTGTTGGCTCTGTTTCCCTAAAATATTTCAAATTCAATCATGTATCTCAACTGCTGCCTCATGAATTAACCATCTAGATCACCATCATCCCTGGACTCCTACAATATTTTCCCAAAGCATCTTCCACCTCCACTCTTTCACCATTACTCTTTCCTCCGCAGTAAAGAAGAAATTAAATTATGACATTTTCCTAAGGAAAACCCCTCCAATGACTTCCCTTTGCAACCAGATTAAATCCATTCTCCCTTCCATGGTCTCCAAGACCCTCATAAACTTGCCTATTTCCTCTAATTCACCTCTCTTCCTTCTCCATTCACTCATTTATACCCACACTTGCTGTCTTTCTCTCTTGTAAACATGCCAAGCATTATTACTTCTTCCCTTCCTACTAGATCTTCTTCTTCTTCTTTATTATCACTCAGACCACAGCTATACTCTCTTGAGAAACCTTTCCTGAACCTTCAGTTAAAGGAGCATCCCTTACCCTACAATTACCTTCTATCACATTACCTTAGTTCATATGACTCAGTCCCTGGAAATACTGGTTTCCTGCTTTATTATCTGTCTATTCTCATGAACAAATGAGTGCAACCACTTTGAAAATCTTACTCACCACTGTATCTTCAGCTGACTGACTAAACTAAAGCTGAAGGCTAAATTGGTATAAACAGTATGATACATTATTAAAAACAAAATTAAAGATGCAGCATAGACTGCCTTTAATCTGTGTAAGTCGGCTGACATATAAACATATGTATTATCATCTATAAATGCTACTTTTTTTTCTTTTGGCATGGAGATATCTGAGAATTAATTTTGACCATATTTTTCTTTAAAGTACACGATGCTCTGAATAGCTAAATAAGATTTTGAAAGTCTTCTTCATATTTTTCCCACACAAAATATCCAAATTGTTCAGGAAACTTCAGAGGGCCAATAACCAGGGAGAGGAGGTTGGCAGATAGGATTAGAAGGACAGTGCATGATAAGGGCTTCCCAGGTGGCACTGATGGTGAAGAACCCACCTGCTAATGCAGGAGATATAAGAGATGCAGGTTCGATCCCTGGGTCAGGAAGATCCCCTAGAGGAGGGCACGGCAATGCACTCCAGTATTCTTGCCTGGAGAATCCCATTGACAGAGGAGCCTGGCGGGCTGCAGTCCATAGCATCACATGTAGGACATGACTGAAGTGACTTAGCATACACACACACATGCATGATAACAATACAATGAATAAAGTATACAACCAACCAAAGGTTGGATATTCAGGATATGCACCAATCAAAATTTCTCTACCCTACGGTTTTTGTAACGTGCATTGCCTTCCTTTACTGCGAATTACAGCCTCCTGGAGTAGAAACCACTAGGAACTTTCAAACATTTTTTAAATGTAATGGATTCGAAAATTGAAAGAAATACCTTATATATCCCCAAAGGTCACTTGGTCCCCATAATTGGTCAGATATCAGGTATGTATTATGTGAACTTGAAATAAAATAATCAGTCAATGGATGAGTCATATCTTGGTAAACATGATCATACTTATTATCAAATAGCAGACATTCAGATGAATCCATGTATCTTCTAAAACCTTCAAATGACATCTGGTGTGCTTGTTTAACTATAAAAAAATAAAAAGAATGCAGAAATATCATAAATAGTATAAAAATTACATTTCACTTTAAACTTAGTAGCAGAGCATGTTTCTAAAGTATTCATTTAGAATTTATACTAATCTATTCTAAGTGTCTTTGGAAACAAATTTTTCTAAGGTTTTTATTTTTAGTTCTTTCATATCAACATTTAAGTAGATCTGTCTCTTATACACATCTAGATGTGTATAAGAGACAGTATCAACATTTAAGTAGACTAAATATTACTAAATCATCTCTGTTCTTTTAATGTTTAAAAAATACATACAAGACTACTGTATTTTTTTTTAATTTTATTTTTACTTTATTTTACTTTACAATACCATATTGGTTTTGCCAAATGCTAACAAGTATGAAAGGGGATATTAACAATAACACAATAATAGTGGGAGACTTTAATACCCCACTTACATCTATGGACAGATCAACTAAACAAAAAATTAACAAAGAAACGCAAACTTTAAATGATACAAAAGAATACTGTATTTAAAATAGATAACCCACAAGGAACTACTATTTTTAAAAAAATTTTTAAATAATCAAAATACATACAAGAAAAGGACATGTGTCATAGATTCATGAATTTCCACACGCTAACCATCCATGTAACCAACACCAAGGTCAAAGAACAGAACACGACAGCACCCCAGAAGACGGCCGCTAACTTCCTAGTTTTCCTCCATACCCCAACCCCCAACTGCCAAGTATACTCAATGGTATGGCTTATAGAAGCACAGATTAGTTTTCTTTAGTTTTTGTGTTTTACATCAATGAACTCACACAATATGTATTTTTTATGACTGGTTTGTTTTGCTCAACATTATTTATAAGATTTATTCTTATAGTGGCACACAGATATTTTTTATTCCTATTTTTGTATAGTTCTCCATTGTGTGAATATACCACAATTTATCAATTCTATTCTTGATAAGCATTTAGATAATTTCCAGTTTGGGGCTATTTACAAAGCTATACTGCTATAAATGACCAGTATATATCTTTTGGTGCAAATATGTACATGTTTCTATTGGGTGCATTCCTATGAATCGAATTACTAAGTCATTTGCATATAATTATCTTTAGCAAATGATCTGTGAATTTTTTTACTCAGTATCATATATACCAAAATTATCTATTTAAGCAGAACACTGGCTCTGGAATGAGACAGCTTGGGTTAAATTCATTTATTTGTTATATATGATGAGCCTGTTAACCTCTCCCTGTCTTAGGAATGATGACAATCATAACACCCATTCGTGCATACTAGCACTGTATATTAGATCTATAAAGGTTAGTTACTGTTGCTTTTGTTGCTGATAACTCAGTTTGCCTCATATTAAAAGTTGGTGTGAGTATTCACTTTAGAGAGTGGTCCTTGGCAAAGCATTTTATTTCTGGGAATTTAAACTACAGAAATAGAGACTCAGACAAAGCATGATGTGCAAGAATGCTCACACTAGCATTATTTATAAAAGCAAAATAAATGGGAGGAGGGGAGGAAAGAGATTAAATCTCAAAATATGATACAATACTAAGCAGCCATTACAAATAATGTATCTGAAAAAAATACATAGTGACATTATGAGTCGGACACGACTGAGCGACTGAACTGAACTGAACTGACATTAAGTAAATGTTTATGACATCAGAAAAACGAAAAAGCCAGCATTCAAAATGCTATTACAATCTTACTTTAAAAAATGAAAGCTAGAAGAAAATACATAAAATGTTTATAGTGATGCAAACTAAACTCTCTATTTCAAAGCTATGCAAATTAGAAACATGCAAGTGTATGGGGCAAATGCTTCATATATCGTAATTGTAATGATTTCCATGAATTTATTCTTTTTCCCGGTGCAATTACCAGTGATTGGCTTATAGCTCTTTGAACTATTAACTAAGTAAATATCTTTGGTAATGGAATAGAAAACAAGCTCATGTTATGCCCTTAAAAACTACCAGACTGAGATGACAGTTAATCTGATGGATTTTTATATTTAAAATAAAATGAGGTTCTCCTCATTTCGTACATGTCACTTATCACTGTAGGACAAGCTTGAGAAACTTAGCAGCATTTGGGACTACAAGTTCATAATTCAAATTGGCCCCAGTAAGTCTCTAAAGTGATCAATAGCCTTGTAAATGAAATGAGTGGTCTTGCCTGTGTGCAAAACTATCTGAATGGAAGCAGAGGAAGACTCAAAAGATGGAATGGATAATATTATACTTAAAATGTAAACACAATTCCGAAATGTCAGTGGCACATTCCACTATGCCTTTGTACCTTTTAAGTTGGGCTTCCCTGGTGGCTTAAACTGTAAAGAGTCCTCCTGCAGTGCAGGAGACCTGGATTCAACCCCTGGTTGAGCAGATCCCCTGGAGAAGAAAATGGCAACCCACTCCAGTATTCCTGCCTGGGAAATCCCATGAACAAAGGTGCCTGGCAGGCTACAGTCCGTGGGGTCGCAAAAAATTTAGCGACTAAACAACAATCATTTAATTTACCACCTGCAGGTAACAATTTGAAAGTAAGTGTTCTAAAAATCTTCACTGGAACAGGGTCATAAAGTGCATGTCTGTGAACTGGTTGTTTCCAGGTGGCAATGATATAAAGAGTTTGAACCAAAACATAAATCAATTCACTACTTTCTTAGGGAAAGTCTTTGCAATTGAAAGTAAAGACTCAGCATCTGGGCTCATCAGATGTGCTTAGAGACGTACTTGTTTGCCATTCTGATACAAGCTCTTTATCTTGCTGCAAACTTGCAAGTTTTAATGATCAAACTCTTACTAGCACTATCTTCAGTCTCACCACAACGATGCTTAGAAGCATCCAAAGTCTTTATGTGGTACTGAGTCACGAGCCAAAATCTAGCTTATGACCAGTGAGACCAACATGATTTGATCCCTGCCTATCTCTCCAGGTTCGAACCACACTGTCCTCTTCCTGTTCCTTGCTTCTCCACGTCAGGGCCAACACTTCCCTTACCTAGACCTCAGACCCTTCTCCCATTTTGTCACATGACTGTTTCTTTCGCATCATTTTTGTCTCAGCTCAAATGTTACATTCTCCATGAAGGACTCTCCTAAACACTCACCTGAGCTAGACCTTGTGGGTTGTCTACTCTCTATTTTATTTGATATTTTTTTTTCATAGTACATAGTACTCTCTGAAACTATCTATTTGTATGTTTAATTATTGTCAGTCTCCTTCCAACCCTTATCAGGAATATAAGACCTAGTTTGCCTCATTCTCCACTGTATCCTCAGGCCCTAGAAACATGCTTGGTTGCCACAAATAAATATCTCAGTAAATCAGGAATGTATGAGTCCATGAAGGAATGTTTTGTTTTGTTAGAACCCATATCATGATATTTAAGCACTGGTAGCCATAAACCAGTTTGCAAAGGCAGAACTCAGGCTTTCACATGCGTGCGTGCCTGCTAACTCACTTCATCTTGTTTAACTCTTTGCGACCCTATGGACTCTAAACTGCCAGACTCCTCTGTCCATGGGATTCTCCAGGCAAGAATACTGGGGTGGGTTGCCATGTTCTCCTCCAGGGGAATCTTCTGACCCTGAGACTGAACTCACGTCTCTGGTATCCTTACCACTAGTGCCTCCTGAAAAGCCCTGCACTTTCATATAGTCCTTGTTAAATAAATATTCTGAGCTATTCTATTAATCTCTGTCGGGTTAAACAGCATGCTTTAATAGTGCTTTTTCTGCAACTATATGAATATTGCATTATATTATGTCTTTATTATTTTATTTAAAAATAAGTATAAATGGAAAAAATTGAAGTGCTTTACCCATTAAAGATGAAACAAAGATCAAAAACTATACAAGAGATCACTAGCCAAAATAGTTATTGGACTTAAACCAGATGATTGAATAGGAAAATGAAAGAAAAGCAAAAATCTTGTAATGTTTATGAAATGTTGTAGACAATTAAGTGTAAACAACAGAGAAATGAGTGATCACTTGAAAGATACAGAAACAGTTAAAAGAGAGGAACTGGACAATGAAAGAAAGTGGTGGTTACATAACATAGCTTTCTAAAAGGTAGGTACACTGTCTGTAAATTACAAAATTATAACTGTCAATATATAGTATTACCCAGAAGAAAGCTGACCCGATCAAGTTTGAATTTGAAAATTTCTGTTAATAAAAACAGTTTGCATATAAATATTTGATAAAACGTTCAAGTACAAGCATACCTTCTTCAATAGGCTCATATTTCCGAATGATCTCAGAAGCAATACTTTTATTGAATTGTCAATATATAATATTACCCAGAAGAAAGCTGACCCAATCAAGTTTGAATTTGAAAATTTCTATTAATAAAAAGTTTGCATATAAATATTTGATAAAACTTTCAAGTATAAGCATACCTTCTTCAATAGGCTCATATTTCCGAATGATCTCAGAAGCAATACTTTTATTGAAGTCAAGTGTATACTGCTCTTGCATCAAAAATTCGACCAGGTTCTTTTCTAAAAGAATTTTCCGGTTTTCAGAATACGTGTTGAAAATCTCAATAATTTCTTCTCTGTATGTAATAATTCGATAAATTGTTCTAAATTCTTCTATGGTGATTCTTCCTTGTTTCAGCCTGTCATTATCCTACTAAAAAAATTTACTGGTGGGCTCACATTTCGAATGTAAAAAATACACAAAACAAAAATGTTAGAGTAGTTGTGTAACATATATACCAACTTATTCTGAAAAGAAGTTACACTGGATTCTTATTTTAGATAAATATATAAAACTGCATGAAATGATGCCAGTTTGGGAATGACTAGTGGATAATTACCACTTAAAACCTGGTGGCCTTATTCTCTATTACTACTTCTGCTTTGCAAATAGGTTGGATTTCACACATATGTGTTAATATACAATATTTGTTTTTCTCTTTCTGACATACTTTATATGACAGTCTCTAGGTCCAACCACATCTCTAGACCCAATTCCATTCCTTTTTAATGTATAAAGTAGATAACTAATAAAACATATACCCATTTGAATGCGGAGTTCAGAAAAACAGCGAGGAGAGATAAGAAAGCCTTCCTCAGTGATCAATGCAAAGAAATAGAAGAAAACAATATAATGGGAAAGGCTAGAGATCTCTTCAAGAAAATTAGAGATACCAAAGGAACATTTCATGGAAAGATAGGTACAATAAAGGACAGAAAGGGTATGGACCTAACAGAAGGTGAAGGTGAAGTCACTCAGTCGTGTCCGACTCTTTGCAACCCCGTGGACTGTAACCTACTAGGCTTCTCCGTCCATGGGATTCTCCAGGCAAGAATACTGGAGTGGATTGCCATTTCCTTCTCCAGGGGATCTTCCCAACCCAGGGATCAAACCCGGGTCTCCCACATTGGAGGCAGACGCTTTAACCTCTGAGCCACCAGGGAAACCCGGATCTAACAGAAGCAGAAGATATTAAGAGGAGGTGGCAAGAATACACAGAACAACTACACAAAAAAGATTTTCATGACCCAGATGATCATGATGATATGATTACTAACCTAGCGCCAGACATCCTGGAATGTGACGTCGAGTGGGTCTTAGGAAGCATCACTAAAAACAAAGCTAGTGGAGGTGATGGAATTCCAGTTGAGCTATTTCAAATCCTGAAAGATGATGCTGTGAAAGTGCTACACTCAATATGCCAACAAGTTTGGAAAACTCAGCAGTGGCCACAGCACTGGAAAAGGTCAGTTTTCATTCCAATCCCAAAGAAAGGCATCCAAAGAATGCTCAAACTACTCTCCAAGCCAGGCTTCAACAGTACGTGAACCATGAACTTCCAAATGTTCAAGCTGAATTTAGAAAAGGTAGAGGAACCAGAGATCAAATTGCCAATATCCACTGGATCATCAAAAAGTCAAGAGAGTTCCAGAAAAGCATCTACTTCTGCTTTATTGACTATGCCAAAGCCTTTGACTGTGTGGATCACAACAAACTGTGGAAAATTCTTAAAGAGATGGGAATACCAAACTATCTGACTTGTCTTTTAAGAAATCTGTATGCAGGTCAGGAAGCAACAGTTAAAACTGGGCATGGAACAACAGACTGGCTCCAAATAGGGAAAGGAGTATGTCAAGGCTGTATATTGTCACCCTGCTTATTTAACTTATATGCAGAGTACATCATGAGAAACTCTAGGTTGGAAAAGCACAAGCTGGAAGCAAGATTGCCAGGAGAAATATCAATAACCTCATATATTCAGATGACACCACTCTTATGGCAGAAAGTGAGGAACTAAAGAACCTCTTGATGAAAGTGAAAGAGAAGAGTGGAAAAAGTTAGCTTAAAGTGCAAAATTCAGAAAACTAAGATCATGGCATCTGGTCCCATCAGTTCATGGCAAATAGATGGAGAAACAGTAGAAACAATGACAGACTATTTTGGGGGGCTCCAAAATCGCTGCAGATGGTGACTGCAGCCATGAAATTAAAAGATGCTTGCTCTTTGGAAGAAAAATTATGACCAACCTAAACAACATATTAAAAAGCAGAGACAATACTTTGCCAACAAAGGTCCGTCTAGTCAAAGCTATGTTTTTTTCTGTAGTCATGTATGGATGTGAGTTGGACTATAAAGAAAGCCGACCATTGAAGAATTGATGCTTTTGAACTGTGGTATTGGAGAAGACTCTTGAGAGTTCCTTGTACTACAAGAAGATCCAACCAGTCCATCCTAAAGGAAATCACTCCTGAATAGTCATTGGAAGGACTGGTGTTAAAGCTGAATCTCCAGTACTTCGGCCACCTGATGCGAAGAGTTGACTCATCTGAAAAGACCCTGATGCTGGGAAAGATTGAAGGTGGGAGGAGAAGGGGACGACAGAAGATGAGATGGTTGGATGGAATCACCAACTCAATGGACATGAGTTTGAGTAAACTCCAGGAGTTGGTGATGGACAGGGAGGCCTGGTGTGCTGCAGTCCATGGGGTCTTGGACACAACTGAATCAGACACAACTGAGCGACTGTACTGAATGAGAACATATTGTATAGCACAGGGAACTCTATTCAGTGCTCTGTGGTGATCCTAAAGGGAAAAGGAAATCTGAAAGAGGGGACATATGTATACTTTTCTCTCATTACCTTTGCTGTACAGTAGAAACTAACACCCTATCTTAAAGCAACCATACCTCAATACAAATTTAAAAAACCAAAAAAATCCTGGTGGCCTGGGCTGCCCAGTTTAAGTAAAGAAGCAAACCCTGTTCCTCAGGAGAATTGCAGCCCATAAGTAACTCTCTGCCCAGAAAGACTTGCCCAACTTCAGGCTGAGGTATTAATACTAGTGATTCTTCAAGACTGAGGACGTCCCTGAACCATCTGGATTTGCCTCAAACCTTGTCCTCACTGCAGTGATGACATCCACCTTCCCAAGAGGTACTTAGGTGTGCTCAGTCATGTCCGGCTTTTTTGCAACCTCATAGACTGTCACCCACCAGGTTCCTCTATCCATGGGATTTTTAACGTAGGAATACTGGAGTGGGTATTTCCTTCTGCAGGGGATCTTCCTGACCCAGGAATCGAACTGGGATCTCCTACTCTGGAGGCAGATATTTTACCAGCTGAGCTACCAGGGAAACCTATCATTGAAGATGGGAAGTTATAATTTTGGTAGAGAAGGAAAAGGAAAGCACAAAGGTAAGTAATAAGGAGAAGAAAGATGAGGCCTGGGGAACACAGTGTCAGCAGAAGAAAAGGGAGAAGAAGAAAAGTGGTAAGCAAGGAAGGTTCAACTCTGAATACTGAGCCTCTTAACAGCAGCCTCAATACTAATATAGGGTATCAATGTATTAATATCTCCCCTGTAGGATAGAACTGAAGATCAAAAGCTTTATATGCCAATTGTCACCAGTCCCAGAGCCATGGTAGACCAGGACATGAATTAACTCCAAGGAAGGAAAGAAAAAACAATACACTATTGCCTGTACTCAAGTGAGAAATGGAATATTTCCTGCCATATCAATAAACAAAGGATATCATCAGTGATTGCAGCCCTCCAATGTGAGCTGGCAGGGGGCTTCCCTGATAGCTCAGTTGGTAAAGAATCACCTGTAATGCAGGAGACCCCAGTTCAATCCCTGGGTTGGGAAGATCCACTGGAGAAGGGATAGGCTACCCACTCCAGTATTCGTGGGCTTCCCTTGTGGCTCAGCTGGTAAAGAATCTGCCTGCAGTGCGGGAAATCTGGGTTTGATCCCTGGGTGGAGAAGATCCCCTGGAGAAGGGAAAGGCTACCCACTCCAATATTCTGTCCTGGAGAATCCAGGGGGGGACTCTTTACAGTCCATGGGGTCACAAAGAGTCAACAGGACTGAATGACTTTCATTTTCACTTTCAATGTGAGCTGGTGAGCCCTGAGGGAACTCAGGAAGGAAAGAACACCTGCTATCAGACTGCAGCCACTCCCCATGTTGAGCCCTGCGGAGGATATGAAAACACAGAATAATGACCCCAGATAGCTGAGGTGCATACCAAAGGAATGATTTCAGGGAGCCCAGACACTTACATCTTCCTATACTTAGAAAAGCACTCAGCTACTTAAGATATCTGGTTTTCTTTAATTTACAATGATCTTTTGACATTCAGACTACCTACCCTTTGTAAAATTTCTATGTAACCTGGGTCCCCCTTGCCTTCTCAGAGCAATTCTCCAAGGATTACTTTAGATGCTACCTCTCAGGGTCAAAATCCTAAAAATTCCCATCAAACAGAACATAACTGTCAACTTTTAGGTTGCATGCATTGATTCAGTTGACAAGAGTATATGTGCAGAAATAAATTAATGTCAAATACAAGTCTGATCTCTCTAACTCTTAAATTTCTCAGTGTTTCTCCTCTGTTTTCAAGACAAAATCTAAACTACTGGCATCCAAGACCCTCAAAGACATGGTTTCTGCCCCCCCACCACCACCACTTCTTCCATGCACTTCACACTGTTCTGTGAACTGAATCAGTTACAATATAAATACCAGGCTGCCTCTTACTATTGTAAAGGCTGTTTCCTCTGTCTGGAATATTGTTTTCTTTTTTATTTAAGTTGGTTGGGAAGAGCCCCTGGAGTAGGAAATGGCAACCCACTCCAGTATTCTCACCTGGAAAATTCCATGGACAGATAAGTCTAATGGACTGTAGTCCATGGGTTACAGAATCAGACATGACCGAGTGACTGAGCATGAGCATGAATTTCTACTAATCTTCACAAAAATGTCCTTCTCTCGAAGTCTTCCCTATGTCCTTCTGTGTCTCCTCCCCAGGACATGTTAGAGAGCCCTACCTAGGATTCCTAGAAGATTCTATACCTGCTTCTCTACTGGGGTTTATTATACCAGAATAAAACCCTTACGCATCCCTTCTAGAACTGTCTCAGATGCAAAGTCTGTCGTTTGTTTCCCATATCCTTAGTACATATAGGGCTTCCTGTTGGCTCAGGTGGTAAATAATTTCCCTGTAGTGTAGGAGACCTGGGTTCAATCCCAGGGTGGGGAAGATCCCCTGAAGGAAGAAATTGCAACCCACTCCAGTATTCTTGCCTGGAGAGTTCCACGGACAGAGGAGCTTGGCAGGCTACAGTCCATGGGATCACACAGAATCGAACATGACTGACTAACACTTAGTACATATAAGAGTGTCTGACTGAGGCCTTCAGAACCTGATGATTCTGATGAAATATGGTCATTTACTTGGAAAAAGGAACTAAATATCTCCCTAAAACTAGGGAGAGCAGGAAAAGATGTCTTTTAAAACATATTACAGAAAATATGCAAAATCTCAAGGCCCACTGCAGGGAATACTACAGCTTTTCAAAATGTTACATATTAATCACTTATAGTTTACAACACAAAAAAAAAGAGCAATGAAATCATCTTTCTCCAGTTTACAAAAAAATAAAAGTTCATTAAGTGGTTATTTTTTGCAAGGCATTACAAAAAGAACTTTCCCAAACAATTTGTGTATAATTTTAAAATATGTCTTTTGAGGACTTCCATGGCAGTTCAGTGGCTAAGACCCCATGCTTCCAATGCAGGGAGCCAGGGTTTGATCCCTAGCAAGAGAATTAAACCCACACGTCATGCAGTGCAGTCAATAATAACGAAATAAATAAATAAAAATTTAAAGTTTGAATCATTTTTTTAATTTAAGAAACAAAATATATCTTTTACCTTAAGCCTATGACCCCCATGAAGGTAGACACTTTATTCTTTTTTTATTCCCAAAGCCTATTACTGGAAGATGGAAATGGGAACCTTTTCCAGTATTCTTGTCTGGGAAATTCCATGGACAGGGGAGGCTGGCAGGCTATGGTCCAAGAGGCCACATGGGGCTGCAAAGAGTCAGAGATAACTGAGCAACTAAGCATGCCCTAAATTAGGAGCCTAGTCATCATATGTTTAAATGAATGATTGAATCCAGGAGGATAAAAGAACATATTAAAATAATTATGTTGTTACTCATTCTGATAGTACACTTTAGAAAACAGAATAAATGTCTTTCACGTTGTCACCATTTCCATTGCTCAGTTTGCTAGTAAAAAGATGAAATGTTACTTAATAAAAAACATTATAAGAAAGCTGATCTATCTGATGAGAAAGCTGAGCTATCAAAGCCAGAACTTCTAACATAAAATGTAGCATTTTAAAATTCTCTTTGAAATTACCCTAAAAACAATGTATTCAAAATATAGTCTAGGAAATCTGATGACTTGCAACTTTTTCCTCAAACTCTGACATAGTTTTCTTATGATCCTTGGGAGAAAAGTTATGACCAACCTAGACAGCTTATTAAAAAGCAGAGACATTACTTTGTCAACGAAAGCCCATCTAGTCAAGGCTATGGTTTTCCCAGTGGTGAGGTATGGATGTGAGAGTTGGACTATTAAAGAAAGCTGACCACCGAAGAATTGATGCTTTTGAACTGTGGTGTTGGAGAAGACTTTTGAGAGTCTCTTGAACTGCAAGGAGATCCAACCAGTCCGTCCTAAAGGAAATCACTCCTGAATAGTCATCGGAAGGACTGATGCTGAAGCTGGAACTCCAATATTTTAGCCACCTGATGTGAAGAACTGACTCATCTGAAAAGACCCTGATGCTGGGAAAGATTGAAGGTGGGAGGAGAAGGGGACAACAGAGGATGAGATGGCTAGATTGCAGGTAAACTCCGGGAGTTGGTGATGGACGGGGAGGCCTGGCATGCTGCAGTCCATGGGGTCACAAAGAGTTGGACACGACTGAGCGATTGAACTGAACTGAACTGACATACTAGTTTAAACTAGCAGGCAACTTGTTCTTTCCCCTTTTCTTACTCCCTGTCTCCGTCTGTCCCTAATGCATGCATGCATGCTGTGCATGCTAAGTCACTTCAGTCTTGTCTGACTCTTTGCGAGCCCATGCACTGTCGCCCGCCAGACTCCTCTGTCCATGGGATTCTCCAGGCAAGAACACTGGAGTGGGATGCCATGCCCTCCTCCAGGGTCTCTTAGGTCTCGAGCACTGGCAGGCAGGCTCTTTACCACTAGCACCACCTGGGAAGCCCTAATGCAGATACAGTAATCAGAGGCACCTAAGATTCAGTCTTCCCTGAAGAAGGCCTTTGTGCACATCTTGGAGTCTAGCCTGAAGAAGGGAGCTTGGGCACACAAGCTGCTGTGCAGAGGGCACACTCCTTGTCCAGAGGTCACACCTCTTGTCCAGGGGACACACGGGCTCCAATAGCCAGTGGGGCTTGTGTTTCTGGGTTCAGCTGAATCACGGCAAATAGAGAAATATAAGCTCTTGAAATTGAAAAGGATACTATTTCATATTCAGCCAGCAATCAAGACTGTAATCTAAGACTAGCTAGGTGAATTGAAATGACAGAAGATATTTCCTAAAATTAGCTTGTGCTGTGTTTTGCTGTGCTTAGTCTATCAGTTGTGTCAGACTCTTTGGGACCCCATGGACTGTAGCCCTCCAGGCTAATCTGTCCATGTGGATTCTCCAGGGAAGAATACTGGAGTGGGTTGCCGTACCCTCCTCCAGGGGATCTTTCCTGCTACAAATTAAAAACAATGATTAAAAACAATTTTTTTAATTTAATAAAGGTATTTTAAAAAACTTAGAGAACTACTGTTCAAGTCAAGACTCAGTAATTAATTTTGGAAAAAGAAGTTTAGAATATTTCGCCAGGGTGATGAAGTTATACGTGGTTTACTCAAGTTTTATAATAAAATTTCACCTTGTCAGAAAGTAAATTCATGTTGGAATTTATGTCAACTATTAAACACTTAGGAAATCAATAAATATAATGCAATTTTCTCTATTTTTTTGAACAGTTATGATGTAGCTTCAACTAAAATTTATTTGGTGCCTACTTTATGCCGAGCCTGATACTAGGTACATTCACAAATGATAACATTTAATATTTAGAACCATCCTGCAAAATAAATACATTAGTCTTCCTATCCTGCAGATTAAGACATTTGCTCAGAGATTTCTGACTTGTCAATCAAGTACTGCACAACCAGGTTCTAACAGACTAAAGAATTTCTACACCAATAAGCTTGTTAATGATAACAGCTCTGAGACGCTGAGCATCTTTGCGTTTGTGTGGACACTAAAAAAAAAAAGATTCACTGTGATTCATTTTATGTGCTCTGGCTAATAGGTGTATCGTTGCTGAGTGGAGAGATCAGCAACATAAGTTAAAGCAAAAGAGTTGGATGTTTAAGCTTAATCTTGAGCTATCTAGAAAATTCAGTTAACCAATATATTTTCCCTAGGCATAGTACTTAATCAATATTTTAATCCATATACAGTAATTTCACCTAAGGCAACAAAGCATTTTCTATTAGGAGAATTATTTAAATAGAAGATAATGGTTTACCATAATCATCACCCTTGTTTATACATAATTCATGCTTCTAAAGTATCTGAGGTCATTTTAAAGGGGTTTTTGAAGTATTCTAAGGAATCTCTGCTCCTCTAATTTTTATAATTAACATTGTTTTCATAGCCACTTTAAAAAGGTTTTGCTAAACAAAATAGACCTTCAGCCTGGCTATGTCCAAATAATCATAAATTCCAATTAATGAGCTATTTATTTAATTGTTATACCTGTTGAACATTCTACATAATGCTTTTCGATACAGCTTGCATTTTACTCAAGTGCATTTCAAAGACCTATCTCTATCTTGCAGCTAATTCAAAGCAACTTGAAAATCACTAAGATTTACAGTATTTCACATTAAATACAGATTTAACATATTACTCCCTCTGTATTGTGCTGAATGTGAATTTTATTAAACCAGAAAGCACACAGCTGTTTCTCTCTTTGGGCAATACCACTGGGGGAAAATTCTATGTGTAAAGGCCTTTCACAGAAATTTGTGTTCTTCAGGTATGGTATTAGAAATTAATCAAAATTCTTATCGCTTATGGCAGCACAGGCTACTTGGAGTGATAGAAGCAACTCTGAATTCTTTGTCTTTTACAGCAGTCTCCTGAGTTCAGTTTTTCTTTTCTGAACCTCCTCTTTTGGTTAGTAAACCTGAGGACTAAATCTGACTGAGAGAAATGCTTGCTCCTCTCTTTCTGCTTATTTTCGGAGCAGAGTCACCAATCGCCTTTCTTCAGAACTAGCTCTTCAAGGATATTTACATGATGAAGAGATAGTACTTCATTCCAGAGGAAAAAGCAGGTTTGTTTACTGTCCGGGATAACATTAATAATGACACCCTCCGGGACAAAGATCAGACAGGCTTATTGCCCATAATAAAAGCTCTGGATTTCTTAAGTTTTCTTCTGAGGTCCCTCTCGGGTAACACACCCACTGTATGTGCACATGTCACCAGGCCCTCCTCATATCACTTTGCGAACAGGGCTAGGAGAAATGGCAGCAAAATGGTGATACCCTGGCAACTGGTCTATTTGGGAGTATCAAGCTGTCTTTTTTCTCTGAACTGGAATGTGCCTCTGCAAGCATTCCTGGAACTCTACCAGGCTCACTGGTTAGCCCACATGTGAAGTAACAACAGGGGCTTCCCTGGTGGCTCAGACCGTAAACAATCTGCCTGCAATGCAGAAGACTTGGGTTTGATCCCTCAGTCAGGAAGATCCCCTGGAGAAGGACATGGCTACCCACTCCAGAATTCTTGCCTGGAGAATCCCACAGACAGAGGAAACTGGAGGATTATAGTCCACGGGGTTGCAAAGAGTTGGACAAGACTGAGCGACTAACACTTTCACTTTCAGAGTAAGACGGGCTTCCCAGTTTAGTTGGTTGGTAACAATTTCACCATAGATTGTGTTATCTGGCTTCCTAGTTCCAAGAAACAAAATCATACTCAGGATGTCTACCTTCCTAACTATCTGGGTTGGCTAGTCTAGTATTCTTGCCTGATTCACCAAGAAATTTGCCATCTTTCTAGTAAAAAAAAAAGCTCTAACACGCAGCTTTTTCTTTTTTTCATGATATTTCCGTTCATCCTCTAGTGACAGAATTGAGCCAGGTTCCCTTCCTACTAATTCTTCTTTAAACAAAGGGAAGTGAAAAGTCACTCAGTTGTGTCTGACTCTTTGCGACCCCATGGACTATAGAGTGGGGTCTCCAGGCCAAAATACTAGAGTTGGTAGCCTTTCCCTTCTTCAGGGGAACTCACAGTATAATTCCTTGAAGATGAGTAAAATATGATTTTTCTCAAGATTGCCCATGCCTTCTATAAATCACTAACATCCAATCCAGTTACATTTCATCATTTATATGATTTGATCTAATCAGATGACAAATCTTAATCTGATGTGAACATCTATGCATTCTCAACAGATTGTTCTAAGCAGATAACTTGGTATTATTTCAAATTTTATCAACAACTCTTGATAAAATTTCCTCTTAACTAAATGCTTTCCATTTTGATTATAAATATATCTAACATAATTAATTGCTTTAGTTTCTAAGAGACTAATCTTTCACATGCATTTTCTGTAGAAAACATACAAGTAGCTATCCACATTTTCTTATATTGGATGAAGTCCTTCCTAGGGTGGGATATGCAGGGGACGGATATTATCTCACCTTAAAAATGTATTTCACATGAATAGTATTGCACTGAATATCCAATTTTTCAAGTAGTTTCAGAGTTTTTTCTAGGGTAATTTTTCCACCTTTGAAGTCATCTCGAACCATCAACAAAAACCATGTAGGAGACACACCGAAAAAAGAAGTTAAGGAAATTCTCACAGAAAGTCATTAAGTACTTAAAATGACTAAGAATATTTTGTCTCTCTTCAATGTTTTTCTTTTTCTTTTCAGAGGACAGTCTATCTAATGCCTAATTGAGAAAATAATTTTATGATAAATAATATTTAAAACAAAATTAAGTAGGTACTATTTAGTGCTAAAGGTATGAAAGGACTTAATAAAATAAGAATTATAGGAAAAGAATAAAAATTAACATTTGAGAAATCCAGCTGTTACTTGGGAAATACAGTCTATTGTCTGAAGACATGAACATCAAGATCTTTCTATCACTTGATCTCTCTCAGGTTTAGTGTCCTCATCTGAAAAGTGGTCAAATTAATACTTCAGGAGGGTAGGGGCATTAAATGAGCTCATAATATATCATTCAACATAGTTTCTGTTACTGAGAGTTCAATAAATAATAACCATGTCTGGTATGATTATTACCATTATACTAGCCAAATGTCCAGCTACTCACATGCCTCCAAAAGCAACATTTTAAGGACCATCAGAAAGAGGTTTTTTTGGTTTTTGTTTTCCTAATGCCATGGTGAGTGTCTAATTAGTATGAAGGAGAAAACAAAAATAATCAAGCTTGCTTCATCTACAGAGAAACACAAAATTTAGGACACTTCAAATTGAAAAAATAAGATTGAGAAGGATTAATACGACAGTCTATAAAATCATGAAAAGTATCAGTAAAAATTGTTTAACAATACACTCAATTTCAGATTGTTAGAACTAATGGGAAGCCCTTCAATTTAATGGCTGTGATTTAATACGGCAAAGCTCATAAGAAAAAGATACAGGAAGCTAGGGAAATTAAAAAAAAAAACTCAGGATGCAAAAAGAAGGAAGCAGTTTACACTCAAACGAGAGAAACAAGCTCAGGAGTCTTCAAAGGGGATAAATCAAGAGAAAGGAAAGAGGAACACAAAGGACTTCTGAGTGGATATTTGTTCTCCATATTTTCATGACCTGAAGTTTCGTTTCTCCTCACTTAGAAGCTTCTCCCCATTATGAGTCGTCACAGTTTCCAAATTTAATTAACTCCGCCCATTGGCAAGAAAGGGATTCCTTGAAACTCATCCGCTATTACCACTGCCCCTTTTCTAGAAAGAAAGCAGAAAACACAGTGGTTTGTTGCCTTTGTTCTTTGCAGTTAGCGCAACACTTAAATCCCCCAGAGACTGTATGGAGGTTTGTGGTCTCTGCACTTCACTGCCCTTAAAATTTTTCTGGCTTCTTGCTTATGTTCTGACCATTTCCAAACCCACAATGTTTATAAGAGAGACAAGCCTTGCTATCTGGCATTTACCCATGAACAGCCATTGTCTCTCATTTTATTTTTACTATTTTGTTTAAACCCCTCAAACCTTTCAGGATAACATGCTTCCACTGGGTTGGGGACAGTTATTCTGACGGCCTGATTACAAATCACTGCCATTGTGGTCCCCAAAGTGTCAAAGAGCTTCCAAACTCCCTAGAAACTCTGGGTTGCTTCTCTTAGATCTATGACCACCTAGGCGACAAACACACCACTTTATGAAGAAGGCTGTTCTGGAAGCTAAGTTCTTTAAAAAACTTCAAAATTCGTATACCTGGTTGGCTGGGCACCACGCTGTCAGGTGACTGTCATGTTTTCCTTTGGGTCCAAACGCCCATTGTGATCCCATCAAAAGTTCCATACTTCACAGAGCAAGCTCCTTTATGACTTCATCAGGAGACTCAGAGCTGGCCAGGCAACCTGTTTTTTGCATGGTCAGACATGGTAATCTTAAGCTTGAATATTTAACACCTGGATGGGAAAGGTGCCCCATGGAATGTTCTCTCATCCTCTGAACACTGTTTATTCCAGAAGCTCTGCTTCTGCCACAACCAAACATGTCACGTAGCACTCTGAGTAGGAAAGAGAAAGAAAAAGTAATTCGCAGACTATTGATACAAGCTCCTCCAGGGGAATTTGTAAATGCCTTTGATGATCTTTGTCTGCTTATCCGTGATGAAAAACTCATGCACCATCAAGGGGAGTGTGCGGGCCACCAACACTGCCAAAAATATTCTGTCCCACTCAGCATTGATGGGAACGCTGTCCTCCTGTCTCACCACAATGTCGTGGGCGACTACAGGTTTTTCGACTACCAGAGCAAACTTTCTTTCAAATTTGACCTGCTTCAAAACCAGTTAAAGGACATCCAGAGTCATGGAATCATTCGGAATGAGACGGAGTACCTGAGGACTGTAGTTCTGTGCGCCTTGAAGCTGTATGTGAACGACCACTACCCAAAGGGAAACTGCAACGTGCTGAGAAAAACAGTGAAAAATAAGGAGTTCTTGATCGCCTGCATCGAAGACCACAGCTATGAAACAGCAGACTACTGGAATGGGCTTTGGAAATCAAAATGGATTTTCCAAGTCAATCCATTTTTAACCCAGGTAACAGGGAGAATTTTTGTGCAAGCTCACTACTTCAGGTGTGTCAACCTACATGTCGAAATCTCGAAGGACCTGAAAGAAAGCTTGGAGGTAGTGAACCAAGCTCAACTGGCCCTAAGTTTCGCAAGGCTTGTGGAAGAGCAAGAGAATAAATTTCAAACTGCAGTGTTGGAAGAACTACAGGAGTTATCGAATGAAGCTCTGAGAAGAATTCTACGAAGAGATCTTCCAGTGACCCGTACTCATATTGACTGGCAGAGGATACTCTCTGACTTGAATTTGGTGATGTATCCTAAATTAGGGTATGTCATTTATTCAAGAAGTGTGCTATGCAACTGGATAATATAAAGGATTGCTCCTGGTAACTGTCTTGATCTGATTCAGTTGTGTTTCTGTGGACAGGGGTTGGGGGAGGCACTGAGGTTATTCTCCTAAAGTTGAGAAGCCACCAGATATGTCCATCACTTGGCAGATGTAAATTTTGGGGCGATTTTGGTTTTATTGGGGGGGGGGCACATTACACAGTCTGTAGAAACTTGGTTCCCCAGCCTAGGACTGAACCCGAGCCTCCAGCAGTTGAAAGCAGAGTGCTGATCACTGGACCACCAAGGAATTCCAGATGAAAGTTTAAATTAGGGACAAGTCTTCCAAATCATTTTATTCAAGGAATATTTACCAGTAACTCAAGGAAAGGGTCATGGTAATCGGTTTCATGGTAGTAACAATCATAAAGCCAGAAACATTTATTAGAACTTAAAATGACTTTGTAGAACGTGGCATCCCAGAAGTATTAATATAGGTGCCAGGGTTAAGGCTGTGTGAGTGTGTGTAAGAATGACTTTTGACTTTCTTTGTAACTGGAGAAGGCATGCAAACAAAAGTCATTCTGCAAATGATAATTCACCTAACTCAACTCACCAATAAGGGGGTAGATTTCAATCAGTGACATTAGGGTTGGATGGTCCATGAAACCAACAAATATCCAAAATTTAGCTCATATGAAGGACTACTGGACCCACGGCCACTCCCCCTTATACCCCAACCCCTCAAAAGAATGTGAAATTACTCTAATCTCCAGGCTTTTCTTCAAAGAATCAAGTAGAAAAGCTTGACTCCCAAGCTTATATCGTCTAGCTCTTGTGAAGTCATTTATATAAGAATTTCATGCTGAACCCTGTGCTAGATGATTTACAACAAAATGTTTGTCATTAGGCTACTACTAACGGTAACCCCATTTTATATGAGAAGAATCTAAAAATTGAGTCGTTTAATTCATCCAGGCACATGGTCAGTGACACTGACCCCTAGCACTCTTAATAACCTCTAGGGCAGGGTCCCCAATCTCCAGGATCTAATGTCTGATGACCTAAGGTGCAGCTGATGTAATAATAATAGAAATAAAGTGCATAATAAATGTAATGTGCTCAAATCATCCTGAAACCACCTCCCACCCCTGGTCTGTGGGAAAACTCTTCCATGAAACTGGTCCCTGGTGCCAAAAAGGTTGGACTCCACTGCTCTAAAGCATTGCAGCTCTCAGGGGAAGCCCGTTTCATTAAAAGTTGTGAACTCTACTCTGCAGTGACTCAGGTAAGCATTCCACCCAAAGGATACCACTCCCAAGGGAACTAGAACTGATGGGTCGCGGTTTTCTAGCCAACCAGTCCCCTATTGCTTGTCCCAGCAATGTTACTGGCCACTTTGTCTGTTCTTTAAGAATTCCAAATCTAAACCTCCCTACTAAGATTGCAGTTGAGCAGTAGCTGGGTCCCAGCCCCACAACCAACTTATGTGGTAAGCTTTATAGTTTGGACCCATGCAGCTGAAAAAAAAAGGTCAAATTCTATTTAATGAACATTGGAGCCAATGTTTAAGGTTCCTCTACAAAAATGTCTAAGTTTCATACCTCTCTTAATTGGTGGTAGATCTTAGAGAATCTCAGGAGGGTGACCCAGGGTGTATCTTTAAAACAACTTCCCCATACCCATCCTCAGATTCTGACTTATTAGGTCAGCAAATCTACATCTTGAGCAATTATAGTGATGATTCTGATACAAGGGGCTATAGGATCACATTTTAAGATATATTGCTTTACTCTTAAAGTAACACATCTCTGCTTTCCATTTACTTAATTGAAATCATTTCTTATACAACTACTGTCCATTGAAGGCTACTTCTGCTCCTTCACTGGATTCACACACAGGCCAAAGACATGTCTGCCTTCATTTGCCATGTTAAAAATTTAAGGAAAAAAACTAAAGAAAAGCAACAAAGAAAAATGCTCTCATTGCACTAAAATATACCCATCTCACAAATTCTTTCACGAAAATCTGAATTGATATTATGGTTATATATGGAAGCACTGATATTACAGATCAGTTCAGCACAAGACTTACTGTTTCATGGGACAATCACAGAAGCATTTAATGCCTACGCTCACAAAGGGGTTTTTATTTTTTTTTAATGTATACAAATATCCCCTCCCTCTTGAGCCTCTCCCCATCCCCCACCCAGGTCATCACAGAGCACCAAGCTGAGCTCCCTGTGCTATATAGCAGCTTCCCACTAGCTACCTATTAACACAGGGTATTTAAAATAATATTTATTGCTATTTCTGAATATAAAAGTCACATGTACAGATCATAAAAATGCTTAAAGTGTAAAGCATATTGGCCTATTTCCTTGCATCCAATTTTATGGAATTGTTTTAAATATTAAGGATATACAGCATATAAAAATTTGTATCCTGTACTTTTTATATAATTTCTTGTATCATATTGTCCCATGTCATTAAACTCCTTGAGCAAATACTTTTAATTATTTACATGATACTCATATTTTCATGTGCAATAACAAGACAACCATTTCTCTATTGATACATAATTTAAATTTTTAGCATTTTATTTCTGTTATTAATTAGGCTACAGTATCTCTTTGTATAAAGCTTTGCCCACATTCTACATTATTTCCCTTAAGATAAATTCCCTAAAATCACATATTGAAAAGATATGAACATATTAATGTTCTTAGTACATATTGCCAAATTGCTTTCCAGACAGATTTAACAATTTATACTCCCATCGGTAGCGTAAGAGTGCCTCGCTAAAATCTTGGCAATACTGAATATCAAATTTTTCTTTGAAAGGCAACATACTTTAAAGTAAAACAAGTATAAAAGGTATTTCACTAACTTATGCTCAGTTTAGTTCAGTTCAGTTGCTCAGTCATGTCTGACTCTTTTTCAGACCCGATGAACTGCAGCACACCAGGCCTCCCTGTCCATCACCAAATCCTGGAGTTTACACAAACTCATGTCCATTGAGTTGGTGATGCCATCCAACCATCTTATCTTCTGTCGTCCCCTTCTCCTCCCGCCTTCAATCTTTTCCAGCATCAGGGTCTTTTCCAATGAGTCAGCTCTTTGCATGAGGTGACCAAGGTATTGAGTTTCAGCTTCAGCATCAGTCCTTCCAATGAATATTTAGGACTGATTTCTTTTAGGATGGACTGGTTGGATCTCCTTGCAGTCCAACGGACTCTCAACAGTTTTCTCCAGCACCACAGTTCAAAACCATCAATTCTTCAGCACTCAGCATTCTTTATAGTCCAACTCTCATATCCATACATGACCACTGGAAAAACCATACGTTTGTCTAGACGGACCTTTGTTGGCATAGTAATGTCCCTGCTTTTTAATATGCTATCTAGGTTGGTCATAGCTTTTCTTCCAAGGAGTAAGCGTCTTTTAATTTCATGGCTGCAGCCACCATCTGCATTGATTTTGGAGCCCAAGAAATAAAGTCTGCCAGTGTTTCCACTGTTTCCCCATCTATTTGCCATGAAGTGATGGGACTATATGCCATGATCTTCGTTTTCTGAATGTTGAGCTTTAAGCTAACTTTTTCACTCCTCTTTGACTTTCATCAGGTGGCTCTTTAGTTCTTCTTTGCTTTCTGCCATAGGGTTATGTCATCTGCATCTCTGAGGTCACTGATATTTCTCCCAGAAATCTTGATTCCAGCTTGTGTTTCTTTCAGTCCAGAATTTCTCATGATGTACTCTGAATATAAGTTAATAAAGCAGGCTGACAATATACAGCCTCGATGTACTCCTTTCCCTTTTTGGAAACAGTCTGTTCCATGTCCAGTTCTAACTGTTGCCTCCTGAACTGCACACAGATTTCTCAAGTGGCAGGACAGGTGGTCTGGTATTCCCATCTCTTTAAGAATTTTCCACAGTTTGTTGTGATCCACACAATCAAAGCCTTTGGGATAGTCAAGAAAGCAGATGTTTTTCTGGAACTCTCTTGCTTTTGTGATGATCCAATGGATAATGAATTTCTGGTCCCTCTGCCTTTTCTAAAACCAGCTTGAACATCTGGAAGCTCACAGTTCACTTACTGTTGAAGACTGACTTGGAGAATTTTGAGCATTACTTTACTCGCCTGTGAGATGAGTGCAATTGTGCAGTAGTTTGAGCATTCTTTAGCATTGCCTTTCTTTGGGATTGGAATGAAAACATATTTTCTAGTCCTATGGCCACTGCTGAGTTTTCCAAATTTACTGGCATATTCAGTGCAGCACTATCACAGCATCATCTTTTAGGATTTGAAATAGCTCCACTGGATTTGCATCACCACCACTAGCTTTGTTCATAGTGATGCTTCCTAAGGCCCACTTAACTTCACATTCCAGAATGTCTGGCTCTAAGTTGGTGATCATACCACCGTGATTATCTGGGTCATGAAGATCTTTTGTATACGGTTCTTCTGTGTATTCTTGCCACCTCTTCTTAATATCATCTGCTTATGTCAGGTCCATACCGTTTCTATCCTTTATTGTGCCCATCTTTGCATGAAATGTTCCCTTGGTATCTATAATTTTCTTGAAGAGATCTCTAGTCTTTCCCATTCTACTGTTTTCCTCTATTTCTTTGCACTGATGGTTGAGGAAGGCTTTCTTATCTTTCCTTTCTATTCTTTGGAACTCTTTATTCAGATGGGTATAGCTTTCCTTTTCTCCTTTGCTTTTGGCTTCTCTTCTTTTCTCAGCTATTTGTAAGGCTTCCTCAGACAGCCATTTTGTCTGTTTGCATTTCTTTTTCTTGGGGATGGTCTTGATCCCCGCCTCTTGTACAATGTCATGAACCTCTGTCCAAAGTTCTTCAGGTACCCTGTCTATCAGATCTAAATCACTTGAATCTGTTTGTCACTTCTATGGTATAATTGTAAGGGATTTGATTTAGGTCATACCTGAATTGTCTAGTGGTTTCCCTTACTTTCTTCATTGTAAGTCTGAATTTGGCAATACGGAGTTCATGATCTGAACCACAGTCAGCTCCCAGTCTTGTTTTTGCTGACTGTATAGGGCTTCTCCATCTTTGGCTGCAAGAATATATTCAATCTGATTTCAGTATTGACCATCTGGTGATGTCCATGTGTAGAGTCTTCTCTTGTGTTGTTGGAAGAGGGTGTTTGCTGTGACCAGTGTGTTCTCTTGGCAAAACTCTATTATCCTTTGCCCTGCTTCATTCTGTACTCCTTCTAACTTATGCTGCCCTCTACCTAAAAGCATCCCCACAGTGATATTATTTAGTAGTTATTTTCTTTATAAGAAGGCTGGCATAGTCAGGAAAATCTACAGTTACTACCTCTTCTCTGAATAATTATCACACACATACACAAATACATTTACATTTAAAGCTGGATATGGATACAAACACATGTACATATGCCTAGGCATATACATGGGTTTCCCAGGTGGCACTAGTGGTAAAGAAACTGCCTGTCAATGCAGGAGATGTAAGAGATGCGGGTTTGATCCCCAAGTTGGGAAGATCCTCTGGAGGAGGGCATTGGAAACCACTCCAGTATTCTTCCCTGGAGAATCCCATGGACAGAGGAGCCTGGTGGGCTAAAGTCCAAAGGGTCACAAAGAGTCAGGCATGGCTGAAGCGATTTAGCATGCATACATACAGGCATATGCACACAGATACACAATGCTTCAGATTCTGAAGACTCCGTGTGATATTTTTCTTAATATTCTAGTATTTTCTCCTTCTCAATACTATTTCCACCTGGACTGTTATCTCCTTAAGAACATGGACCTTGTTTATCTCAAGTATCTAGTTTATAATTGTCTGTGTTAAGATAGGTATTCAACGAATGAATGAATGAACAAAGCAGGAAAACAGACACATGAAGCCTGGTAGACTTCATCGGGCTTGAGGTTTATTTTGTAAACCGTGAATCACTGCTGTCCCTTTAGGGGCCATGCATTCCTCTGCCTATTACCAAGACTGACACTGGGACTCTTCATACTAAGGCAGTTGATTGCTTTCTGAAGCTGCCTCAAGCTCTGATGAAAACCTTTGCTCTTTTCCCACTCCCAATGGAGAGAGATTGTTTCTTCCAACATGTTTAAGAAAATCAAATTCTCCAAAAATGATGTACAGTATTTTTTTTCTAATGTTACATCATTCCTACACTAAATAAACAACTTTGTTCCTTTACTAGCAAGACGCATGCTTTCAAAAAGAGGTCTGACAGCTCTTTTCTGCTCTTAAAAACATACTTATTTCCTTCTCCTTCCTAACAGTCACCAAAGTCATGTATGTTCCCTTTGAGGCCCATTCTTCTTGCACACCTGATCCTAACTCCTTGATCTTTTGTCATCCAGGCTCTTGATTCATCGTTGCTTTTTTTTTTTTCTTGACTCTTCATGTTCTCTACCCTCTCTTAGCTTCTCTCCTCTATAAGCTAATGTGTGTGTGTGTTAGTCGTTCATTCATGTCCAATTCTTTGTGACCCCATGGACTATAGCTCACCAGGCTCCTCTGCCCATGGGATTCTCCAGACAAGAATATTGGAGTGGGTAGCCATCCCTTCTCCAGGGGATCTTCCTGACCCAGGGATTGCACCTGGGTCTCCTGCATTGCAGGCAGATTCTTTACCACCTGAGCCACCAGGGAAGCCCATAAGCAAACATACTCAGTTCCAATTATCCTAAAAAATAATATCTTCCCTATGAATTTCTCAGGTCTTTTCACTGTGAAACTTTTCAAAAGATTACCCTATTCTTAGCTTTTTTTCTGTTTCCTTACCACTTATTATTTTCTTAAAGGAATAGGTTTAATTAAGACTGTGCTATGTTCTAGGCATTCTACCAAGCAATTTCACCTGCCTCATTGAATTCTTATAAGAATCATACAACAGGGAATTATTTTTTACACTTTAGAAAACTAGGAATATTCTTAAGAAATTTGGCCAAATTGACACAGCTGGTAAGTGACAGAACTGGGATTCCAATTTAGGTATGTCACACTTCAAAATTCCTGCCCTTAACTCTGTGGCTTCTGGTCCAGGAGTATACTGAAAATCCATTCTTGCAAGTTTTCAGTATTATCATTCTTCATTCCAACGAGCTCCCCTCAGTAATCATCATGGGAACTTGACTATTTCTTTATCCTGAAAAGCTTTTCTTTCCACAGTTCCAACTGCATCCTAGTATCCTCCTCCTCTAAGTCTTTTCATTTTTCCTCTTCCACTGCACCCCACACTCAATCAGACACAGGCATCCTCCAAACTTTAGCTCTCCATTCTCTTCCTCTTACATGATCACCCTCACGCACCAAGGTTTTCAGCAACCACCCTTTTCTTCACAATATTCATCATAATATTCAGCTACAACAGTACTGGATACTCACAGTCCACACCTATGATTAAGTAGCTCTTCAAAACAGTATTTTTTATAGCATATGTGTCTTCTCTTTGCTCTTGGCTTTCAAACTTGTTGCTTATTTTTTCTGTTTTATTTTATTATTGAACTTGTTGCTAAGCACTAAGATACAACCTTGACCACATCTCCCAGGGTAGCTTCACATGAACACATCTCCCAGTTACACCTGACCTTCAAGAACATCCTGTCTTGACACAGCTACCCCGTGATCCACACTCCATCCCACCATCCCTCCAACCCTGGCCACCTATGTTCTACAAACAAAAACAAGACATCTACTAAATAATCTTAGAGATGACCCAATCAACTTGACTGTGCCTCACTTCTACATTTCAATATTACCTAGAAGTCCTACTTAGTGAGTGAGTGAAGTCACTCAGTCGTGTCCTACTCTTTGCGACCCCATGGACTGTAGCCTACCAAGTTCCTCTGCCCATGGGATTTTCCAGGCAATAGTACTGGAGTGGGTTGCCATTTCCTTCTTATAGTGTGTCAAAGGCAGAATTTCAGAATTAAGTTTTTATTCTTTCTTGCCTTTCTCCTCTTCAATAATAAGATTTTTTCCTGCTTTAGAATCTCTGTCTTACCATTAATTCAAGGTCAAAACTTCAGGCATCTTTAACTTCCTTTCTATTTCCCCAAATCCAATTAGTCTTTGTATTTTTTTATTACTATTCTTTGAAGTACTTTTCTTATTTTTTCCCTTTCTCATTTATCAGTAAATTTTGTTACTTCTTGTATGTCATGTTTTCTAACTAGCCTTCTTTATTTCCTTTTTAAAACCTCTTCTCTGAGATGCTGCCAAATTAATTTTCATAAACATTAACTGATTATTCACTGATGTTACAATCTTAATCAAATACTTTTAGAAAATAGCTACTGACTAGGGGTTACATTTTAAATTTCCTGGCTTAGCATTCCAAAGTCCCCCATGACCCAAATGCCCCTGTATCTTCCATGGATTTAATATGGCTAAACTGGACTTTAGGATTGGACTTAAACACCTTTTCCAAAAAGCCTATGAGAAGCTTCATCACAAATGCTCTCTTCATTTCCTACATGTAAATACCTACTTTCTCTAATTTTGCCATGAAACTTTCCCATCCTAATTTGAATATTAGACATCTGTGTTTGTCCTATTCCTCTTAGTACACTAACGAAGGGATTTTGCTTCATTCATACACAATGTAATGGAAATCTATGGAATTTTGAGTCAGAATATCTAAATTTGAGTTCTCATTCTACCAATCATCTCTTTTGTAACAAAACACAAGGTTAAAATATATGATTTCTTTGATACCCAACTGTTCCATTTGGTAAATCCATGATGTTTTATATATAATGTGTGAGCAATAAATGGTTAGTGTAAATGTCCCAGATAGGAGAACTTCCTATAAGTCTCTCAGGTTGGCCAGAGCTTCACAAGCAGTATTTCCTAAAGATAAGAGAAAGGATCTGAGAGCATCATTTCTCAATTCAACCAAAGCTCTCTGTCTTCTGGGAACTGTTTACCAATATCAGTTAATATTTTAATTTAATAGATTAATTAATTTAACAGATTAATATTTTAAAGACCTTTCATAGTGTCTGGCACAAGATTAAAATATAATTCCCATGCTATATTTTCCTGGAAATAAATTCTTTGTTTCTTATTATATGCCAAATGAAAATAGATCCCTTAAGGAAGCACCGCATCTGAGGTAAGGGGCAGCAGATGAGCTTCACTGGAGCAGCCGTGAAGAGAGACCCACGTTCAAGATAAGAGAAACCCAAGTAAGACAGTAGGCACTGAGAGAGGGGATCAGAGGGCAGACAGACTGAAACTACAATCACAGACAACTAGCCAATCTGATCACACAGACCACAGCCTTGTCTAACTCAATGAAACTAAGCCATCCCCACACCCAAGGTAAGAGAAACCCAAGTAAGATGATAGGTGGTGCAAGAGGGCATCAGAGGGCAGACATACTGAAACCATACTCACAGAAAACTAGTCAATCTAATCACACTAGGACCACAGCCTTGTCTAACTCAATGAAACCAAGCCATGCCTGCGGGGCAACCCAAGACGGGCGGGTCATGGTGGAGAGGTCTGACAGAATGTGGTCCACTAGAGAAGGGAATGGCAAACCACTTCAGTATTCTTGTCTTGAGAACCCCATGAACAGTATGAAGAGTTAAAAAGATAGGACACTGAAAGACGAACTCCCCACGTCAATAAGTGCCCAATATGTTACTGGAGATCAGTGGAAAAATAACTCTAGAAAGAATGAAGGGATGGAGCCAAATCAAAAACAACACCCAGTTGTAAATGGAACTGGTGATGGAACCAGGGTTCAATGCTGTAAAGAGCAATATTGCATTGGAACCTGGAATGTCAGGTCCATGAATCAGGGCAAATGGGAAGTGCTCAAACAGGAGTTCACAAGAGTGAACATCGACATTCTAGGAATCAGTGAACTAAGATGGACTGGAATCAGTGAGTTTAACTCAGATGACCATTATATCTACTTCTGTGGGCAGGAATCCCTTAGAAGAAATGGAGTAGCCATCATAGTCAACAAAAGAAATGCAGTACTTGGATGCAATCTCAAAAACAACAGAGTGATCTCTGTTTGTTTCCAAGGCAAACCATTCAATATCACACTAATCCAAGTCTGTGCCCAGACCAGTAACACTGAAGAAGCTGAAGTTGAACAGTTCTATGAAGACCTACAAGACCTTCCAGAACTAATACCCAAAAAAGATGTCCTTTTCACTATAGGGGACTGGAATGCAAAAGTAGGAAGACAAAAAAAATCTTTTAGAACTAACACCCAAAAAAGATGTCCTTTTCATTATAGGGGACTGGAATGCAAAAGTAGGAAGTCAAGAAACACCTGGAGTAACAGGCAAATTTGGCCTTGGAGTACAGAATGAAGCAGGGCAAAGGCTAATAGAGTTCTGCCAAGAGAACACACTGGTCATAGCAAACACCTGCTTCCAACAACACAAAAGAAGACTCTACACATGGACATCAGCAGATGGTCAACACCGAAATCAGATTGATTATATTCTTTGCAGCCAAAGATGGAGAAGCTCTATACAGTCAGCAAAAACAAGACTGGGAGCTGACTGTGGTTCGGACCATGAACTCCTCTTGCCAAATACAGACTGAAATTGAAGAAAGTGGAGAAAACCTCTAGACCATTCAGGTATGACCTAAAACAAATCCCTTATGACCATATAGTGGAAATGAGAAATAGATTTAAGGGACTTGGCCACAGGACTGGAAAAGGTCACTTTTCATTCCAATCCCAAAGAAAGGCAATGCCAAAGAATGCTCAAACTACCGCACAATTGCACTCATCTCACACGCTAATTAAGTAATGCTTAAAATTCTCCAAGCCAAACTTCAGCAATATGTGAACTGTGAAATTCCAGATGTTCAAGCTGGTTTTAGAAAAGGCAGAAGAACCAGAGATCAAATTGCCAACATCCGCTGGATCATGGAAAAACAAGACAGTTGCAGAAAAACATCTACTTCTGCTTTATTGACTATGCCAAAGCCTTTGACTGTGTGGATCACAACAAACTGTAGAAAATCCTGAAAGAGATGGGAAATCCAGACTAACTGACCTGTCTCTTGAGAAACGTGTATGCAGGTCAGGAAGCAACAATTAGAATTGGACATGGAACAACAGACTGGTTCCAAATAGGAAAAGGAGTACGTCAAGGCTGTATATTGTCACCCTGCTTATTTAACTTATATGCAGATTACATCATGGGAAATGCTAAGCTGCAAGAAGCACAAGCTGAAATCAAGATTGCCAGGAGAAATATCAATAACCTCAGATATGCAGATGACACCACCCTTATGGCAGAAAGTGAAGAGGAACTAAAAAGCCTCTTGATGAAAATGAAAGGAGAGTGAAAAAGTTGGCTTAAACCTCAACTTTCAGAAAACTAAGATCATGGCATCCGATCCCATCACTTCATGGCAAATAGATGGGGAAACTGTGGCTGACTTTATTTTTCTGGTCTCCAAAATCACTGAAGATGGCGATTGCAGCCATGAAAATTAAAAGACACTTACTCCTTGGAAGGAATGTTATGACCAACCTTGACAGCATATTCAAAAGCAAAGACATTACTTTGCCAACAAATGTCCGTCTATTCAAGGCTATGGTTTTTCCAGTGGTCATGTATGGATGTGAGAGATGGACTGTGAAGAAAGCTGAGTGCTGAACAATTGATGCTTTTGAACTGTGGTGTTGGGGAAGACTCTTGAGAGTCCCTTGGACTGCAAGGAGATCCAGCCAATCCATTCTAAAGGAGATCAGCCCTGGGTGTCATTGGAGGGACTGATGTTGAAGCTGAAACTCCAATACTTTGGCCACCTGATGCAAACAGCTGACTTATTTGAAAAGACCCTGATGCTGGGAAAGATTGACGGTGGGAGGAGAAGGGGACGACAGAGGATGAGATGGTTGGATGGCATCACCGACTCGGTGGACATGGGTTTTGGTGGACTACGGGAGTTGGTGATGAACAAGGAGGCCTGGCATGCTCTGGTTCATGGGGTCGCAAAGAGTCGGACACGACCTAGCAACTGAACTGAAGGAAGCTCCAGGGATAAGATTTGCTTTGGAATTTAATCAATCAGCCTTCCCTAGCAGCTCAGTGGTAAAGAACCCACCTGCCAATGCAGGAGACATGGGTTCAATCTTCCCTCATCCGGGAAGATACAACATCCCAAGAACAATGAAGGCTTGTGCCACAACTATGGAGTTTGTGCTCCAGAGCCTGGAAGTCACAGCTATTGAAACCCATAAGCCCTAGAGCCCATGCTTCACAACAAGAGGAAGCCACTGCAGTGAAAAGCCCGTGCATTGCAACTAGAGTATCACTCGCTGCAACTAGAGGAAAGCCCACACAGCAGCAGTGACGACTCAGCACAGCCAAAAATAAATCAATGAATAATTTAAAAATTCATCAGCCCATTAGGAAACAGATACAAATACAGAGAGGATACTTCAAAGAAAGTATAATGAAGGAATTATCCACAGAGATGTGGGAAAACAAGGGACAGTGGAATAACATGAGAGCAGTTTACCTCTTTAGATCAGGGTCGGGGAGCGACCACTAGAATGTGGAAGGAGTCAGTATAATGGGTCAACAGAAGACATGCTATAACCTTCTGTGGAGGAACACTCCAGCTCAAGGAGACCCCTCAGGAAGAGAGCCAAGGGCATCAGTATACTTCTTTCTCTGGCTTCTGTCAGAGCCCCCCTTTGGCAAACCCAATCAAAAATGAGAGGGCAAGGGAGTCCATGAATAGTCCATGCGCATCTGTCTTCCAAGGCCAATAGCTGGGGGGCAGGGGAGGTAAAAGGAAGAAGATGGATCTGGAGGGGCAAATGGAAGATACCAGAAACACATTCATTCATCTGAATATGATTTCTCATACCAGGCAGGTCTTTTGTTTTAGCATGACGAACATCTGGTATTTTCTTAGTACATTTCATCCTTTTGTTCATTTAAAAATGTCATTATTTTGAACAAATAAATATATTTTGTAAAGCTACATAAAAGCTGTGTTTGGAAGGATATCAAATAATTTTTCTATATACTTCAGTCCATTTTAACTCCTCTGAAAAGGACAACCTCTTCTAGGTTATAAATGCAACCGCTTTCCTGAATTAATTTTATTACATAAATATAATACTTATCATACTGTTCTTATTTCCCTAGTCACGTTTTATTCTTATTTTAGAATATGTAAAGTACCGGCACTTTGCAAGCACTATGTCTGTGCACCAAACTCATATGAATAAAAAATAATTTATGGTGTGAATAGGATTTACTAATTGGACAAATTCTTTTTTTTATTCCCAAGGAATGTGATCTGTGACCCTAACAGCATGCAAATGCAGCCCCTCAGTTCAGAGATAGTCAAGGCAAGGGACAATGAAGTAATGCGAAAATTCCATAAACATCATATATTTTTAGTAGAGATACCTGAACAGTATCCCAATGTTTCCAAAAGATATTTACTAGGTTCACTTCAGTACTTCATTTTATACCTCATTCTCACATTAAACAATCTTCAATAGCTCAAATGCTTTCAAATTTATTAGAAAATAACAATAAAAGAAAAATCAAGAAGATGGATCTGGAGTGGCAAATGGAAGATACCAGAAACACATTCATTCATCTGAATATGATTTTTCATACCAGGCAGGTCTTTTATTTTAGAATATGTAAAGTACCTGCACTTTCTTTTAGAATATGTAAAGTATTTTGGTAAACTCTTTTGCCAAACTATTATTATAGCATAACAAATGCCCAAAGTTCAAGAAGGGTATGAGGTATTTGTCTGGCATTAAATTCACCAAGTCTAGCACTGAAATTCATTGGTCAAACTGATCTCTTCAGAACTTCTAGAAATTCTTGCACTGTGTCATAATTTCTAATGACAAGACCTCATGATACAGAAGAAAATATGACAGTAGCTATCTATAGTCACATGGAACTATTCAATACACTTTGTTGGCCATTAACTCTCAGTACACATCTATTCATAGGGAATTCGACTAGAAAATTGAGTTAAGTTGTATTGACTTAGCTTGGCCTAGAATGTACTTTTATTTTTTAATTGGAGGCAAACGGCTTCACAGTACTGTGTTGGTTTGCAGATGTACTTCTAATCAACTACCAACACCCATAGTCACACTGTATTCATTCACCCAAGAAGACCTCATCAGTTCAGTTCAGTCGCTCAGTCGTGTCCGACTCTTTGCGACCCCATGAATCGCAGCACGCCAGGCCTCCCTGTTCATCACCATCTCCCGGAGTTCACTCAGACTCACGTCCATTGAGTCCGTGATGCCATCCAGCCATCTCATCCTCAGTCGTCCCCTTCTCCTCCTGCCCCCAATCCCTCCCAGCATCAGAGTCTTTTCCAATGAGTCAACTCTTCACATGAGGTGGCCAAAGTACTGGAGTTTCAGCTTTAGCATCATTCCTTCCAAAGAAATCCCAGGGCTGATCTCCTTCAGAAGGGACTGATTGGATCGCCTTGCAGTCCAAGGGACTCTCAAGAGTCTTCTCCAACACCACAGTTCAAAAGCATCAATTCTTCGGTGCTCAGCCTTCTTCACAGATCAACTCTCACATCCATACAAGATCACTGGAAAAACCATAGCCTTGACTAGACGGACCTTAGTCAGCAAAGTAATGTCTCTGCTTTTGAAAATGCTATCTAGGTTGGACATAACTTTTCTTCCAAGGAGTAAGCGTCTTTTAATTTCATGGCTGCAGTCACCATCTGCAGTGATTTTGGAGCCCAAAAAAATAAAGTCTGACACTGTTTCCACTGTTTCCCCATCTATTTCCCATGAAGTGATGGGACCAGATGCCAAGACCTCATACCAAACCCTTTTGGATTTTGCAGAACAATCTGACCTGGCCCAACTCACCCATATGTGTCTCATCTTCTTCCTTTTTAAAAGACTAAAATCCCAAGATCCTCTCTTATGCTACTGCAAACTTATTTAACTCCAAAATTCTTCTGCAAAATATTTTCATGGACTTATTACTAACCCTGCTTCCTTTTTACATTCCCATCACTCAATTCCTTCTTTTAAATTAACCTTCAAAAAATAGGTCTTTATTTAAAAAAAAAAAAAAAATTGGTCTTTATAGACGTATGCCTCAAGAAAAAGGACTTATTTACTTTGGTGAGTCCAGTACAGAGTGTGGAATATAATGAGTGTTTGGTGGATTTTTTTTCCTTTTTTTTTGAGGACAATTGCTTTACAATGTTGTGTTGGTTTCTGCCATACAAAAATGTGAACCAGTCAGAATTTTATGTATATATTCCTCCCTCTTGAGCCTCCCTCTCCCATCCCATCCCTCTAGGTTGTCACAGAGTACCAGGCTGGAATTCCCGGATTATATAGCTGCTTCCTAATAAGTATCTACTTTACACATGATAGGGTAAAGTATGTCAATGCTACCGTCTCAATTCATCCTAAGATATTTGTGGAATGTGTAGATGGACAGTCAAATGAATGAATACATTGAAGGGAGAAAATAAACTCTTTTTCCTTTAAATAGATAACTTCTCTACTAAATATTTTAATCTTCAAAACATCAAGAGATGATGCTGAAAATGCAGGGACAAAGGATGTACCTGACATCCCATATAAAGTTTGAATATGCTGCATATACCCCTGCTTGGAGAGTCTTGATCTACATTAAAGTCTCAGAGGTAGTCTGCTGTTAATTTTTTTTTTTTAGTTGAGTATCTTCTGGAATCATTTTTGATTCCTCCTTTTTCCCCTCACCATCCACATCTAACCTATCTGCAAGGTCTATGAGTTTAACCTTTTGAAGAATATCTGTCTACTTCTCTCCACCACAACTGCTATTACTGTAGACTATGGCCCCATTGTGTCTCTCAGGAGTACTGCAATTGACTCCCAATTGACACTCTCTGCATCCACTCTTAGACCCATAACCATTCCAACAATGAAGCCAAAATAAGCTTTCAAAAATATAAATTGATTCCCTGCATACCAATGAGTTAAATGTTCTTAAAGTACAGTCTTCGTAGATAGGCCTGCAGAGCCTTTTGACCTTCAGCCAGAACCTCACTCTCAAACCCTATCAACCACTACTTGCCCACCACTCTTGTCCACTAGGCTCCGTCCTCTGCCTTTTCCCTGCCAATCCCTTTCCGACAGGAGGGACTTTGTACTTGGAATTTCCTCTGCCTGAAAACATACCCTTCAGCTCTTATGATTAACTATTTTCACTCTTTAAACCTCAGCTCATGTATCTTCTATCTGAACCTCCTCTAAAGCACTGGCCCTTCCCAGTTCTCCCCACATCACCAACTTTGTTTATTTCATAGTGGGTGCTTGGATGCCCAGTTGCTTCAGTTGTGTCCAACTGTTTGTGACCTATGGACTGTAGCCCGCCAGGCTCCTCTGTCCATGGAATTCTCCAGGCAGGAATACTGGAGTTAGATTGCCATTCCTTCTCCTTCCTGACCCAGGGATCCAACCAACATCTCTTTATGTGTCCTGCATTGGCAGATGAGTTCTTTACCACTGGCACCACCTTGGAAGCACTCATCACCACTAAAATTTTTTAAATTCTGATTTTCTATATTAGAATACCAACCCTATGGGGGCAGCAGCCTTGTTTATTCACCAGAACATCCTTAGCACCTAAATAATACCTGACACATGGCAGGGAATAAATATTCACTGAACAAATATGTTTATTTAGGGGATTCTCTTTGAAGTAAAACTTAATAACATTCCATAGACCACAGAAAGTCAAGCATAAGCTGAAAAGTTATCACTTTACATAAGAGGTTGAAGCATATCTTCAAGGAGTTAAGAATTTCTATTCATATATAATGAGCTTTATAATTCTGACATAAAATATTATATATGTGCTCAAAAATCCATTACAACTAATGTCAAAGCTATTAGATGTGTGGGAGTGTGTGCTCAGTCATGGTCAACTCTTTGTGACCCCATGGACTCTAGCCGCCAGGCTCCTCCGTCCATGGAATTTTCCAGGCAAAATACTGAAGTGGGTTGCCATTTCCTCCTCCAGGGGATCTTTCAGAGCAAAGGATCAAACCCACATCTCTTTCGTCTCCTTCTTTGGCAGGTTGATTCTTCCCTGATGGCTCAGCAGTAAACAATCAGCTTGCCAATGCAATAGATGTGGGTTCAAAACCTGGGTCAGGAAAATCCCCTGGAGGAGGGCATGGCAACCCACTCCAGTATTCTTGTCTGGAGAATCCCATGGACAAAGGAGCCTGGTGGGCTACAGTCCATGGAGTTGCAAAGAGTCGGATACAACTGAGCAGGCACATGCATATGCACACACACACACACACACACACACCTGGGAAATCCTTTATTTATCTACTGTGTTAATACATTTTAATTAGCCATTATATGTCCTAATTTCTACAAATAATTCTCTCTTGCTTTGGATGTTTCCTTATAACTGATTTCATCCTTGTCTTAAAAAATTGATGTTAAAGTCTTCTGCTGATAAACCCTTCTAAGTTTGGAAGTAGTAAGTGTTTCATAGCATTTTTGGTTCTTTTTTGGACTAAATGACTAACCATCATACAGCTTTATTTCTTCTTTTAGAGACTGGGAAATTGAAATAAGGCCCTGGGAATTTGAGTGCCTTTTTCAAAATCATGCAGCTTTAATTAACACTATAGTCCTGGGTCCAGGTTACTTTCACATTTTCTTCTATTTTCTCTATTATTTCTAAGTTCACAAGACAGAAACTAGGAGTATATATGGGGTGTGTGTCATGTCCAACTCTCTGCAGCCCCATGGACTGTAGCCTGCCAGGTTCCTCTGTCCATGAGACTTTCCAGACAAGAATACTGGAGTTGGTTGCCATTTCCTCCTCTGGGGAATCTTTCTGATCCACGCAGGGATCGAATGGATGTCTCTTGCGTCTCCTAGATTGGCAGGCTGATTCTTTACCACTGAGCCATCAGGGAAGCCCGCGTATGGAGGACTGGATCCAAACGACGATGCTGAGCAACACCTAATTTCAGAGAGGAAGCCTGAAAAGACCCACTTCCATTTCTATTACAGTGCAGCAATTGATTAGCTGTTAATTATGACCTAAGTAGAATCAGATACCCATTTATTTCCCCTTTTGATAATTATCTTTTGATAACTGGAGGAACTTGTCCTAACAAAGAAAATCCTAACAGCTCCATTCCCATTTATACTACCAACTTGCCTACACATGGATACTATCCTCCTCCCCTCCAAAAAAGAAAAAAAAAAGACTCTACAGTTTCTTAGTAAATTGAGTTAACACTAATGCTCATAATTCTAACAGATTTTTTAAAAATGCTCTTCATGTGGTTGATGAATGGTGAAATTACACAGGTCTTGAGTGAGAAGCTATAAAGAAGGGAAGTAAACCTTATCCTTCTTCTGTTAATATACTCTATTTGACACAAGAAGCTACTTAAATTAGAAGACAGCAATCCTAATTTTAAAATGGGTGAAGTATAGAAACAGGTAATCTGGTGGTGGTTTAGATGCTAAATTGTGTCTGACTCTTGCGACTCCATGGACTATAGCCTGCCAGGCTCCTCCTGTCCATGGGATTTCCCAGGTAAGGATACTTCAGTGGATTGCCATCTCCTCCTCCAGGGGATCTTCCCCACCTAAGAATCGAACCTGCATCTCCTGCCTTCCTACAGTAAAGTAGATTCTTTACTGACTGAGCCAAGATAGTCCAAAACAAATAAGAAAAACATGTTTAATAATCAAAGAAATGCAAATTAAAACCACCATTAATCGCAAAAAATTAGAAGCTGATTTAAGTAAATTATGGTAACAATGTGTATTTGTGTATATGTACAAGTCCCTGTACATGTTTCCATATGCATGCATGTGCGTGTATGTGCCTGTGTATGTGTGTGTATGTGTGTGTGTATAGGAACTCTCATATATTATTGCTAGTGGGAAATTAAAAGTTCCTGTTCTCAGGAGCAATCTGGCACTATTTAGTCATATTAATTGTATGCAGATCCTATGTCCTAGCAATTTCATTCCTGGGTATATTTCCTTCCAAATTTCTCACACGTCTCCGGAAGGAAATATGTACAAGGATGTCCACTGCAGTGCTGTTTGTTGCAGCAGAAAGCTAATCTCGGTTTAGAAGTTCACCAATGGTGGATTAAAAGTCAAATGTGGTGGGATTTCCTGGAGGTCTATCAGTTGGAACTCCACGCTTCCACTGCAGGGGGACACAGGTTTGATTCCTGGTCGGGGAACTAAGATCCTACATGCTGCATGGTGCAGCCAAAAAGTAAAGAAATGAATAAATTTTTGAAAAGTTAAACATAGTAAATGCACACCAAGGAATATCATGAATGGTTCGAAGAATAGAGCAAATGTACACGGAACAGTATATGTAAGCTAAATCACTTCAGTCATGTCTGACTCTTTGTGACCCCATGGATTGTAGCCCACCAGGCTCCTCTGTTCACAGTATTTTCCAGGCAAGAATACTGGCATGGGTTGCCGTATCCTTCTTGGTGGATGGTACAAGCACACTGCTGGATAAAAGCAAGTAAGATACAATATGATTTGTATCACAAAAACATAGAATTTTCCACAGTTTATTGTGATCCACACAGTCAAAGGCTTTGGCATAGTCAATAAAGCAGAAGTAGATGTTTTTCTGGAACTCTCTTGCTTTTTCCATGATCCAGCGGATGTTGGCAATTTGATCTCTGATTCCTCTGCCTTTTCTAAAGCCAGCTTGAACATCAGGGAGTTCACAGTTCACATATTGCTGAAGCCTGGCTTGGAGAATTTTGAGCATTACTTTACTAGCATGTGAGATGAGTGCAAGTAAGATGGTGTTGCAAGAGGGCATCAGAGGGCAGACATGCTGAAACCATACTCATAGAAAACTAGTCAATCTAATCACACTAGGACCACAGCCTTGTCTAACGGAACAGTATATGTAAGCGAAATCACTTCAGTCATGCCTGACTCTTTGTGACCCCAATGACTGTAGCCCACCAGGCTCCCCTGTTCACAGTATTTTCCAGGCAAGAATACTGGCATAGGTTGCCATATCCTTCTTGGTGGATGGTACAAGCACACTGCTGGATAAAAGCAAGTAAGATACAATATGATTTGTATCACAAAAACAAATGCAGAGATTAAACACAGATACTCCAAATAATGTACACTTTTTAAGAACATATTTTTTAAAACATACATCAAATGCATTAGAATAGTTTCCTATATAGGAAACAAATTGAAAAGTACTAATAATAAACACACCTGTAAAATAGCTAGTGGAAAGTTGCTATATAACACAGGGAGCTCAACCCAGTGCTCTGTATCAACCTAGAGGAGTGAGATGGTGGGTGAGGGTAGGAGGGAGGTTCTAGAGGGAGGGGATATACATATACTTATGGCCAATTCATGCTGTTGTATGGCAGAAAGTGACACAACATTGTAAAAGCAATTATCATCCAATTAAAATTAAATTTTAGGCTTCCCTGGTGATTCAGTAGTAAAGAATTCACCTTCCAATTTAGAAGATATGGATTCGATCCCTGATCTGGGAAGATCCCACATGCTGAGGAGCAACTGAGCTTGTGTGCCACAAATAATGAGCTCTAGAGCACAAGTGTCATAACTACCAAAGCATACGGACCCTAGAACCCGTGCTCCTCAACAAGAGAAGCCACTGCAATGAGGAGCCTGCACACTGTGCTAAAGAGTAGCCCCCACTCCCCACAACTAGAGGAAAGCCCACCCAGCAGCAAAGACCCATCACAGTCAAAAAGAGATAAATAAATAAATTAAATTACCAAAAAAAAAAAAAAAAGAAATTAAAAAAAAATAAAGGAACAATTGCAGACACAAGGAAAAAGGTAAGAGAAACAGAAGTAAAAAGAGCTTTACTTGGTTAGAAGCAGTGTGAGCTTAAAGTCTCCAAAGACAAGCAGAAATACACCCCCCTCCCAACATTTTCCTCACCATCCCTCACTTTCCGTGGTTTAGAAGGCACCACACTTCATCTCCAGCTCAGTAGCTGTGAAAAGTCCGCAGTAGTGAGACTGAGGCCAAGGACAAGAGAAGGCTGTGCCCTGAATGAAGGTGGGAATGGCACTCACGGGTCTGAGGTTGACTTCCTCAGGATAAGCATGAACTAGGGCTGGAAAAGAAAGTCCGGCCTTGTTTTTCCCAAGGCATGAGAAAGGGTGAGTTTGGCTCCACAGACTGTCACAGGTACCACTGTCTAGGAGAGATAGAAAGAGACCTGGACTTGTGGAAAATTGGAAAGGCAGCATGTTTCCTGCCAGGTCAAAAAATTTAAAAAGTCTGATCATAAGGATAGAGCATAGCTTTACTGTGACTGGCACAAAATTGTAACAATTTTCTGTGTAACAAAAGTGCTTTGACGAGGACATAAATTACCTGCTTCTCCAGTTTCCCTCCTTCTGATCCTCAATTTCGTTCTCTATCTTGTTGCCTCACCTAGCTTCCTGATGGTGAAGAAAATTAGCAGAGAGAAGTTTCTGGACCTATTCATTTTTAAATTTTTACTTATTAGAATTCAGTGAATGTGTCAGAAAAAGCAAAACGACAAAGATAAAATCCATTTATCTTTAAGCAGAGTACTGCATTTGAAGGAATTTAACTGTAAAATTATCCGTGATATTTTTTCTGAGAAAAATGAGTTGACACTTTTCAAATAAGTACTAGAGGGGCTTTGATGCCCTTACCATACAATCACATGTATTCTCAAGATGCCCTGGAGTTTATAGCACAAAGAACAGATAGCACAAGACTTGACACCAGAACGTCAATTTATATCCACCCCAAGAAACGAGATTCAGAGGAATACAGTGCATTTTTACAGTAAACACTGTAGCTATGGAAAATATTTTGGGCATCCCTATAGCCCAACTCAAAATATATACAATAACATTTTAATTACATTATTAAAATATGGTTCTTATGCACAGAGGCCAAAAGGTGTTTGGAATGGCTATAGTGAGAGAATACCTTACGGAATTATCAAGAGATTCTCAGGCAACCCTCTCATCTCCATCCACTGAAGAAGTCCAGAGTTAGAAATCTATGTATCTATCCATCTAATAAAACTATGCCCCTCTGTCTACATTCCCACCCTATTAGCTTTCTCACGGGAAAGTGATCATGGAGAAACTTAAAGATGCCACAGTAAACTCTTTCCAAAGGTCTACAGAACATGAGGTCTACAGAACAAAAGTCTGTATGGTCAAAGTTATGGTTTTTCCAGTAGTCACGTACGGATGTGAGAGCAGGACAATAAAGAAGGCTGAGCGCCAAAGAACTGATGCTTTCAAATTGTGGAGAAGACTCTTGAGAGTCCCTCGGACAGCAAGGAAATCAAACTGAATATATTTAGGTCAATCCTAAAGGAAATCAACCCTGAATATTCATTGGAAGAACTGATGCTGAAGCTGAAGCTCCGATACTTTGGCCACCTGATACGAAAAGCTGATTCACTGGAAAAGACCCTGATGTTAGGAAAGATTGAAGGCAGGAGGAGAAAGGGGCCACAGAGGATGAGATGGTTGAATGGAATCATCAGTTCAATGTACATGAGTTTGAGCAAACTCTGGGAGATAGTGAAGGACAGGGAAGTCTGGCATGCTGCAGTCCATGGGGTCGCAAAGAATAGGGGATGACTTAGCAACTGAACAAGTGCACACTCTTCCAGCTTCCGAGTAAGATGGGCCAGGTAGGGCCCTTGTTGGGACAGCATCAGCAGTTCACTTCCCTTCCTAATCCAGGAGTAGGCAAACTTTTTCTGAAAACGTTGGATCACATAATTTTTAGGCTTTGCAGGTAACAAAAGGTCAACTATCTATCTCTATATATTTTTTTAACCCTTTAAAAATGTAAGAATAATTCTTACTTAACTTGGGGCCATAAACAGACAGGCTGTGGGCCCAATTTGGTTTGCAGAGCCTGCTTCAACCATAACTGATTTCCTTGCCTGCTCCTGTTAGTTTCAAGAGGACACCCCAATAAAAATACTGCAAGCAAATCCTTGTTTCAGAACTGGTTTCCTGGGAACCTGATTACGACAGCTTAACAAAGGGAGAACTGAGACTGAGAGGTTTAACAAGAATTTGTTGGGAAACGTGGTGACAACATTGATTTTACCCAAGCTCTATGGTCCTAGAAAATAGAAACAATTAATCCTCCAAACCAGGGGTCTGCAACCTCTGAGATCTAATGCCTGATGATCTAAGGTGGACTTGATGTAATAATAATAGAAATAAAGTGCACAATAAACATGCTTGAATCATCCTAAAACCATCCCCTGCCCTGGTCTGTGGAAAAATTGTTTTCCATTAAACCCATGCCTAGGGCCAAAAAGGTTGGGGACTGCTGCTCCAAACCAGTTTTCCAAAAACTCCCACCCTATTGTGTTCAGGAAAGGGCTTCCTGTGAAGAACCATCCCCCTATACAACTCAGATCAACCTCTACTTTCTCCTAACTCCCATGAGACTCTTAGATGACTCCCTTGTTTACATATAAGGCCAGACACCAGCCCTCAAAATTCCTATTCTTATTCTCATAAATGATTGGTTGAACCATCTGTCCCTCCAAAACTAGCTAGACAAGGAAATAAACTTGTGCTTCTAACAAACTGAGGCTTCCTCTGATGACAGAAACCAATTCCAAGTGTAAAATCGCTTCACCTGCAGCTTCAAGATTCTTCCCTATACAACCTACAAAACCACCCTGCTGAGACACCCCTATCCTCGGATCCCCCTATTGCAATATTCTGAATAAATTCAATTTCATTACCTGTTCTGGGTGTTTTGCTTTTGAAACTGAGATAACCACGGGCAAAAGAAATATAAGATACACAGGCACTAAGGCATCAAAGGACCTGGTATTGTCAGAGAGACAAGAGGAAGTCTGATGTGGCAGGAATCAAGAGTTGTAGTTGGACTCTGAGTGAATGCCAGTGAGGGTAGACTGAATCAACTCATACGTTAAACCAAGCACTGGATCCTTGTTGCAGGAAAATTCCTGAGGCCTTTGTACAGTCCCCTCATGGAGGTAAAGAGGCTTGGTGGCTAGCCAAGGGAGACCAAGTCCGGCAATGGACAAAGAGAAGCATCCTGAAAGTCCACCTACAGAGGAATGGATAAAGATGTGGCACATATATACAATGGAATATTACTCAGCCATAAAAAAGAATGAAATAATGGCATTTGCAGTGACCTGGATGGACCTAGAGATTGTCATACTGTCAGACAAATTTCATATGATATTGTTTATATGTGAAATGTAAAAAAAAAAGGTACAGACAAACGTATTTACAAAACAGAAACAGAGTCACAGATGTAGAAAACAAACTTAGAATTGTGAAGGGGAAAAGGGAGAAGGATAAATGGGGAGATTGGAATTGCCATATACACACTACTATATAGAAAATAGATCACTTATGAGAACCTACTGTGTAGCACAGGGAACTCAATACTACTCAATACTCTGCAAAGGTCTATATGAGAATAGAATCTAAAAAAGAATGGACATATGCATACGCACAACTGATTCATTTTGCCATATAGCAGAAAATCACACAACACTGTAAATCAATTGTATGCCAATAAAAAGTAATTTAAAGAAAAGAGAAAGAGAGACAGAGACTGGTCCCTTGATGAGCAGAGATCTTCAACTGACACATCCTTAAAATCCTCAAAATAATTCTGGGAACTGTATATACACTTGTACATTTATAAGTTACCCTTAAGATTTTTCATAAAAAGCTTAAATTATTTCAGGTAATTCAGGCATATTGTAAATATTTACATCTTGAAATAAAATAACATATGAAGTTTTTTTTTTTTTCTTTTTATATCAGGTTTTAAAAAGTAGTCAACAGAATCTAAATATGCTAGACTTATCTATCTAAAAAATAAGTGAACACTTTATTTTAATATAGTTCCTTTATCTCTTTGAAATTTGTGATTTGTGGATATTGAAGAATCCTTGCATTCCTGGGATAAAGCCCACTTGGTCATGATGTATGATCCTTTTAATGTGTTGTTGGATTCTGTTTGCTAGAATTCTGTTAAAGATTTTTGCATCTATGTTCATCAGTGATATTGTCCTGTAGTTTTCTTTTTTGCTGCATCTTTGTCCAGTTTTGTTATTAGGGTGATGGGGCCTCATAGAATGAGTTTGGAAGTTTACCTTCCTCTGCAATTTTCTGGAAGAGTAGGATAGGTGTTAGCTGTTCTGTAAATTTTTGGTAGAATTCAGCTGTGAAGCTGTCTGGACCTGGGTTTTTGTTTGCTGGAATATTTCTAATTACAGTTTCAATTTCCATGCTTGTAATGGGTCTGTTAAGATTCTCTAATTCTTCCTGGTTCAGTTTTGGAAAGTCATACTTTTCTAAGAATTTGTCCATTTCTTCCAAGTTGTCCATTTTATTGGCATATAGTTGCTGATAGTAGTCTCTCATGATCCTTTGTATTTCTGTGTTGTCTGTTGTGATCTCTCTATTTTCATTTCTAATTTTATTGATTTGATTTTCCTCCCTTTGTTTCTTGATGAGTCTGGCTAATGGTCCCAAACAGGATAAACCAAAAGTGAAACACCCCAAGACACATATTAATCCAATTACCAAAGTTCAAACACAAAGAACAAATATTAAAAGCAGCAAGGGAAAAACAACAAATAACACACAAGGGGATTCCCATAAGGATAACAGCTGATCTTTCAATAGAAACTCTTCAGGCCAGGAGGGAATGGCAGGACATACTTAAAGTGATGAAAGAAAATAAACTTTAGCTCAGATTACTGTATCAAGCAAGGATCTCATTCAAATATTAATGAGAAATTAAAAGCTTTACCTTCAAGCAAAAGCTGAGAGAATTCAGCAGCACCAAACCAGCTCTCCAACAAATGCTAAAGGATCTTCTCTAGACCAGGAAAAACAGAAAGGGTGTATAAACTCAAACCCAAAACAATAAAGTAAGTGGCAATGGGATCATACTTATCAATAATTACCTTAAATGTAAATGGGTTGAATGCCCCAACCAAAAGACAAAAACTGGCTGAATGGATACAAAAAACAATACTCCTATATATGTTGTCTATAAGGGACCCACCTCAAAACAAGGGACACATACAGACTGAAAGTGAAGGGCTGGGAAAATATATTCCATGCAAATAGAGACCAAAAGAAAGCAGGAGTAGCAATACTCATATCAGATAAAATAGACTTTAAAACAAAGGCTGTGAAAAGAGACAAAGAAGGACACTACATAATGATCAAAGGATCAATCCAAGAAGAAGCTACAATTATAAATATATATGCACCCAACATAGGAGCACTGCAATATGTAAGACAAATGCTAACAAGTATGAAAGGGGAAATTAACAATAACACAATAATAGTAGGAGACTTTAATACCCCACTTACACCTATGGATAGATCAACTAATCAGAAAATTAACAAGGAAACACAAGCTTTAAATGATTCAACAGACCAGTTAGACCTAATCGATATCTATAGGACATTTCACCCCAAAACAATGAATTTCGTTTTTTTCTCAAGCGCACACGTAATCTTCTCCAGGATAGATCACATCCTGGGCCATAAATCAAGCCTTGGTAAATCCAAAAAATTGAAATCATTCCAAGCATCTTTTCTGACCACAATGCAGTAAGATTATATCTCAATTACAAGAGAAAAACTATTTAAAATTCCAACACATGGAGGCTGAACAACACACTACTGAATAAAAACAAAACACAGAAGAAATCAAAATATGCATAGATATGAATGAAAATGAAACGTAACAACCCAAAACCTGTGGGACACTGTAAAAGCAGTGCTAAGGGGAAGGTTCACAGCAATACAGGCATACCTCAAGAAACAAGTCAAATAAATAACCTAACTCTACACCTAAAGCAACTAGAAAAGGAAGAAATGAAGAACCCCAGCATTAGTAGAAGGAAAGAAATCTTAAAAATTAGGGCAGAAATAAATGCAAAAGAAACAAAAGAGAGACCATAGCAAAAATCAACAAAGCCAAAAGCTGTTTCTTTGAGAAGATAAATAAAATTGACAAACCATTAGCCTAAAACTTTTTATACCCATGGAAAATGTCCCATAGCAAGATTTGAGCCAGAATGTGCCTTTGTTTTACAGAGTGGAGATAAAACTATTAAGAAAAGACAGGTGGCAACAGAGAATTTACTTGATCATGAAGGAGAGTTCTCAGTAGATACATTTTAGGAAAAGCATATATGGAAATTGAGAATCCAGAAAATAATTCTCTTAACTTAAACTCCCAAAGGTATGAACAGCCCAGTTGGAAGACTGTCATCCTGAGACTTGTGCAATCTAGTTTCAGACTACTAGAAAGAGAAAACTAATAATAAGGAAATTAACAAAAAGCATGAGATAAATTGCAAAGAGTTCATGCCCAACTCTGTGTCACAAGTGATTCTGCACATTTGCTTCTTCATAGTATTTCTATGAAAGAATAGAGAGTTCACTTTTTTATGTCACAAACAAAAAAGAAAAACTAATAATTGAGGGTCATCATTATTGTCAATCATCTCAGGTGTAAATAAAAAGGGTCCCCTCACTTCCAGGTAAGAAATGACCAATCCATTTCACAGAGGTTGCTTCCTAAGATAGGGATGCAATGTAGTGGGGGATGGGGTAAAGGTGAGGCCACTGGAGCAGAGCAGAGGGCATATCTTCACCGTTCAATTATTTGGGAGAACTCCAGGAAAGTAAACTGTCCCACTGTAGAACTGAAAAACCAAAACAAGCAGTATCTGTTTACAACTTAATATTTATGATAGGAGAATAAAAGGCACTTTATTGAAAAAATTTTTAAGTTGTTGTCTGCTTCAAGGAGATCAGACCAGTCAATCCTAAAGGAAATCCACCCTGAATATTCATTGGAAGGACTGATGCTGAAGCTGAAGCTCCAATACTTTGACCACCTGATCCAAAGAGCTGACTCAATGGAAAGGACCCTGATGCTGGGAAGGACTGAAGGCAAGAGAAGAAGGGGATGACAGGATGAGATGGTTGGATGGCACCACCGATTCAATGGACATAGTTTGAGCAAATTCTGGGAGATGGTGAAGGACAGGAAAGCCTGGCATGCTGCAGTTCGAGTCACAAAGAGTCAGACATGACTGAGAGAGTGAACAACTGTTTCCTAAACTTCTGAGTATTTCACTGACTGCCATATAAACAAAGCCATTAATTCAGTTAGGGCCTACAAAGCAGAAGAAAGTCCTTCTTTGGCTAAAAATTTATCTAAATTATCTAAATTATGTGATATATAATTTTATAATTTTAAAATTTTTTTCAGATTTTGTTGATGTGTAATATTTTATTTCAAGATGCAAATATTTATGAATGAAATTACATGGGACAATTTAAACTTTTTATGAAAAATCTTAAGGGTAATTTGTAAATGTAAAATTGTATATACAGTTTCCCAAAATTATCTTGAGGATTTTAAAGATTTATCAGTTCAAGACCTCTGCTCATAAAGGGGCCGTGCTCTCTCTCACTCTCTCTTATTTTAAATTAATTTTTATTGGAGTACCTCCAAGGGAACATTTCATGCAAGGATGGGCTCGATAAAGGACAGAAATGGTCTGGACCTAACAGAAGCAGAAGATATTAAGAAGAGGTGGCAAGAATGCATAGAAGAACTGTACAAAAAAGATCTTCATGACCCAGATAATCACGATGATGTGATCACTCATCTAGAGCCAGACATCCTGGAATGTGAAGTCAAGTGGGCCTTAGAAAGCATCACTACGAACAAAGCTAGTGGAGGTGATGGAATTCCAGTTGAACTGTTTCAAATCCTGAAAGATGATGCTGTGAAAGTGCTGCACTCAATCTGCCAGCAAATTTGGAAAACTCAGCAGTGGCCACAGGACTGGAAAAGGTCCGTTTTCATTCCAATTCCAAAGAAAGGCAATGCAAAAGAATGCTCAAACTACTGCACAATTGCACTCATCTCACATGCTAGTCAAGTAATGCTCAAAATCCTCCAAGCCAGGCTTCAGCAATACGTGAACCGTGAACTCCCTGATGTTCAAGCTGGCTTTAGAAAAGGCAGAGGAACCAGAGATCAAATTGCCAACATCCGCTGGATCATGGAAAAAGCAAGAGAGTTCCAGAAAAACATCTACTTCTGCTTTATCGACTATGCCAAAGCCTTTGACTGTGTGGATCACAATAAACTGTGGAAAATTCTGAAAGAGATGGGAATACCAGACCACCTAACCTGCCTCTTGAGAAATCTGTATGCAGGTCAGGAAGCAACAGTTAGGACTGGACATGGAACAACAGACTGGTTCCAATGTTGGAGAAGACTCTTGAGAGTCCCTTGGACTGCAAGGAGATCCAACCAGTCCATTCTGAAGGAGATCAACCCTGGGATTTCTTTGGAAGGAATGATGCTAAAGCTGAAACTCCAGTACTTTGGCCACCTCATGCAAAGAGTTGACTCATTGGAAAAGACTCTGATGCTGGGAAGGTTTGGGGGCAGGAGGAGAAGGGGACAATAGAGGATGAGATGGCTGGATGGCATCACGGACTCGATGGACGTGAGTCTGAGTGAACTCCAGGAGATGGTGATGGACAGGGAGGCCTGGCGTGCTGCGATTCATGGGGTCGCAAAGAGTCTGACACGACTGAGCGACTGAACTGAACTGAACACTTGATTTACAATGTGCTATTTTCTGCTGTACAGCAAAGTCAATCAGTTATATATATGCATACATCCATTCTTTTTTAGATTCTATTCCCATATAGGTCATTACGGAGTACTGAGTAGAGTTCCCTGTGCTATACAGTAGGTTCTTATAAGTTATTTATTTTATATATAGTGGTGTGTAAATGTCAATCCCAGTTTCCCAAGTTACCCCTCTCCCCTTTCTTCCTTGGTAATCATGTTTGTTTTCTACATCTGTGACTCTATCTCTGTTTTGTAAAAGGTTCATTTATACCATTTTTTTCATATTTCACATATAAGTGATATCACAAGACATTTGTCTGACTTATTTCACTCACTATGATAATCTCTAGGCCCATCAAAGTCTCAACCACTGAATTAACAAGGAAGTCCCCCCAAACTATTACATATATATATCAAGACTATATATTTATATATCTTATGAATAAAAAAGAAGCTTGTTTTTCAAACCTAAATACTTACATATTCATATTTATTATGATAAAATGGAAGGAACATCTTTCTAAAGGAGGCCTAGTAGGAAAACTGCTTGAGTGCTTCAATTTCCATTTTAAAAATTAATCTTGCAACATTTTATACAAAAATCTTATAATTGGTTCTATAGTTAATTAAAATTTCATTAGAGAGCAGATATGAAAAGTTCAGCTTATTTGAAGTATTTATTATTCCTTCTTGGATTACTAATGAATTAAACCCTCAAATGCATCTATATTAAAGTTACCTTCCTGCTCATCTATCTACATATTTGGAAAGTAATACATTAAAACCAAAAGGGCTTCATATATTTGGTGTTATTATTTTGTCTTTCTAACTTGTCAATGTAAATTTATTCCATGGTACTTTCTGAAAAATTAACTACTGTTTCAGCTAACAGTCTTTTTCAGTCCAGTTATTTTAATAATTAGGATTCTATTTGAAGTTCATTTTCATTTAAGCATATTACAATTTGTGTCAACATTTTTCTCTTCATCAAAAGGCTGGTTTGAAGCCATATCAACAACATTAACTGTTCTAACCTGTAGACTTTTCATGAAACAAGGTGCTACTTTATCCTCTGGAATTTAGTTTGCATTCCTTAATCTCTTTAAAACAGATTTCAATTCAAGATGTATAAAAATACTGAATCACTATGTTGTGTACCTGAAACTAACATAATATTTTAAGTCAATTATACCTAAATTTGGGGAAAGCCTGGTGGCTCAGAGGTTAAAGCGTCTGCCTGCAATGCGGGAGACCCGGGTTCGATCCCTGGGTCAGGAAGATCCTCTGGAGAAGGAAATGGCAACCCACTCTAGTACTCTTGCCTGGAGAATCCCATGGACAGAGGAGCTTGGTGAGCTACAGTCCATGGGGTCGCAAAGAGTCGGACACGACTGAGCAACTTCACTTTATACCTAAATGTTAAAAAAGTAAAATAGAAAAACCAAAAATCTTCCTAAAGAGACAGATTTGAAAGAACCCAACCATTGATATTAATACAAACATTGGTATTTTTGAAGATGCTTTGGATATTTCTTAATTGCAAATGTCCTGCTATGAAATTGATTAAATTATATACAAAGTAAAATGCATATATACAGATTTTTTGTTAGTATTGAATATTACTAGCATCTGTTTTTGTATTCAGAAACTCATGGAAAACATTCCTTAAGGGTTTAAAATATTTCCTACTGTGAAAAGTTCTCAATTTATTACAAGCCAATTTTAAGAAGTTTATTATACTCATGGACATTACAACAAACTCACTACTACAACTAAGTCGCTTCAGTCGTGTCCGACTCTGTGCGACCCCAGAGATGGCAGCCCACCAGGCTCCACCATCCCTGGGATTCTCCAGGCAAGAACACTGGAGTGGGTTGCCATTTCCTTCTCCAATGCATGAAAGTGAAAAGTCAAAGTGAAGTCGCTCAGTTGTCTCCGACTCTTAGCAACCCCATGGACCGTAGCCCACCAGGCTCCTCCGTCCATGGGATTTTCCAGGCAAGAGTACTGGAGTGGGGTGCCACTGCCTTCTCCTACTATAAATATACATTTTCCCCAGTGCTATCACAAGGTGAATTTTTCCCACCTTAAGTGGGAATAAGATTTTTTCAAAGAAGGATACAAGGTTTTTGCAGTTCTCCTTTTCCTACAAGCAACTAGGCAAGCCTCAATGTTTAAGGGACAGACACAAAGGTCAGAAAAAGGACACTTCTAACCTCACACAGTCTCTCTGTCAGGAGGAACGACATGAAGTTGTTGATATTTGACCATTGTGGAGGTGCAAAATCGGCAATTTTGAGTAATTCAGCCTATAAAGTTGATGTTCGTCTTTAATCCAATTTTCCTCTGGATTTACTCTGCGTTCTCCATAAAGGAGGTTTATGGAAGTGTCTACACTGCTACTCAAGAGGAAACTTTGCCATGTGGAGAGGGAGACCTTGTGGATAGGGGGCCCGAGGACCTTCTTGCTTATTAAACCCCAGAAGTTCTGTTCTTATCCTTTTTACTTAGGGTTCTGTGCTCTTTAAACACTTCATTATCCTCATTTCTTCCACTGACATTGCAACTTTTCAACTTTCCTACAAACCAAAGGTAACCAAAGTCAAATATCACATTAACATGATTGATGTATTTTGACCAGTACCGGGTTCAATAGGACCATGCCCCATATAGTGCCCCATGCATTATAGTTATATTTTTGGTCGAGCAGTTCATTAATCACTTTATGGTGGAAATGAAAGTGTCAGATGCTACTCTTTGGCTTGTGCCCAAGCTTCTACCCTTTTAATGGCAGAACTGTGTATTTTGACTTGATGCCCATATTCTAAATGCAACGTCAACAACAACAACAACAAAAGAATTAAAAGAGCAAAAGCTATGAAATTTCACCTCAGAACCAGGAAAATGAAATCCACTGTGAAAGGGAAATGGAGCATTCTGGATAGAGAAATGGACTGTTGCATCCTAGCAAAGCTTTGTAGGAACACCTAGTTGTTTTGTAGAAAACGCACCCAATCTACAAAGTGTAAAAGAAACAGCAGACCATTTCCTTAAGGGAGGAAAAACCCCCTTGTTTAATGCTTATGAGAGAGTCTCTTTATGGGGAAGAAAAGGGACCATTGTTAACTAAGCAGACAGAATGGAAGAAGCTGCTGCTATAGCTGCAGCTAAGTTACTTCAGTCGTGTCCGACTCTGTGCGACCCCACAGGTGGCAGCCCACCAGGCTTCCCCGTCCCTAGGATTCTCCAGGCAAGAACACTGGAGTGGGTTGCCATTTCCTTCTCCAATGCACGAAAGTGAAAAGTGAAAGTGAAGTCACTCAGTCATGTCTGAGTCTTAGCGACCTCATGGACTGCAGCCTACCAGGCTCCTCCATCCATGGGATTTTCCAGGCAAGAGTACTGGAGTGGGGTGCCATTGCCTAAGAATGGGAGAAAAACAGTTATAAAGTCCAATTTTAAGTCTGTGAGATAAAGAGATGGGAAAAATCCTCTAATTAACCAAACTTGTGTTTTACACGAGTACATACTTTGTAAGTCCTAATGAAAAGATTTTATATGTGAATCATAGCCAGATCTTATTATCTGCCTGGAAAAATGGGGGTTACTGGTCTAAAACACAAAATACTAATGTGACTTTACATGTAAACATGTAGTTATTGTAGAAAATCTGGAGTGGAATGTATCCAAATTTAAAATTAAACTTTAAAAATGGAATGAGGAATCATAGGAAGTGCCCAAGTAAGCAAATTTGCTTTCTAAAGATAAAGAAGGTTTTTTCTTAAGACCTGGAGAACCTAAATCATCCATCAATAAAGTTAAAGTACACCTATTATCCAACATGCAGCAGCGCACATTTCAACAGGAATTTAAATTCAAATTACACATATTTTCCCCTATGATTTGATGGTGTGACAATATATCTTTAAACTTTTAAAACTATCTGGATTTTATTTTGCCAGTTTGTGTGAAATCGTTACTAAGCTGATTTTTTTTCTCTGCCAAGAGCTGATGCCACCTGGTTGAATATTCTTGTCTAGTTCATTCAGTGGTGGACACCCTTTATGAGATAGTAAATGCTCACATGTATTTGTGCATGTTTCCATTTTTCAGTTTTTCTTCCAGTAAGTCCTTATCCCATATTTTTAAACATGTTACTTTAGGACATAACTCTTCTTTGTCAAAAAGGGTTTTGACCATTCTTACCTCATTATTTTTTCCTCTAGATTAACATCAGAATTTTTGTCAAGTTGCTCCAAAAATTACTCTCTAATTTAACTGTAAGTCTGTTAAACCTGGGCTTCCCCAGTGGCTCAGCAGTTAAGAAACTACCTGCAATGCAAGAACGGCAGGAGATGCAAGTTCAATCCTTGGGTAGGGAAGATCCCTTGGGGGAAGGCATGGCAAGCCACTCCAGTATTCTTGCCCAGAGAATCTCATGGACAGAGGAGTCTGGGGGCTACAGTCCATAGGGTCGCAAAGAGTCAGACACAACTGAGGCGACTGAGCATGAATGCACATAGTGATAAGAACCCTAGGAAGTATCGTTATTCCTGAATTACCGGGAGTGTAACTGAATCTTGGAAATTCTAGGCAGCTACTAAGTGGAGGAACCAGAATCCAAGCCTGGGCCAGTTTGAATCCAAACCCATGATGTTAATTATATCAAGATACATTCTTCTCAATAATTGTATCACAATATATGCAGAGTACACCATGCAAAATGCCAGGATGGATGAAGCACAAGCTGGAATCAAGATTGCCAGGGAGAAATATCAATAACCTCCAATATGCAGATGACACCACCCTTATGGCAGAAAGTGAAGAGGAACTGAAGAGCCTCTTGATGAAAATGAAAGAGGAGAGTGGAAAAGTTGGCTTCAAACTCAACATTCAAAAAACGAAGATCATGGCATCTGGTCCCATCACTTCATGATGGGGAAACAATGGAAACAGTAAAAAACTTTATTTTCTTGGGCTCCAAAAACACTGCAGATGAGGACTGCAGCCATTAAATTAAAAGACAGTTGCTCCTTGGAAGGAAAGTTATGACCAACCTAGACAACATATTAAAAAGAAGAGACATTATTTTGTCAACAAAGGTTCATCTAGACAAAGCTATGGTTTTTCCAGTAGTCATGTATGCATGTGAGAGTTGGGCCATAAAGAAAGCTGAGCACCAAAGAATTGATGCTTTTGAATGTGGTGTTGGAGAAGACTCTTGAGAGTCCCTTGGATTGCAAGGAGATCAAACCAGTCCATCCTAAAGGAAATCAGTCCTGAATGTTCAATGGAAGGACTGATGCTGACGCTGAAGCTCCAATACCTTGGTGACCTGATACAAAGAACTGACTCATTAGAAAAGACCCTGATGCTGGGAAAGATTGAAGGCAAGAGGAGAAAGGAACGACAGAGGATGAGATGGTTGGATGGCATCACCAACTTGATGGACATGAGTTTGAACACGCTCGGGGAGTTGGTGACGGACAGGGACACCTGCCTTGCTGCAGTCCATGGGGCTACAAAGAGTTGGACATGACAGTGACTGAACTGAAATGATACTCTTCTCATTGAGTGTTATATGTCTCTCCATCCATTCAAGAATTCTTACATATACAGCAGTAAAATATTATGGTTTTCTTTATATTTCTTTACATTTCTTAAGTTAATTCCTACTAGTATCATTTGTTCCACTGCAATTGTGAATGAAATTCCTTGCTGTTTCATTTAAATGGTCGTTATATCATTAATAAGTATTGTTTTGTACACTGTTCTTGAATCCAGCCACTTCAGTGAGATTTCTTAATTCTGGAATGGTAACTTCTAAAAAATTATGTCATCAGCAAACAATGATAATTGGTCTCAGTCTTTCAAACTATTTTGGTCTTTACTGTTTCTTGTAAAACTACATTGGCCTCCAATACTGTCAAATAATATGGTGCAAAAAATAATTTAATAATAAGAAAAAGTCTTGTTTTATACATAACTCTTAGTTTGAGATATTTTTATTAATCAATTTTAAATTATTTATTACTTTTATTGTGAATACTTTAGATTTTATTATCAATACAATATTGTAAAGCAAAAAATAATAATAATAATAATAAAAACAAAAAAAATAAAATACAAACTACTTTCTCATGGTGAAGTGTTTTACACCATGATAGAGTATTTCAATTTATTAATATCTCATTAGAATTTCCTTCTTAATGAAGGGTGAAAGTTTGTAATTCTGTTTCACAGTATCTTTTCAGGTTTTAATAAAATATGTGATAATTAAATTATTTACTTATTGCTTCAATCAGAGTACCAGGAAGAAACAAATACCATATGCCAAAATTAAGATAATTTCAAAGATTAATAAAGTGACAATGTACAGAGAGGTGAGCAGGGAGTAGAGAAACCACAAACTACACTGCAGTACATTAGAGCTGCTAACACTTAGATCTGATGGAAAAGATCTAACACACCGAGTTCACAGGTAGGAGTAGATACCAGACCTGAAATGAGAGAATAACTTGAAAATGGTCACCTTGAGAAAATTTGCGATCTTCAATTGGGTTCTCAAACAGGTAACTACTTGGGAAGGGAGCCAAGGGAATAAATACCACACCCTCCCTTTCATCCCTCCTTCCTGTCTCCTGCTGGGTTTCCCATTTGGCTAAGCCCAGTGTAAAAGCAGAGGACGTGGAGTTTTCTGATGAAGTGGTCTGTTACAGGGGGTAGGGTAGAGACGAGGAGTTAACCCAGAGAGGCATATGAAGGACACACAGCACAGGTTTTCTTTCTTTTTTTTTTCCTTTTGATATTATTTATTTATTTATTTATTTTATACTGTATTGGTTTTGCCATACATTGACATGAATCAGCCACGGGTGTACATGTGTTCCCCATCTTGAACCTCCCTCCCACCTCCCACCCCATATCATCTCTCTGGATCATCCCCGTGCACCAGCCCCTCCCCGCCCCGCCCCGGCTCGGTGGGCCACTCGTGCCCTCTCCCAGGCACCTTCCCCCGAACTCCGATGGGGGAGGACGAGGCAGGTTTCCAAGCACTTCGTTAACAGGGAAACTGAGGCCCCGGGGAGTGGTCGCTAGAACCCAGGCCCTGCAGCGCACCAAGCCCGCTCCCCACCCCTGCCAAACTTCCCCTCCCAGTGCTTTGCCCACTCAGCCTTTAAAGTCACAATCGAAATGTTACCTCCTTCACCTGTCTTGCCTGACATCCTCCCCTTGCAGGCCCTGCCGTAATCATAGATTTGTGTGACCCTTTGAAGGAAGTCCGCCCCACCCTAGACCCATGGGTCCCTGAGGTCACAATGTGCCTTGTTCCCTCCAACTGCACCCCTTGGCCAGGCAGTGGTGATGGATGAATAGGGACTGTAGGCTTAACGCTGACCAGAAAGGCTCAGGCTGGAAACCGGGGAATTCAACAGCGGGTAGGCATAGCATACTGCCAGGTATGGTGGCTAAACTTCCAGTGAGCAGTGGGTTCAAATCCTGTAGCTAGAAATAACTGCTGGAGGACCAGAGGTATGTAACAGACTGTAGCCTGCCAGGCTCCTCTGTTCATGGAATTTACCAGGCAAGAATACTGGAGCAGGTTGCCATTTCCTACTCCAGCTGATCTTCCTGACCCAGGGATCAAACCTGAGTCTCCTGCATAGGCAGGTGGATTCTTACCACTGTGTCACCTGGGAAGTCTGTTAACAGCTTTACCTGCCCTGGTCTGCTCCAGCCTGGAGCCTGCTCTGCCTGCCAGCAAGGAGTTAACCCAGACTCCCCCTGCTCCTGCCTTTGGCGCTTCCCTGCACCCTTGTAAAAAAGTAAAATGGCTGTCTGAGGAGGCCTTACAAATAGCTGTGAAAAGAAGAGAAAAACAAAGGAGAAAAGGAAAGATATACTCATTTGAAAGCAGAGTTCCAAAGAATAGCAAGGAGAGATAAGAAAGCCTTCCTCAGTGTTCAGTGCAAAGAAATAGAGGAAAACAATAGAATGGGAAAGACTAGAGATCTCTTCAAGAAAATTAGAGATACCAATATAGCTGAGAAAAGAAGAGAAGTGAAAGGCAAAGGAGAAAAGGAAAGATATACTCATTTGAATGCAGAGTTCCAAAGAACAGCAAGGAAAGCCTTCCACAGTGATCAATGCAAAGAACTAGAGGAAAACAACAGAATGGAAAAGACTAGAGATCTCTTCAAGAAAATCAGAGATACCAAGAAAACATTTCATGCAAAGATGGGCACAATAAACGACAGAAACAGTATGGACCCAACAGAAGCAGAAGATATTAAGAAGGGATGGCGAAAATATACAGAACTATACAAAAAAGATCTTCATGACCCAGATAACCACGATGTGTGATCACTGACCTAGAGCCAGATATCCTGGAATGTAAAGTCAAGTGGGCTGTAGGAATTCCAGTTGAGCTTTTTCACATCCTAAAAGATGATGCTGTGAAAGTGCTGTACTCAATATGCCAGCAAACTTGGAAAACTCAGCAGTGACCACAGGACTGGTAAAGGTCAGTTTTGGTTCCAATCTCAAAGAAAGGCAATGCCAAGAATGTTCCAACTACTGCACAACTGCAATCATCTCACGTGCTAGCAAAGTAATGCTCAAAATTCTCCAAGTTAGGCTTCAGCAATATGTGATCTGTGAACTTGCAGGTGTTCAAGCTGGTTTTAGAAAAGGAAGAGGAATCAGAGATTAAATTGCCAACATCCATTGGATCACTGAAACAGCAAGAGAGTTCCAGAAAAACATCTACTTCTGCTTTATTGACTAGGCCAAAGCCTTTGACTGTGTGGATCACAACACACTGTGGAAAATTCTTCTAAAGATGGGAATACCAGACCATCTGACCTGCCTCCTGAGAAATCTGTATGCAGGTCAAGAAGCAACAGTTAAAACTGGACATAGAACACAGTGGTTCCAAATAGGGAAAGGAGTATGTCAAGGTTGTGTATTGTCACCCTACTTATTTAATTACTGACATGTAGAATCTATCAAGCAAAATGCCAGGCTGGATGAAGCACAAGCTGTAATCAAGATTGCCAGGAAAAACATTAAAAATCTCAGACTCGCAGATGATACCACCCTTATGGCAGAAAGTGAAGAAGAATTAAAGAGCCTCTTGATGAAAGTGAAAGAGGAGAGTGAATTCATGGCATCTGGTCCCATCACTTCATGGGAAATAGATGGGGAAACAGTGGAAACAGTGTCAGACTTTATTTTGGGGGGGGCTCCAAAATCATGGCAGATGGTGACTGTAGCCATGAAATTAAAAGACGCTTACTCCTTGGAAGGAAAGTTATGACCAATCTAGACAGAATATTAAAAAGCAGAGATATTACTTTGCCAACAAAGGTCCATCTAGTCAAGGCTATGGTTTTTCCAGTAGTCATGTATGGATGTGAGAGTTGGACTATAAAGAAAGCTGAGCACTGAAGAACTGATGCTTTTGAACTGTGGTGTTGGAGAAGACTTTTGAGAGTCCCTTGAACTGCAAGGAGATCCAACCAGTCAATCCTAAGGGTAGATCAGTCCTAAGTGTTCATTGGAAGGACCGATATTGAAGCTGAAACTCCAATACTTTGGCCACCTGATGTGAGGAACTGACTCATTGGAAAAGACCCTGATGCTGGGAAAGACTGCAGGCAGGAAGAGAAGGGGACGACAGAGGATGAGATGGTTGGATGGCATCACCAACTCAATGGACATGAGTTTGGGTAAACTCTGGGAGTTGGTAATGGACAGGGAGGCCTGGCGTGCTGCAGTCCTTGGGGTTGCAAAGAGTTGGACACGACTGAGCGAGTGAACTGAACTGAACTGCACCCTTGCATCCACCAGTCCTCAGGGGAGCCTCTAAGACAGGTCTATTAAATGCTCAGGTAGGGCTGGATGGTGATCTATGTGGAGACCAGGGGAAATACTCGTTTCCCTGGGGATCAAAGAAATGCCAATTGCCCAGCTTCAGTCGAAGCGAATTGGCAGCTAGGTCTGCTGGCTGGAAAGAGGGAGTCTATTGGAAGAAAGGACAGCAGGTTCACTGGGAAGGGAGTCACCTTCATGGACTCCCCGAGACTCCAATCCTGGGAGTCTAGGGGGTGACCTGGGCTTTGAGGCCATTTGTTAAGCTTCAAGGTGCTTTGCCTCCACAGCCTAGGATGAAGGGACCCCCGTCTCCTAGGCTCGTAGGTTTCCCACAGAAGCCTGTGAGTAGGAATTCTGGGGCTGAGGCTCAGGAACCTCCATTTCTGATACCATCCCCTCCCTGCTCCCCACCAGCCCTCTTGTTTGAGAACCTCCTCAGTATTCCAAGCCTCTTCCAATCCTCACGTCCACACTAAGGAGGTTCTATCATCCGCACCTTACAGATGAGGTTTGGTCACTGCCCAGGGTCATCCAAGCTGGGGAAGGGCTGTGGTTTATGAGCTCCCCTGTCCCCATGAAACTGCATCACGGATGGGGGATAATGGGGAACCTGCTGAATCTGTTACCTTCAAAAGACAGGTGGGGGAGTTCCCATTTGCCCCTGTCCCCAGCCTGTCAGTCCAGGAAGGCCAGAGCCAGGGTCAGCTCCCTGGGGCAGAATGGAGATGGGGAAGACCCTGTGTAGAAGTGCCTGGCTGTGACCACGGAAGCTCTGCCATGGGGAGAATTCCCAGCGAGGAGGAGGAGAGTGTTACATGGCAGCTACATCCAGCCCAGCAGACTTGCATCTCCCAAGGGGAGACTTTGTTTCTCAGGCCTTATTGCTGGGTAGGGCCTGAAGAAGGGCAGAGAGTGGAGGGCCAGGATCAGCTCCCCTCCCCTGCCCCACCAACTCCCAGCTGGTCCTGCAGGAGCAGCCTCTGGCCCGGGGACCACAGTGGCCCACTGCCCATCCCCTGGTGGCCAGTGGACCAGATGGGGGGGCGTGGCTTCCTTGCAGTGATGGTCATTGCATCGTCTCCACTCTTGTTTGTGCAGCTGCGCTGCCCATGATTCTCTTTGAGCTTGTCAACAGCCCCCACGGGGAGACAGGCAGGTCATTACCGTGTGATGGGGGCACGTCGAGGCTCAGGAGTGGGAGAGGGACATAGTTCGCAGCTGCTGAGGCTGCTCTGTGCCAGGCCCCATCAGCCATTCTCAACCTGAGCATTCAACAGGTTCATCTGGGGAGCCGGAGTTACAAGTTCAGACATGGCCCCCACCCCTGAGCTGACGAGCCTAGTGTCTGCATCTTGGATGAGCCCCCAAGGCTGTTGGTTGAGAACCCCAGGTCCAGCACAGTCTCTGCTCAATCACTGAAATCTCTGTAGGCAGCAATGGTGCCAGAGGGCACTCCAGTCCCTGTACCACAACCTCCATTGAGACTCTAGCCACCCCCAAGAAAATCTTGCTTAGTAAGAACAATGAGCTTGAGGTGCCAACGAAGCTTCCAGACAACCCCTGCCCACTCCCCTCAACCCACCCCAGCTAGCCTGTCCTTCAACTAGAGGATGAGCCCTTCCCTTCAAGGACTCCTGGATCCTGTGGTCTCCTTTTTTGGGCAGGTGAGGACAGCAAAGCTTAGAGAAGCTGGACAACATGTTCAAGGACACACAGTCAGTAGGTGAGGCTGGGAATGGAGGCTGGGAACCTGGGCCTTCTCTGGGTCAAGACCAACCTCCAAATGCTGCCACCAGTGGGTGCAGGGGAGGAGGGCAATGCCAGCTCTGGAAGCCTGAAAAGCACATGGGTTAATGGGGTGGAGGCCGAGGCCCTGGCACGAGGGGGGCCCAGGCTGGGGCTGGATGGTGGGACTGGCGGGCCTGGACTCCTTCCACAGGGTCTGGCCTCCAGCCCGAGTAGGGGCGGCCCTAATAGGAAACCTCTTGGAGGTTTCCGTTTGGGCACCTTTTAGCAAAGCCATTTCATATTTTTAGCCGTTGAATGTGCTGAGAAGCAGCTTAGATATCCAGTGGCTGGGACTCCCCCATCCCTCACATACCAGGGCATGGGGCGGGGTGGGGAGAGGCAGGGATCTCCCGCCTCCTGCTGCCCTGCACTCAGTCCTGGCCTGGGCAGCACAGCAGACCCTCCATCAGAGTCCAGCTTCCCACCAACTCAAGACCCCCTCCCCACCTCCCCCCCTTGCTCAGTTCTTGCCCGGAGCTGGTGCTGACAGCCCCCACGCCCCTGGCAATTCCACCCCCGGTAGGTCACAGTCTAGCCTGCTTCCGACTTGCTGCTGAATCACCCTCTCCCGGGGAGTCACAGGAAGGGGGAAAGGGAGGGGAGGCGAGGCTGGCGTCTCCCTCTAGTGCCGCCAGAAGCTAATGTAATTGAAAAGGCCTCCCAGGCTGTCCTGACACGGCTCCGTCAGGCCACTCGGCCTTCTCTGCAACTGGTCCGGGGGTGGCCAAGGCCACAGTGACCAACTATCCTGGGCAAAACTGGGACACAGGACTTTCAGAGCTCAAACTGGGAATGTCACAGACAAACCAGGATAATTGATTACCAGATGGTGTACAGGTCAGGCCTGGCTGGAGAAGAAGGGTGGGGCTCCTCCAACCCAGCATCACACCCTTCCCTTATTTAAACAGGGGACTCCTCCTCTGCAGCCTATGTGATATAAACAGTTCACCTAGGAAGTTGCTGTCTGCAGCATGAGGGAAAGTGCTGGAAGCAGATTCCAGTTCAACTTTCTGCTACTTGCATCTTGAGCTACTTCCTTTACCTCGTGAACCTCTATTTCTCTGTGTATAGAAGGAGGAGAGTAACTGTAGCAATCCATTAGGATTTGGGGAGCATGAAACACACAGTGCTCTTAAAGAGGTTCACATAGTGCCCGGCACAGAAAATGCTGTAGAAATGCTTATTTTCTCACCCCTGGCCCTGACCCCACCTCTGTTGCTACCCAAATGGCAAAGTCCTGTTTGAACTTGGACCCTGCAGAACCCCCTAAAACCAAAGGAAGGGACTTCTTCTTAAGGACCCCACCACGATGCTGGCGGCACAGTACCACGCAGGGGTGAGTCCAGACTACTCGGCAGTTTCAGGTTTTCAGACACCAAACCAGCACGGGTGTCTGTCAAGCGCCGTCCACAAAGGGAAAGCCTGTTTGTTCACACAGTGTTTGAATAGGGCTCATCTAGAAACAGCCACATTGTCAAGGTGACACTGATCCACAGGAATTGGCAAACTCTGGACTCATGTATTGGAATGCATCTAACCTCCAAGGAGCGGCAAATGCTCAGAGCCCCGAACCAAGCGATGATCGTGCTAATGGCACTCAGAAAGGCCAGCTTTCCTTTTTGTTCCCCCTTTCATTTCTCTTGGTGAATGAGATATGCTGTGCTCCTTCCCCGGACATTCCAGGCAAGGCACTGGTGCTGGATACAGAAAAGAGGGAGAGGCTGGAGTGAGGGGGCGGGAAAGGCATTTAACAGGCCCTGTGTCTGGGGCACCTGTTTTTGCACATGCTTCCCCTCCTTTTCTTGAACAGATATTTGCCCTGCAGTGCTCTGAAGTGGCAGAGGTGGTGTTAATCCATTTTATGGATAAGGAGATTGAGGTCCTGAGGGCTTAAGTGGCTGGCCAGGGCTCATGAAGCTCCACTGACATCCTGACCCAGAGGGCTCCCCACGTCGAGGCCCACCGGGGACTGGAGTGAAGGAGAGGACGCATAGGCAGGAGAAGCAGGCTCTCGATGGAGAAAGGAGGCAGTCATCCTGCCGGTGAGGGTTCCCGGAGTGAGAGGCAAAGCCAGGAAGAGCCCCCGAGACAAGGGAGAGACTAGGAGAGAAAGCCCAGTCTGGCGGACCGGCCGTGTGGAAGGACGCTGAGTGCCCAGCCGTGGCATTCTGAGTGCTGCAGGGCTGCGCCCTTCCCTGCCCGCTGCCCCTTCCCCCGCCCTGCCCCCTGCACTGTTGCTCCTGTCTGCGAGTGCCCTGGCAAAGGAGGACATGCACGCACTGCCAGCCTGATGTTCTCACCCCCTGTCTGCTGGCTGACATTGGCTGTTTGGCCCAGGACGCCTGTCTGCAGGGCTGCGGCTGCTGGGAACCGCAGGTTGCCAGATGGCTGTCGGTGACCTTGAGAGCCAAGCGGTCTTGGGGTCGTGGGTGGGACCTGGATCATTGGATCATGGGGACGGTGGGGAGGGCGGGGGGTGATGGTATGCAACCCTGACTAGGGGAGCGACGTGGAGCCCTCGAGGTGTGCAGCAATAGTTCTGACTGCTGTTATTAGCCAGTAAGCACTTTGTGGCTCCTGCAGGAGGCAGCCTTGTGAAGGCCTGAGCGGGCGTGGGAGAAATATGTGACTTGTGCTTCTGGCCTGAGAGTCTGGGATGAAATTAAGGGAACAAAACTACCTAGAACAGTAAGAAAGGTAACATTCTGAGACAGCCCATGCTGAGAGTCACAGGAGAGGTTACCCACCAGGGCAGAGGAGACAGAGATCCCAGGGCCGTAGGACATCCAAGGTGGCCTCCTGGAGGAGGAAGCTGTGAGCGGGGCCTTGGAGGAGCGGAGGAGTTTGGATCCACGGAGAGGGTAGAGAGGGGGAAAGTTCAAGCAGGAACAAGGAGCTCTGAAGAGGAGGAGCTGAACTCCCGGGGAGGGTTGGTGAGCAGAGGGACAGGCAGGGAAAGGCCAGGCGAGGGGGAGGGGGAGACCTGAGCGGGGAAGGGTGGGGCTTTGAAGTCCTGCTCCGAAATCTGGAAGGTTTCAGGATGGAGGAGTGATAGGGTCAGGGCCTGGCTGGGGGAAGGTTTTTTGTTAAGAGGCTGAGGTGGACAGCTAGGGGGCAGGCAGGAGAGGCTCTAAGCCTGGATGTCCACACCCCCTCCCCTCCGCCCACCCCGATCCCCACCGGCTCTGGGCCTGGCTCTGCCCTTCCGTGGCCGGTAGACCTGGGCAAGACACTTCTAACTAGCGCTTTTTGAATGCCACGTTGTGACCCGTGAGTGAGTTCTGAAACCAACTCGGTGGGTCCTCACCAGCATTTAAAAGGTAAAACAGCCATCTCCAAACTTTTGGACCCCAGGGACTGGTTTTGTGGAAAACAATGTTTCCATCGACAGGCAGGGAGGGGCAAGGGGGTGTCTGCCTCTCACCTCCTGTTGCACAGCCTGGGGGTGGGTGTGGGTGGTGGGTGGGGTGGAGACCCCTGAGGTAGAAGAGGCAAAATGATCTTGTCACCCAGAGCTAAGATGAAATACGATTCGGTGAACCTTGGCTTCAGATGTCTGTCTACTCATCCCCTTGTCTGTCTGTATTGGGTTGTGATGTGAAATTTCTGACCGTGGCAGAAAAAGGTTTAGAAACGCCAACCAATTCTCAAGCCCTCAGTTTCCCCATCCATGTAAGGGGGCCTCTCTGACTGTCCTCAGGAGCTGTTAACTCTTCTTTGTAAAACCAAAACACGGAGACAGTGAATGTGGCTCCAGAGGCCGAGCGAGGAGGCTCTGGGGAACTGGAGCTTCCGCCCCAGGGAGCCCCAGCTGGGCTTCTGTGCTGGCTTCTGAGAGTCCTTGCCCGGAATGGTGTTGAGGGGCAGCGACCTCTAGGGAAGACAGACGGGGGTTGGCTGGGGGCATGAATCTGTTCTTTGCCCCCATGTGTGCCCTGGTCTAAATCATGGCACTGAGGGCCCTTGTGTCCAACAAGAATCCATCCTTTCTCCGCAGGGCCTGTTTGCTCCAGGGTTCTGAGAATGGGCCCCATTGTGCCATGTGGACAGTCCAGAGAAGCCGGAATTCCTGCCCCGGGCGAAAGAGCTGAATTCCTGGGGAGGGAAGAGGTCCCCTCCAACCCCAGGCTGTGTCCCAGAGAGGCCCATGCCAGGCGATCGCAGACCCAGAAGCCTCCAAGGTCTTGTGCTAGTCTCTCGAACACCCCAGAGGGTCTCTGCTGCTGCTCTGTCCACAGCAGAAGGACAAAGCCCCATCTGTCTGTCTGCTCACGAAGACTGGACTTACCACTCTGGCAAAGGCCCTGAGCGTGTCTCCAGCCCAGGGACGACTCCAGGCCTCCAGCAGAGGGTTAGGAGTGTGTGCAGGCTTGAGCCTGGTTCAGACACCACTTTGTGACAGAGGCAAGTTTCTTAACCTCTCCGTACCCTCATTTGTCAAAAGGGATGAAATTAGTGCCTACATCTGCCGTTGCTGTGGGGATTACCTGGGATCACGCACCAAGCTCTTAGAACGGCATCGGGCATGAGCGGCCTGGCCAACAGCCTAGGTTCACGAGAGGGTTTGGGTTTGGAGTATGGACAGCAGCCAGGGTGGAGGAAGTGTTGCCTGGCCCCTCACCAGCACGGGCTTCGGAGGAGCCTGGCTCTGTAGTCCGTGGTGTCAGCTCAGGACCCGGAAAACAAAGAGTGTGCATCCTCTCAGGCGTCCCCCCCAGGCGTGACTGGCATGCAGTCCGTGGAGGAGAGGGAGGGTGGGGAATGGTGAAAGCGCAGTGACAGAGTCTGTGATGGGATTCCACCAGGGAATCCCCGCAGAGAAGGGCAAGGAGGGTCTTCCATGTTTGGAGGCCTTCCCTGTCTCTCTCCAAGTGCATTTGTCTATCTGTCCATCCATCCATCCATCCACCCACTCATCCACCAGTGTCTTAACTGAGGAGTTACTAGAGACACAGCCTTGCATCTGAGCAGAAGTGGTGGGAAGCACAGTTCTGCCCTCACAGGCCATACCATCTAGTTGGAGACACAAGACAAAAACCCAGCAAAAGAAAACACGCAAGTCACCCTGTGATTAGGTGCTACAAAGCCTGGTCAAAAGGACATGCTGTGGGGATCTTCCCTGGAAAAGGGAGGTCAGAGTGGGTTGACATGGGTGGGGAGGTCTACCCAGAAGGGGAAAGCGCAGAGCTACCTGTGAAAGATGGATATTTAGAAAGAGCAGAGACAGGAAGGAAAGTTGGAGTGGAAGGGATGCAAAGGTGCAGGGACAGGAACGGATGTGGGATCCTGCGTGTGTGTGTGCGTGTGTGTGTGAGAGCATGTGGCCTCTGGGAGGCTGAATGCCTGGGGGGACAGGACATGCAGCTGGGGCTGTACCACAAGCCAAGCTAAGTGGCTCAGACTTTATAGGAAGGAACCCAGAGGCGATGTTTGTAACAAAAGCCTTTCCCCTGGACAGCGGCGACACCAGCTCTGGGACTGAGAACTGGGTTCCCATCTGGTTCTGGTTCTCCCTGTTCAGGGGGCAGGATGGGGACTTCTTCAGGAGACAGAGGCAGCCCCCAAGCTGCCGTGGCCCTCACTGCAGAGGTGCGTTGTTTTGTGTGTGTGTGTTGTGTGTGTGTGTGTGCGTGTGTGACAGACACCGGGGGCCCACTGCTGAGTACACCTCCGGCTTGCTCCTTGGCTGTGGGCCCCGCACTCCCCAGCCCTGGTCTAATTTGGAGCCGAGGTTGGAAAGTTGGGAGCTTGGGCCAATGGCTTCCTGCTTCCCACGGAGGCCCAGGAGCCTGTCCAAGGCCCAGCTGTGCCTGTTCCTACCTCGGCCGCTGTGGGAAAGAATGCTCAGAGGAGGGCCCCGGGCCTCGCCCAGGCGCCTGGCCCACCTGCACAGCCTGGGAGGGCAGGGGCTCTCGGAGCCTGCCTGGTCACCTGAGACAGCGAGAGAACCGTCTCCTGGGTTTTCCAGAACTCTGTATCACAAATGCGTGAACACTGTACACTCAGGCATGCCCGGCGCCTTGACAGCTGCTTGATGTTGTTCCTGGGGCAGGTGCCTTAGGCCCCTTTTACAGATGAGGCTCCGACAGCTTAAGTAACTTGCCTGGTGTCACACAGCTAGCAACGAGGAAGCAAGGCCACAGACTCAGGGTTGTCTGTGCCCACAATAACCACTCGCACCCTCCAGCCATCTCTAGTTTCTTACAACCTTCCACGGCCTGGGGAGGGCCGGCTTGTCCAGAAAGCCCACTGATTTTTGACCTCCAGTGGCCCCGAGTGTCCCAGTTTGGCCCCCAACACCTAGTACCGCCCTACCTGGAGCTGCCTGATAGAATTCCCTGTGCTCACTGATGGAAATGGCACCTGCGGTGCCCCGTACGGTGGCCACTGTGGCTGTCGAGCACTTAGGAGCTGCCTGATGTGATCCAAGAGCTAATTATTGTTATTTTTTGACCACGCCATGTAGTTTATGGGATTCTAGTTTCCTGACCCGGAACTGAACCCAGGCCCTGGCATTGAAAGCCCATGAGCCTAACCACCAGGGGACTCGCCAAGAACTAAATTTTTAACCTTGAAAAAGTGAAAGTGTTAGTCACTTAGTCGTGTCCAGATCTTTGCGACCCCATGGACTGTAGCCCGCCAGGCTCCTCTCTCTGTGGGATTCTCCAGGCAAGAAGGCTGGAGTTGGTTGCAATGTCCTTTTGCAGGGGATCTTCCCAACCCAGGGATCGAAGCTGGGTTTCCCAGATTGCAGGCAGATTCTTTACCATTTGAGCAGCCTAATTAAAATTAAAGACACCAAGCTGGACCACCCAGCGTGAGGTTCACGAGACCTGGGGGACAGCAGCCCTCTCTGTGCCTCAGTTTCCTTGACTGAAAAAATCAGGGTGCCAGACTGGGCCCCACGTGGCTTCTGCCCAGAGGCCTCCAGCTCCAGGCCCTGGGCAGGCCTGGGTCCTCCTTGCGGGAGGGGCAGCCTGGGAGCCCTGCATACCGGCTTCCTGCTCCAGCCCTCCCCCAGCCAGCCTTCCTGTCAGCACCGAGCCTGCTCTCTCTCCTCTGGGTCAGCCCGGCTCCACTACAGCAAAGTCACCATTCAGCAGGGCAGCCAAGACAGCTCCCAGTGGGCCAGCCCTGGGCCACCTCCCCCGGCCTCTTCGTGTAGTGACGTCACCAAGGCCCCGGAGGCCCTGGAGCAGGCGGGAGCCCTCGGACCCCAGGACATGGTGGGAAATGGGAGGCGGGATGGAGGGAGGGGGTCAGGCCAGCCCTCCCCGAGGGAGGCCTTCCTTTCCAAAGGTGGGAGGGAGAGGCGTACTACAATTATTGCTACTGCTCTTGTTATTATCACTAATACCACAGCTGACAAGAATGTCATGTTTTTCAAGCATTCACATTATGCCGGGTACCAAACTAAGCTCGTGACACACATCAGCTCATCTTACCCTCATGGCACTCCTATGTGTGGGTAGGTTCTCTTATTTCTCCCACTTTACAGAAGAGAAATGGAGGATCAGAGAGGGCATGTCATTTGCCCAAGTAACACAGCACGCGAGCCCAAGTGGCCTAGTCTAGCGCTCAGACCATTCCGCATCTTGTGGTTGATAAGGACACCTATAAAATTCAGCCAGATAAGCTAGCTAGGAGTAGGTGGGAAGAGGAAAGAAAAACGAAGACGCAGGGCCAGAAGTACCAAAAGGACACCAAGTTCTAGACACTCTGTTATCACAGCCTCAGCTCGGTGTGAGCACAGCCGTGAGGAAGAGGAAGCCCGACGTGACCCGTGGCGAGGGTCCACGACCCCCTGGGCTTGGAGGCACAGTGGTTTCTGATCCTCCTGGCCCCTCGTCCGGTGCCCAGGCCACGAGCCCTGCCACTTCTTGGAGGCTCTGCGGCTGAAGTGAGCCTTCAGGGCTCCGCAGCGCCAGGTCGGCCCGGCTGCATCTGGGGCCGACTGACAATCTCCAGAGGCTGCTTCTCTCGGGGGAGCGTTCCTAAGTTCAGGGGACCGTGACACTGGGCTGACGCTGTCCTGGGCTCTGTCTCCCTCTCTGACTTTTCTCTCCTTTCCCTCCTCCAGTGCCCGGCCCAGTGCTGGTTCCTGACACCCTCAAGCTGAGCCTCCCACAGCACCCTCTCTTTTCCTTTGTAGCTCTTGCTATTAATACCTGCGCTGCTGCCTCCCCTCCACTGTTGGCTCCGGGAGGCAGGAACTGTGATGTCGCTCCAGGCCTCGCACAGGGCTGGGCACCGCTGGCGTTTGCTGAGTGAGTGGGCACAGAGCCCTGACGACTGGCAACTGGGCTAAGTGCTGCCGGCTGGTTCCGAGGGACTGGCCCGAGCTGTGCTGTGATCCTGAGTTGTCCCGCAGGCAGATCGTGGGTCTCTGTCCTCCCCTCCTTCCCCTCCCCTCCAGTAAAGCCCAGTGGAAAATGCCACTTCCTTCAGGAGGTCTTCCCTGATAATTACAGATGGGTTAGAATCCTGTGGACAGAGGAGCCTGGCCGGCTACAGTCCATGGGGTCACAAAGACTTGGACACAACTGAGTGACTACCACACACACACACAGACACACAGCAAGTGCGGGTGTTAGTTCATGTAAAACACAAGAGGGCTTGAGCAGTCTCGATGGGCAGAGCCCACCCTCGTGACCTGGTGCGTTTTCTGTCCGCTGATGAGGATGGCCTGGGCCTCCCGTGCCCCATCCTCTGTCTGGACATCATCCCGGCAAGTGCGTCTATTTCCTCCCCCACCTGGCCACAGCATCTCACCACCTCCTGTGCCGTGTCCCCTGTGGGCCCAACCCTGAGAACAAGGTCACGTGAGCTCAGAACTAACATCTGGGCAGTTTGACGTGCTCTGGGCTTCCCTGGTGGCTCAGACGGGAGAGAAACTGCCTGCAATGCGGGAGAGCTGGGTTCAGTCCCTGGGTCAGCAAGATCCCCTGGAGAAGGGAACGGCAACCCACTCCAGTACTCTTGCCTGGAGGATCCCACGGACAGAGGAGCCTGGCGGACTACAGTCCATGGAGTCTCAAAGAGTCGGACATGACTGAGTGACTAACACTTTCACTACTTTCCTCCTGATGTGCTTCAGACACAGGATTTCTAAGAAATTTCAAGCACCATTCTAAGAAGAACGTTCTATTGTTACCCCCATTGTTGAGAAGGGGAAATTGAGGCACAAGAGCTCACGTTGCTAGCCCAGTGGCAGAGCTCCGATTTGAACTGGGTGTCGCTCACTCCCAAGCCTTTTCCATCTTTCCATCACCCTCTTCTGGTCTTCCTGTGCCCCACCCCCCCAAACTCCCACCACTGCCCAACGCCCCTGCTTGGAAGCCTCCCTCAGCCCAGACGTCTCCCTCCCAATCTGTCTCTGAACAAGGGTTCAGCATCCAAGTCCAGGCGGAGGCCTGGCTCACTCTGGTGGCCTTCCCTGCCCACCTCCGCGCCCCCTCCCTGCAGGGGGGCTAGCTAGCTCCCTCTCCAAGGTCCCCTTGCCCTCCTGGTGTGAGCAGGGGGAACACCCGGCCTGCTTGACCATCTCATACTCAATGACTGTCCCAGGTGTACTGGCCAGGCCCACCCTCCTAGGAAGAGGACTGCAGGGGACTGGCCCTTCCTCCAAGGCCCTCCTGAGTGTTTAGCCAGGGTGGCCCTCAGGCCTGAAGCAGACTTACAGTCATGGTCATCTCCACTCTGCTTCCAGAACCCCAGTGCTTAGTGACACAGGGCCCAGTCCCGGAGCCCACGGCGGGGGTGGGGCGGTGCTCGCCCACCTTCCCCGCAGCTGCTCTTTCCTGTGACTGATTCCCTGCAGCAGCTCCACTGTCCTCAGCAAGAATGTGCCAGCGCCTCTTCGGTGCCAGGACTTGAGCTAAGTCCCGGAGACGGTGGAGGACAGGGAAGCCTTGGCGTGCTGCAGTCCCTGGGGTCGCCAAGAGCAGGACATGACTTGGCGACTGAACAACAATTTAGGGGAAGAAGGGGAGGGGGAGGGGGAGGGGGCTGTGGCTGGAACAGAGACCAAGCCTTCCCAGTGGCAGGCCACAGGGACACTCCCGGAAGTACTCCTAAGCACAGGGAAGGCCATGTGGGTGTTGGCATACAGGCCTTCAGGGAAGCCGTGTCCCCTGCTGTTTGGAGGTGGGGTGGGGGAGGGCACAGAGGAGGAAGGGAGCGCCTGAGGAAGGCAGGGCAGTGGGTCCCAGCACCCGGTCGCCCCCCAGCGAGGCTGTGATGCTGCTTCACTTGCAGCTGCCTGGCCTCTCCCGCCTCTCCTCACTCCCTCACTGGTCTCTTCTCCCAAATAAGCTCCCTGGGCTCAGTCCTCTCCTCAGATCTGCTGCTGGAGAATTCGGAACCAAGACCTCCATCTCTCTCTGCCCCGCCTCCCCACCTGCCCACCACGATTACTGATTCCTGTGGCCACAACCCTGCCCGGCACCCAACACACAGCGGTGGCTCCACCCAGACGTGCCATGAGCCAGCAAGGGGGTGACCTGTCCTCTGGATCCCGAGGGGCCTGCCCTTGGCAGCGCGGGGCACTGTGGACTTCCCAGGTGCCCTCTCCTGCTTGTGGTGAGGGCCAGGGCACTCCTGGCTCTTAAGCTCGAATTCTTTGGCTTGGCAGGCGCAGCCTCCTCTAATCAGGAGCCTGCCTCTGCCTAATTAAATCAGACCTGACCACAGCCCAGCTCCCACTTCTCCAGCTATTCCGAGCGCGCCAGCAGCTGGTCCCCCCTCCCTGTCCCTCAGCCAGGCCCTGATTTAAGTCTCCACAAGGACCTCCAGGTGTCCTTCTGCACCAGCACTCAGGAAGCTCTGGAAATCAGCTGGGAGAGTTTCTGAGCGATGGAAAAAACACTGGGCTCTGGGTCAAAAACCCTGGCGCCGATCCAGTTTCCCTGGGTGACCTCAGGCAAGCCACGTCCCCCCCACTGCCCCACCCCCCGGGCTGCAGAACCTGTCAGTGCAATGTGGGGGCCGGGCCAGAGAGTGTCGGTGTTACACTGGGCTCTCAAGGCTGGGACTGTGGGCAACCTTCCCCTCCTGCCTCTCTGTGGATGCAGCCGGGGACGTCCAAGCAGCCTCTTCCATCCTGGCTGCATGCATGGAGAGTCAGGAGGGGCCTCACCCAACAGCCTGTGTAGAGAGAGCCTCTGGCCATGTATCCTGGGTTGGGGGCTGGGAGTTCACAATGACTTAGGAGTCAAGCTATGGTTTTTCTAGTAGTCATACATAGATGTGGGAATTGGACCATAAAGAAGGCTGAGCGCCAAAGAATTGATGCTTTCACACTGTGGTGCTAAAGAAGACTCTTGAGAGTCCCTTGGACTGCAAGGAGATCGAACCAGTCAATCCTAAAGGAAATCAACCCTGAATATTCATTGGAAGGTCTGATGCTGAAGCTCCAATACTTTGGCCACCTGATGCGAAGAACTGACTCATTGGAAAAGACCCTGATGCTGGTAAAGACTGAAGGCAGGAGGAGAAGGGGGATGAGATGGTTGGATGGCATCACTGACTCAATGGACATGAGTCTGAGCAAACTCGGGGAGCTGGTGAAGGACAGGAAAGCCTGGTGTGTTGTGGTACATGGGGTCACAAAGCGTCGGACACGACTGAACGATTGAACAACAACATGACAACTGGGCGGCTGGCTGGAGAGGCTTAGTCAGGGATTAGGGCCACAGCTACTGCCCTCAAGGTCAAAGTCAAGCCTCAGTTTGGTTGGGGGACCTGCTTTTTGGATGCTCCCAGAGCCAGCCTCATGGTGACCACCCTGAAAGGGGAGCCGGGCAGCACCCCTCCTCTGAGGTCTGACCCCACAGCAGGAGGCCCTCAGTGGACACGGGCTGGACTGGCCCTGGCACTCCTGAGCCTTGCAGCTTCTCACCTGGGGAGAAGCCTGGAGTCCCCTTAAAGAGTCCCCAGGTGGGGAAAGTGCCCTCAACTGTACCTTCAGGGGCCCCCCACCCTGTGACCACAGCAACCATTAGTGCTGACTCAATTATTCATCCCTATGGTTGGATGAAAGTCCCACCTTGCAATTTGGAAATTGTCGTGCTTGTGGGGTGCCGACCTGGAGTGGGGAAGGATTTGGATTCAGCTTCTGATGCTTACTGGCTGAGAGATAACTCAACCAATCTGAGCCTAAGATTTCTCATCTACAAAAAGGAGGCATGAACCTCACAGGATTATTGCTTGCTTGCTTGCTTGGCTTTAGTCATTTCCAACTCTTTACAACCCTATGGACTGTAGCCTGCGAGGCTCCTCTGTCCATGGGATTCTCCAGGCAAGAATACTAGAGTGGGTAGACATTTCCTACTTCCCAATCCAGGGATCGAACCCACTTGTCTTTCGTCTCCTGCATTGGAAGGCGGCTTCTTTACCACTAGCGTCATAGATGGAGAAGGCAGTGGCACCCCACTCCGGTACTCTTGCCTGGAAAATCCCATGGATGGAGGAGCCTGGAAGGCTGCAGTCCATGGGGTCGCTGAGGGTCGGACACGACTGAGCGACTTCCCTTTCACTTTTCACTTTCTTGCATTGGAGAAGGAAATGGCAACTCACTCCAGTGTTCTTGCCTGGAGAATCCCAGGGACGGGGGAGCCTGGTGGGCTGCCGTCTATGGGGTCACACAGAGTCGGACACGACTGAAGTGACTTAGCAGCAGCAGCAGCGTCATAGATGGTTAAACAAGGTAGACCAAGCTTAAACATCCAGAACAGCTTCAGGGGTCTGAAAACGCCTGCCTGAATGGGGGTTGGTGTAATATCCAGTGCTGCCAAAAGAGGGAGCCAGACACACACAGATCCCATGAACTAAGGCACTTGGGCGGCTGGACTGAACTGAACTGAGGCACTGTAAGTGACCCAGTTACAGAGGCGCCTAGACTCCAGCCTACCGCAAGACCCAACTTCAGAGCCTTTACAGCGGGGCGGGTCACGTGCGCTCCAGAATGCCTGCCTCTTCACATCTGACTTACTGTGATTGCCTTCCCTTCTCACGGCCCTTAGCTCTCACTCCGGACCCTAGTGGTTACATGCTTGGACTATTACAATAGCCAACTGGTTTTCATAAGATCACACAGTGTCAGAGCCAGGAGGGATCCCAGAGGCCCCCACATTCTGCCCCCTCATCTGATGCTGAAGCGTAGAAGGGGTTAAGGATTGCCCCAAATCGCCAGCTGGACACTGCATGGCCCAGGCCCACCTCCTCTGGCCCAGCTCAAGCCAACACGCTCATGTCCAGGCAGACAGGCTCTCTTTCAGTTCCTTGAAATGGCCCCAGTCCTGGCTCCTGGGCTCGGTCCACTGCCTCCCACAGCAGCGAGCCAGGCCTCTCCCCTCAGACCACGAGGCTCCCCAGGGGCAGGGCCTGGCCTCGCCCACTTCCGTTGTGCCTCACACCAAGAAGATGATGAAAAACGCTTGAATGAACCAGTGCTTCCTGCCTGGCCTACAGGGCTGAGGACCTGGGTCCGAGGCTCAGCTCTGCCACGGACTCCCTGTGAAGGGGCAGCTAGCTGGCCAGGGGGCTGGCTAAGGTGCAGGGCAGCAATCGCAAGGCAAGGGCACCAAGAGTCCCCCGCACAGGACATAATAGCACAGCAGACCTCAGGGGCCTGGTGAGGGGCGCAGCCCTCCAGCTGGAGCCTCCGAGGGTGCCGCCACCCTGAGAAGGAGTGGGCACATGGGGCCTGGGCATCTGCCCACAAGACCCCTCCTCCCGGGGCTGAAGTTTCAGGGAAACAAAGCAAGCACAAGCCTGAGAAAATAACGGGGACCCCGCCCCCTCCCCATACCAGGATACCCTTCCCCAGCCGGCGCCTCCTGTCCATCCTGGCTTTGAGAGCTAAAAGTCCTGTGCCAGGACTGACCACCGAGCCCCCCTCCCCTCCTGGCCGTGGACCTCCCACGCCCCTGCTCTGAGCTGGCTGGTTTAGAGTCGGCCTCCCACTCGCTCGCCCACCCAGCATGACAGACACACCCTCAGAGAAGTCCTGGTTTCCCAGAGCCGATGCCCCTTTCAAGTGGGCTGGACACACTTCCCGCGGGCCCCTTCCTCCCACCTGCCCACCCAGGTTAAAGGCGGGGCGTGGGCAGGGGCTCCTCACACAAAGTTCTGTGCTGTTCCAGCCCCTGGCCTCCTGGGGACCCACAGTCCCCTGTTCCAGCTGGCCCTCTCGCCCATCAACATAAACAGGCTGTCTGTGCAGCTGCCAGTGGCAGAGAGGCTGGGAGAACAGTGTGGCCCGTGTCCCTGGCCAGACGGGGGCTGTCCCACTGCTGGGAGTCTGACCAGGACTCAGCAGAGCTGGGCATTGGGTGCGTGGACTACTCACTCTAACTCCCAGGCCGCTCGTCCCTTAGGGAGCGTCAGGAGCATGGGTAGCCATGGGGGGCCTGGCGGTGGAGGGGCAGCTTCACTTCCTGGTCGGCACGAACCCTGGAGAGAACCCCCGGAGCTGAAAGGTGCTCGGGAGAAGTCAGCCCAGCTCCTGCCTTCAGCAGGAGTCCTCTGGTCTTCTCTGAGCAGCCACTGCACACCCAGGAGGGGTGAAGAGGGGAGGGGGAGAAGAAGCAAAAGTTCCCGTGGACAGAGTATCTGTGATGCCAGGCACCCCTAAGGCATCGGAGCCCGCGAACCTCACGGCTGTCGTCCCAAGAGGGTCCTGGCCTCGTTTACAGAGATCTGAGAGGTGAAGGGGCTCATTCAAGGCCACAGGCAGAGCTGGGTGTTCTGGCTGTTGTCTCTGAGTTAGTTTAACTCAATTCCAAATTTTCACCTAGTGGTAGCCTTGAGCCCTGAGTTTGTCAGCCTGCCTGGTCCCTGGCACATAGTCGGTGCTCATTGAACACCTGGGGGTAAAGGCTGAGGAAGAGGTGATCTCCAGGGCTCTTTCCAGGAACTTCTATTTGCTCCCAGGGAGCAGGGAGGGAGGGAAGAAAAGGGTAACCTGACTCAGCACGTACCAAGCGCCCCGGGTGTGTGCGCTCGGTGGCTTCAGCCGTGTCTGACTCTTGGTGACCCACGGACCGTAGCCCGCCAGGCTCCTCTGTCCAAGGGATTCTCCAGGCAAGAATACTGGAGGGGGTTGCCATGCTCACCTCCACGGGACCTTCCCAATCCGGGGTTCGAACCTGTGTCTCTTACGCCTCCTGCACTGGCAGGCAGGTTCTTTACCACTAGCACCACCTGGGGAGCCCAAATGCTCCATAAACACATCTTCTATTTCCTTCTCCTAGCACCAAGCAGGTAGGTTTGACTATGGAGAAGGTCATAGTGCTCTCAGCGGAAGCCTGGATCCTGAGATCGGGAGTCAGGCTCCCAAGCAAGGCTGATCTAGAGTTTGACCAGGATTGAGGTAGTGGGGGCTCCTGGAGGAGGCTCCCCCCATTCACAGGGCCATCCTGGCTGCTCGGCCACCCACATGCCCCATCTTCCTGCTGGGTCCTGAGGCAGGGCTGGCAAAGCCCCCTCTGCCCTGGACACTGCTTCCCCCCGAGGAGGCAGCCCCCTTCGGAATGGAGAGGGAGGCTGGGAGGCCTTTTCTGGGGTCTTTACTCATGCCACCGCAGCCCCGGAGTGGCTCTGTCCTCTGCCCAGGGCCTCCAACTCTGGAAGCTTCGCTCAGCACCCTCCACTTCAGCACCTGGGCCACCTTCACGAGGCCGGGGCCCAGACCCCAACCTAGCACGTGGCCCGGATCAGGTAGGACAGGCCCCCTCCCTTGCCGGCCTGCAGGGCCAGGGACACGCGGCGGTGGCAGGGGCCAGATGGAGGCTGGCCACTGGGACAGGCTAGGGCAGGGACGGAAGGTCCCTCCGAACATTGGGCCATTGTTTCAGGCAACAACAGAGGGTGGCTCTGTGGCCCTGGGGCTGAGGAACAAAAACCTGTTTAGCAAGGCCCTGTTCCTCCCATCAATCTCAAGAATTTAACCAGTGTCTGGCTGGCTTCAGCAGTAGAAAAAGGGCTGAGGGGACAGGACCAAGCCTAGAGCTGAGATGGGTGGCAGGGACCAGGAGACCCTCAGTCACTGTGTGAGCCCACCGTGTGCTGCTGGGGTGTGGGGGTTCCTAAGGGCTCCCAGGCCGATGGGCTGGCAGCAGGCCCATGAGTGGGAGGTGATGAGAGGGGGCCCCAGCCCTGGCGTCTGTTCTCTGTGACATGGGGGCCAAACGTGTGCATGCCACCTGCCCACGGGCTCAGGCTGAGCACAGAGGGCCACCTGTCAGAGCAAGAGGAGGCTGCGCCCCTACAAGTGGCAGACCTGTTCTGGGGGTGGGGGCAATTCTCTTGCTGCAGTTCCCCCCGACCCAGGGCTGCCACCAGGACAACGGTGAGCCTGGCCTTGGGTGGTGCTGACCACGTGCCAGGCCTGTTCTGGCACTTTCCATGCACCATCCTCCCCAAGGCCCTTGGGAGCAGGCACTGTCGTTACTCACACTGGACAGATAAGGAAACTGAGGCACAGAGGGGCCAGGGAAACAGACCACCCAGTTCCAGAGGGTTGGGGAATGTAGTTCACTCTGCAACCTGGACAGTGGGCAGTGCAAGTTTTAACCTTGTTAATCAGTCCTGACCTGGGTTCAGTCAACATTTACCAAGGCCAGGCCCTGCAGAGGGTGGGGGTGGGCAGTCAGAGAATGTGGGTCCCCGTGGCGGGGAGAGACCATGTACAATGTGGTGTGGCTGGTGCCACAGCCAAGGGCTACGGGCTTTAGGGGGGGGGGGGGGGGGGGGGTTGGGGATCGGGGGTGCCCTATGCGGAGGGGGAGGCTGGGCCTGGGCTTGGGGGCTGGGGGCATCAGGCTGCACCCCTGTGTGGGCAGCTAAGGATGAGGGCGGGGCCTTGGGCCAGGAGGTGGGAGAGATGGGAAGGCGGGTCTCAGGCCCTCGGGCCTCATGGGGCTGCCCCCCTCCCACCCCGTTCTCTGAGGGATATGCAACATGCTGGGGTCTGAGGACACGGCCGGCCGCTAGACGGCCCTTTGAGAACCTTAGGTTCACTGTTTCAGTGATGGGAATCGAAACTTGAACAAAAAGAGGTCTTTGCAGGGTCACGTGGTTGACAGGGTCGGGAGTCCAGTCCGGCAGCCTGGACTCCCGTTTCCATCACTGACGCCATGGGAATCAGAGCTGAGGGACTGGCTGCCCGGAGGCTCCCCGGGGAAGCCGGGCCAGGGGACGCCTGCCTCCCTGGCCCACTGGCTCAGCACAGGGGTCTCGGGAGCTCAAACACGGCTAAGCCAGGGACAGCTGAGCCGGCAGATGTGGCCCCAGGCCCAGGTGGCCTCGTGCACAGCCCAGTCGGGTCATCTTAGGCCCTGGGGTATCGCCTGCCTGGGGCCAGGCTCACCTGGTTGTCAGAGTCCACCCAGGACTCGCCCTGAGCTGAATCCCCTTTTGTTCCAGTGGTGTGTCCTTATCCCCCTCCTTCCGGATCACGTAACCAGGGCCTCTCCCCATCCCAAGCCAGCTACGCGGCTGCCCCAGAATCCACCCAGGACGGGGGGGTCATGGCACCCCCAGCTTCTCTTGCCAGCCCCCCTGCCAGCTGGGTGACCTCCAGGGAGCCACGGCAGCTCTCCGTGCAGTCACGTCACAGCCTACCGCCGCCCGTGGGGGACTAACATGGAGCCTGAGTGACACCACTCACCTGTCCTGCACGTCTCCTGCGCACCTGCTCTGGGTGCTGGCGATACCGTGATCAGACCGGTCCTGCTCTACCAGCCTAACAATAATGCAGGGCGGGAGCAGGGCATGTGGGAGGCAGTGATGCATTCCCTGCAGGAAGATGAAGTCAGGACAGGGAGCCAGTGCTGGGGATTTTAAGCAGGAAAGCCAGGAGCGGCCTTGCTGGGCAGCGGTTTGAGTCAATATTGCAAGGAGGTGTGGGACCAGGCTGGGGGCTCTCCTGGGGAGGGGCTGAGTGTTCCAGGCAGAGGGGAGAGCCAGTGTGAAGCCCCCGTGGCAGAACACGGCTGGAGGGTGTGGGAAGGGGCAGGAGGTGTGGCTGGAGCAGAGCCAGCTGGCAGAGGCAGCAGGGGCCACCAGGGGCAAGGGGGGAGCAGGCGGAAGGGCCTTGACTCTGAGCAACGCCAGAGGCATGGAGGAATGCGACAGAAGAGGGGCACGATCTAATGTACATTTTTAAGTGGTCGTTCCATCCTCCGTGTTGAAAATGGACCATGGAGGGCAAGGGCAGAAACAAGAGAACAGTCAGGCCAGAATCCAGGGGAGGTAAGGCTTGCCCCGCCCTGCCCCCAGGGTAGCAGCCGGGGAGACAGTGGGATGTGGTCAGGGTTTGGGTGTATGAAGGTGGTGCCTGAAGGATGTGGTGACGGGTTGGATGCAGGCGTGTGAATCTAGAATAATGCCAGGGTCCGGGGCCTGAGTCAGAGCCCTCCGGAAGAGCTCGGTGCTGCTGCAGGACACGCTAGCCAGTAGTCCGAGGAGAGGAGGGCAGGGCACTGGAGCAACCTTTGCATTCTTAAGCAGCCACATAAGAAGGCAGAACCACCATGGCCGCCAGCGCCAGGCTCACCAAACCTCTCTGTAAGGAACACCCTTTCTGTGCGGGGCCCATGGTCTAGAGCAAAGGCTGGCAGCCCAGAGGCGGGCCCCGCTCTCCACCCTTGGAAGCCAGCGAGCGGCCTGGGATCAAAGCCGAGGGGCTGGGGCCTGTTGCCCACCTCCCCCACCGAGCTGGGCTGTTTGGCAACCTTGTCTTCCTCGCAAGATGGAAAGGGCCACAGTCCCCCACCCCGGCCCCCTGAGCGCTGAGGTCCCACAGCAGCACACTTGAAAGAGGCCGGGGTTATCTGCAAAATTCCAATTAAATCCACAGGCTTTGATAATTTGATAAGCCACTCCACAGTCGCCCCAGAGTCAAAATACGCTGTTACTCGATCTCGTGTTTATGTTTCAGGATGGAGGGGGGGAGGTGAATGGTGGTCTGGGATGGTGCACGCAGTCCTGAGAGGGAGGGATGCAAGCACTTGGCTGACAGATCATCAGCCCGGGTCCTCCTCGGGTCTAAGCTATGCTCTGCACGGAACACAGGTCTCTCTTCGCAAGTCCTGGAGGCCGAGAGGGGCCAGGGTGGAGAAAACCTTTGGAACTCTGGGGCCGCAGCCAAACCCACCTCCTGACCCTCAGGTCTGTGTCGTGCTGGAGTGGTTCTGTTTTCAGGCCCTCTCTTGCCAGATGAGATGTGAACTGACACAGGTGGTCGGTACCACCTCAAAAAGAGGCAGATAACCCCTGTTGCCACGGAAACTTGGAGACTAAATGGCTTTATGACTCCTCCCTGCAAAAGCCAGGCTGTGATCTGCAGAGGTGGAGTGTGCAAGGAGCCACGTTCCATTCTGTTCCACAACCTCCCATCCAACGGGCCAGTAGCACTGGCCGGGTTATCTCAGTACATGTGTCCTCTCGGTAAGCCCCTGGACTGCCCCAGGAATCCGGCATTCCTGCTTTTCAGGGATAGAAACACAGAGAGGCTGGGCAAATGAGCTGTGATCACAGAGACTTGAGTGGTGGGTATGGACCCCACAACCTGCCCTGCAAAGCCATGCCCGTGGCCTCACCAACACCTAACTGTCTCCCCAAGCCTGGTTTCCACCATTCCTTGAGGGCTCTCCAGGGATGGGCAAAAGGCTAACTTGTTGCCATTGGTCCATTTCCCTGGTGGCTCAGTGGTAAAGAATCCCCCTGTAATGCAGGAGTTACAGGAGAAGCAGGTTCGATTCCTGGGTTGGGAAGATCCCCTGGAGGAGGGCGTGGCAACCCACTCCATTATTCTTGCCTGGAGAATCCCATGGACAAAAGAGCCTGGAGGGCTACAGTCCACGGGGTTGCAAAGAGTCGGACATGACTGAAGCAGCTGATCACGCACGCACATATTGCCATTAGTGTACAGGTGAAATAAGACCAACTTATTTAGCTGACTGCCAGAGAGTGGGTGCAGGGTTGCCAATCGAAGGCAGGGTCAGCTGATTTTATGGCAATGCACCTGCTACTTCACCCGACCAGTGACAATCCCTCTGGGCACACGACCATGTGTGACTCCAAGGATCAACCCACCTGGGGAGGGACATCTCCTCTCTCCCCGTGGAAGGAAGGAGAACCAGAGGCTCTGAGAGGCCAGCACAACTGGGGCATGGTGGGGCCAGGTGGACCCAGGGATGCTGCGCCCTAGGATGGAGTCTGGGCATGTGTGTGAGATTCCAGCATGACCTAATGGGTCATCTTGACCACCTGGCCCAGGGTATCCTGCTTCCAGAGAAGAAAAAAGACCCGCTTGGTTCCCTACTTCTCCCCAGCATGGAACATCGACCATCTCGGAACCATGAGGAATCAAAAGATCTTGGTTCAAGTCTCGTGCCTGTCCCATATCCAACTAGCTGTATGGCTTCCGGAAAATCCACCTAACCTCATGAGCCTCAGTTTCCTCCTCTGCACACTGGGCTACCTGGGGTGCATGCTAAGTCGCTCAGTCACGTCCACCTCTTTTCAACTCTGTGGACTGTAGCCTGCCAGGCTCTTCTGTCCATGGGATTCTCCAGGTAAGAATACTGGAGTGTGTTGCCCTGCCCTACTCCAGGGGATCTTCCCCATCCAGGGATCAAACCCAGGTCCCCTGCACTGCAGGCCATTCTTTACTGCTGAGCCACTAGGGAAGCCCCCTAGGCTCCCTGAGTCTATTGTAAAATGCTACAGGTTAAAGCCATTTGGTAAATATTCTGCACGCACTTGTTGTTTTTGATAATAATTATAGGATCTGTTGCCAGATCCTATAACACAGGACCGCTGGGTTACTCAGCGGGTAAGGTTCGCCTGGGCAGCACATGTCCTCCTGGTTCTACATGTCAGTTGGGCGCTTGATAGTGTCAACAAATAAGAGCAATGACTGTTAATCCCATGTCTGAACAGCATGACCTTACATTTTCTGTTATCTCATCTGCTTCTGACAAGAAGCTGTGAACCAGAAAGAGTTTGCACGAAAACCTGCTCCCCAGATGCAGAGACACCCGCCCTTGCCAGGTCTGGGGTCAGAGAAATGAGGAACCAGCCCTGGTCGCAGGAGTCTGGGGACCGCTGCTCTTCCCTCCTTTGGTCCACGCTTAGCCCCGGTGGCCTGGCCAGCACTCCCTCTACGTATCCCCACGTCTGGGGCCTCTCCAGGCTAGCCTCAGCATTAGCCTCACAGGAGAGGCTGAGCTAGCACTTACTCTTTGGGGGGGTTGACATCCTCCGGTCGGGCCTCAAAGAACCGAAAGACTTCATCACACTGTGAAATATGGGGCGGTAGCCGGACAAGGGCCTGTGGAAAGATAGGAAGAAAGGGCATTAGGCCTGATGACATTGGGAGCAGGAAAACCAAAAGCTAGGTCAGCTTGGGCCAACAGTGACGGGGGGAGGCTCGAGGACTGTGCCGGGGAAGACATAGTGAACAGGTGCCACCAGCTACCCACCCACCACCCAACCAGACAGCAATCAAGATATTAACTAATCAGCTAACTCATGAAACAACTCTCCCTCCATCTATCCCTCCCTCCCTCCCATCAACTAACCAACCATTCCATTAATGAACTAACCACACAGTCAACTAATAAACCCTGCCCAGTCCAGTGTGGAGTGGTGGGGGGTGTAGGGTGAGGTCAGGCAAAGCTCTGCTTCTTGGCCCCTCATTTAGGATGGAGAGAAGACAGTCAAAGCAATCAACCTGTCAACCATCCAGCCAACAATTCAACCAACCAACCATCTAATTAGGCAGTTAACCAACTAAACAGGCCAACCAAATGAAAATGAAAAAAAAAATAAATAAAGGGAGGAGGCCATTAAACACTAGGTCTCAGGGTCCTTGGGAACGTATTATTCTGCATGAACCCTGAAAGGGTTTTCTCTTGCCCACAGCATAAGTCCAAAATCCTTAACTCCACAATCCAAGGCCTTTTCCCACCAGCCTCGTCCCCAACACTAGCCACACCCTAGCCTCATCAGATACACACAGCCTCTAAGTACTCCCTGTACCATTACTTATTTAATGACAAGCTGGTCATTCTACCAAGGACAATAGGGTGCTATGACAGAGTCTGATCAGACCTGGGAAGATTAGGAAAGGAGGTGGTTTTAGGAGAGTCTCTTTGAGGCTGATTTCTGAGAGAGAGGTAAGAACTGACTGGTCAAGGGACTTCCCTCATGGTGCAGTGCCTAAGACTCCACACTCCCAATGCAGGGACCGAGGTTCGATCCCTGGTCACGGAACTAGTTGCATGCCACAACTAAGACCCGGTGCAACAAAATAAACAATAAAAATACATGAATATTTAAAAAATAAAATGATGAATAATAAAAAAAAAGAATTGACTGGTCGAGGTGAGGGTCAGGGGACCAAGTATGGCGGCTCTAGGGGCTGCCAGAGGTTGGGTGTGGTATGGTTTAACAGGGCCTCCCTTAGGCCAAGCTGAATTGAGCCTGGAAGGAGCAGAATAAGCTGAAGGGTGTGGAAAGGCTTCTTAGAAGAGTGGCAGGAGTTTGGCCCGAGGGGTGTGCAGGATTCGGGCAGGCGGGAGGAGGTGGGCATCCCCAGGAGGATAACTGTGCAGGCAGGGGTGAGGGGCGCTGTGAGCGTGTCGCTCAGGAGGGGTGAGAGCCCGCTGCTGGACAGTGAGGGACGAGGGTCAGAGGTGACCAGTTTCCTGCTGCGCACCAGCACAGATGCCACACCTTTCAGCCTGGGCACCTGGACCGCCGCTGACCCGGCCCAGTCCAGTGGCGTGGTGGGGGGATGTAGGGTGAGGCCAGGCAGAGCCCTGCTTTTGGGCCCCTCATTCAGTATGGAGAGAAGACACTGGGGTGATCCTTTAACACAGACAGACAGATGAGGTCAAAGTAGGGCTGGGGGACAGGGCCAGTCCTGGAACTCTGGGCGAGAGCCAAGGGAAGGACAGAACCCTGGGCCACAGGAGCGTGAGGAAACGCTGATAAGGAGGCTCCAGAGCAGGGGCCAGCCAGATGGGAGCCTGTGCCTCCCCAGCCTCCTGCGCTGGGCTGCTTCAGGTGTGGTGACCTGACCCAGCAGCTCCCCTGTGCCAGCCATGCTGGGCCTCCATGAGTGTGGCCACTGGGAACCTCATGATGGTCCTCACGAGGGCAGATCTCACTCCCGCGTTCCCGAGAGTCAGGGAGGCCACATGGCCTGCCCACATGTGGGAAAGACCTTGCTAGAAAGGAAGTTCCATGCGGGCGGAGATTTTAGTCTGTTTTGTTGACGGCTGTGTGCCCAGATCCTAGAAGACAGCCTGGCACTCAGTGAATATTTGTTCAAATGGATAAATGAATAAGGCTTTGGTGTGCAGCAATAATAGGACATAATAGAGGGGCAAGAAAAGCACATGCGGTCTTAGGTTGCGTTGACAGAGGTATAGTGTTGAGGAAGAGGGACGTGGTCATTTACTTCTTCTCTGAGCTGCTCAGGTCGTGATTCAAGTGTGGCATGGAGCACAGTGGCCTTTCCGGATGCCAAACCCACAGCTGGGCAAGAGAGGACAAGACCTGATCTTAGCAGGTAAGACACACTGTGCAACTCCCAGCTGTTCCTTCCAGAGTCTGCGGTTTTCCAAGAGTCTCTAACAGATCACATCCCCAAGACCAGGCAGGGGAAAACAAAAGAAAGAAAATTAACATTCAAAGAGCAACTACCACGTGTCAGCCACTATCGTAGGACTCTCCAATCATCCAACAAGCAGGGAGCCTTTTGGTGTATGCCCGGGTGGTACAGGCATGAGCCAGACATAGCGCCTGCCCTCACAAGCATACATCTAGTGAGGCGGACCCTGTACAGTCCTGGAGGTACCCATCACTGCTTCCATTTATGGTGGGGACACTGAGGCTCCCGGCGGTGAAACCACAACTAAAGTAAGTGGCAGAATAAAGCCCTGTGCTCAGACACAGCCTGGGCGGACTTATCCCTACAGTATCCAAGTTTTCATTTAACACACTCGGTATGTGATGCTTTGTTCCCCAGGAGAGAAGGGTAGCAGGAAAGAAAAACTGAGGAAGAAGAGAGAGAGAGACACAGAGATGGGGGGCGAGGAGAGAAAGATGCAGACAGAGACAGAGATGGAGGGAGAGGCAGAGACAAAGAGAGACAGAGATGGAAAGAGAGAGAGAGAGGAGAGAAGGGCAGAGACAAAGAAAGACAGATAGAGAGATGGAGAGACGGTGAGGGACAGGGAAACTGAGAGGCAGAGACAGGGAAACGGAACGCAGGCATGTGAGGAGAGCAAGGGGCCCCGGTGGCAGGGAGGCAGGAGGGGGTCAGGAGGGAGCACTAATGGGCCGGGATGGGCAGGAGGGCATTCCCAGGGACCCGGGCTGTGTGCAGAGTTGCTGCCAGTGTGACCTCCCTGACAGCAGAGGGAGGGGGCCAGAGCAGGCGCCCTCCTGCTCGGGCGCAGAGCGGCCGCCTGGCTTCCCCAGCAGCAGCGGTGAACACAGGGGCTCTTCATACCGACAGAGACCGGCATTCTCAGGGCAGAGGACGCGTGGGCTGGAAGGGCCTCAGACAAAGAGGCCTTTCGGGCAAACCACTGCGGCATCTTTATTTAACAGAGAGCCCCGAAGGGAGCCGCATTGAGTGCTCGTCCTGATTTCAGGCTGACAAGAGGCTCTTGGCTCAGAGCAGTTTCCATCAGAGACGCCGCCAAGCCCAGCTCCGGCCAAGATCATTTGGCAGGAGCGCTGGGTGCTGAGCAGTCAGTCCCCAAGGCCTGGGCTGGTGATGACAACCAGGGCGGGGAACCCCCAAACCTAGCTCTTCTCGCAGGAGCCAGTAGGGGCCAATCTGTGGGCACCTCAGGGGCATCACCCCTGGCTCAGACCTAAAATGCTGTCATTGGGCATTCAGCATGCACACCATGAGGTGGTTAAGTCAGGGACTCAGGGCTAGGCAGACGTGAGTTTGAGTCCTAGCTCTTCTGTTCACAGGCTGCGTGATGCTGAATGCCTTGCTTGCCCTCTCTGGGCTCAGTACGATGGATCTCATAGGGTACCTGTCTATTAGGAGGTTGAATGAGATCGTGGATATGAGAAGCCTAGCACAGTGCTTGGCACTGAATTAACAGTAAAATTTAGGGACTTCCCTGGTGGTCCTGGCTTCCCTGGTGGCTCAGACAATAAAGAATCTGCCTGCAATGCAGGAGTGCAGTTCAGTTCAGTTCAGTCGCTCAGTCATGTCCAACTCTTTGCAACCCCACGGACTACATGCAGCACTCCAGGCTTCCCTGTCCATCACTAACTTCCGGAGCTTACTCAAATTCATGTCCGTTGAGTCAGTGATGCCATCCAACCATCTCATCCTCCGTCATCCCCTTCTCCTCCCGCCTTTCATCTTTCCCAGCATCAGGGGCTTTTCCAGTGAGTCAGTTCTTCGCATCAGGTGGCCAAAGTATTGGAGTTTCAGCTTCAGCATCAGTCCTTCCACTGAATATTCAGGACTGATTTCCTTTAGGATGGACTGGTTTGATCTCCTTGCAGTCCAAGGGACTCTCAAGAGTCTTCTCCAACACCACAGTTCAAAAGCATCAATTCTTCAGCACTCGGCTTTCTTTATGGGTTCAATCCCTGGGGTGGGGAGATCCCCTGGAGAAGGGAATGGCAACCCACTCCAGTATTCTCGCCTGGAGAATTTCATGAACAGAGGAGCCTGGTGGGCAATAGCCCATGGGGTTGCAAAGAGTCGGACACAACTGAGTGACCACACTTTTACTTTCCCTGGTGGTCCAGTGGTTAACAATCTGACTTGTAACGCAAGGGACAGGGGTTCGATCCCTGGTCTGGGAACTAAGATCCCACTTGCCTCAGAACAACTAAGCCCGTGTGCCACAACTGGAGAGCCTGTGCATCACAGCAAGAGGTTCTGAATGATTCAAGGAAGATTCTGCATGCTGCGACTAAGACCTGACACACCAAATAAACAAATAAAATTCAAAATAGGGAACTTTAGTTATACTGTTGTCTTCATTATCATTATCCATTAGGTGAGAGCAGTGAGGCATACTAGAAAGAACAGGAGTCAGGAGACTTCAGTTCTAGGTCCAATTCTGCTATTATATACTGCTACATGACCTTGAGCAGCTCACCTCACCTCTCTGGTTGTTGCTCCTTTTAGGATAAAATAGACTAGCTTTAGAATCTCAAACTTAGCTCATAGAACACATGCTGGATGAGATAAAATGAGTTCTGTGGGCACATATGAAATGGTGCCTTGTAGATCCCTGTCTAGGTCATGGTCGGCAACATGTTCATCAGCACAGCAAAGGCAAGTGTTCAGGCCAGTAGTTATGAATAATAATGACATCCTGGGAGACAGACTCATGTAATCATCACATTAAGAGATGGGTATGACTATGACTCCAATTTACAGAAAAAGAAACTAAAGCACAGAGAGGTTAAAACATTTCTCAAGGCCACACAGCTACCAAGTAGCAAGATTTTGAATTAGGTGCTCTGAGTCCAGAGCCTATGCTCTTTCTCATCTGCAACACTGTACTGCCTCCAGGATTCCCCACAGGTTGCTGATGGTGGAGCTGGTTTTCCAAACAATTCCTGTCGACAGCTGGTGGAACATAGCTAGGCAAATCCAGGCTACAGACTTTCTGAAGTTTCTTCCAGCTTTAACAGTCATTGGCTCTAGGGCTTTAAACAGCACCATCATCAGTGAATTCAGCATCTTATCTACCACAAGCCTGGTCTTTGTAAGTGCAGCAGTGGCATGGGAGGGAGGCCCCAGGCAGACTTGGCTCAGACTCTGTGCTTCGAAATGATCCCCCTCCAAGAAGCCCACCATTCTGGGTAATGTCTACCCTAGAACTAAAAAAAAAAAAAAGCAAAGTTCCGCATTTGTCAAAGCAGCTGGGGGAGTCCTGCTCTTTCCACAGGATCAAACACTCTCCTATTTTTAGCAGCATCGTTTTGGGTTCTAATCAATGAAAACCTTATAGGTAAAAACCTAAGAACTCTTGAGCAAGGCAGGGGGCCCATGGAACCAACCACAGAGGACCCAGCTGAGCCGCTCAGCGGTTCTTGTGGGCAATGAGGCTCCTCGGAAGACCTCTCAGTGGAAAATGGACACTATCAGCTTGATCCCAGGCTGAAAATGCTTTTTTTTTCTGGGTCTGTCTGGACCAGAGGAGATGAAGAGATTCTGCCAGCTGGGTTTCCTCTGAGCACCAGACCTCTCAGGAGGCATGAATGCGTCAGTCCTGGCTCTGCCTCAGTCTCCCCCCATCAGGAACACTGTTGGCCCAGGCCTGCCTTAGCATAAGGGACACAGGAACAAAGTAACTCTCCCTGTGTCTAGGACTGAGCACGCCAGGTGCTGCTTTTGAGAAGACTGTTTCTGTTGCAGCATGAATCTTTTCCTTTATTAACACGAAAGACAATGATGGGCCACGGTGGGAAACTCTCACAGTGGGAGGGGGAATGGCTGGAGCTAAGAACCTCCAATTAATAGCCTCAGTTTTTGAATCCGGGAAGTGGGGCTAAAAATGAATGTGTCTGGGAAATGCAGAGGGTTGGGAGGGGGGTGCTTTCCTTATCCCAATAGGGCTGATCCCCTTGTTGGGCTTGGAGTCCTTCCCTCAGTCAAATTCCAGCCAAGCCCTCATCCCTCCAACAAAGGAAGTCCTTGATTCTGAAACCAAGTTGATGGTGGACCGCAGGATAATAGAAGGGAACTCAGCTTTTGGGGTAACAAAAAATTCTAGTTGCAACCACCAGGAAATGGAGGCTTGTATAAACAGTGTTACATGGCAGAGGGTGGGCTGACTATTCTCAAACACTCTTTCTCACTGTCCACCCCCTGGGATATTTATTTTATCCCATAGACAAACACTGCAAACATGTATTTCACACATAGGAATGGGGTAGATGGAGTCATTTATGGGCTAGATTGTTCATCTGAGCCCCCAAAGTATAGCTCACGCTTGTTAGTGAGATGAAAGTCTTCAAATTGTTGAGGCCACAGAACCATTAAATATTAACCGCATAACCATTCTGCCCATTAAATTAATTTATGGAGTAACAGAAAAGCCTTTGGAACCCCTCTTGATAGACAGCGGCCCTCAGAGCCACATAAAACAATCAGTTGACTGGCGCTTGGTAAATTTTCCGTGACGCTCATCCAATCTGCCCCATATACATTTAAAATTAACACTGAGATCTGGGCTGTGAAACTGCCATCGGGTGGAGGTACTGGCCGGCCAGCGAAGGCAAGGAGCCCGAAGTCTAGGGGAGTCCACTGCCCGGTCAGACTTTCCATATCTGAGTCTTGGCAGAGGAGCTGGCTATGCTGTGCACAAAGCCAGCTTCACAATCTTGGGCGCATTTGAATCCCCAGCAAATCCCAGACTCGGAGCCCATGCTGTCTAGCAGGTCCAAGGAAGACTCTGGCCAGCCAAGCAGAGCCTGTCTCTTATACACATCTGGCGGGGGGGCTGGGGTCCCGCACATTTTGCCTCCACTCCCACCCCTGGGGCTGCTTCTAACCTGCTCAGGTTATTCCTCTTAGATCAGCATCTCGGAAGCTGGGAGTTCACCAAAATTGCATAAATCAGAGTATTTCAAACGCATGAGTTCTCTTTTTGAGGCATCTAAGCAGCAAATTCTTTTGAAATGGAAATAGTGCTTAATTCGCAATTGCCGTTTGAGCCATTTCACAAGTGATCCTATTAATTGGGGCCTCGGGGACATGTCACCCTCCTTGGAGGCTTCCTCTGCGTGTGTGTGATCTCTGCATCTTGTTGTCAGATACTGGCTGGATTCCCTCATGCTGGTTAGTGAAGGCACAAAGACAGCAGACGGGGTCCTTGAGGGGCTCTTGCTCTGAAGAAGATGGACACCCAGAAATTACCCGCTACGGAGGGTGGGTGTGCCGTGCAGAGCCTGTACGGAGTACTCAGGGGGGTCAGCTTTCCCTGGGGAGTGGGGAGGCTTCTGGGAGGGGGGCCTGGGAGCTGAATGCGTGCCTAGGAAAGAGCCCAGCGCAGACCAAGGGGGTGGAGGAGACCTAGGGGAGTCTGGCTAGCTGCGGACTGGGGTGCAAGGCAGGGGGCCCATGGAACCAACCACAGAGGACCCAGCTGAGCCGCTCAGCGGTTCTTGTGGGCAATGAGGCTCCTCGGAAGACCTCTCAGTGGAAAATGGACACTATCAGCTTGATCCCAGGCTGAAAATGCTTTTTTTTTCTGGGTCTGTCTGGACCAGAGGAGATGAAGAGATTCTGCCAGCTGGGTTTCCTCTGAGCACCAGACCTCTCAGGAGGCATGAATGCGTCAGTCCTGGCTCTGCCTCAGTCTCCCCCCATCAGGAACACTGTTGGCCCAGGCCTGCCTTAGCATAAGGGACACAGGAACAAAGTAACTCTCCCTGTGTCTAGGACTGAGCACGCCAGGTGCTGCTTTTGAGAAGACTGTTTCTGTTGCAGCATGAATCTTTTCCTTTATTAACACGAAAGACAATGATGGGCCACGGTGGGAAACTCTCACAGTGGGAGGGGGAATGGCTGGAGCTAAGAACCTCCAATTAATAGCCTCAGTTTTTGAATCCGGGAAGTGGGGCTAAAAATGAATGTGTCTGGGAAATGCAGAGGGTTGGGAGGGGGGTGCTTTCCTTATCCCAATAGGGCTGATCCCCTTGTTGGGCTTGGAGTCCTTCCCTCAGTCAAATTCCAGCCAAGCCCTCATCCCTCCAACAAAGGAAGTCCTTGATTCTGAAACCAAGTTGATGGTGGACCGCAGGATAATAGAAGGGAACTCAGCTTTTGGGGTAACAAAAAATTCTAGTTGCAACCACCAGGAAATGGAGGCTTGTATAAACAGTGTTACATGGCAGAGGGTGGGCTGACTATTCTCAAACACTCTTTCTCACTGTCCACCCCCTGGGATATTTATTTTATCCCATAGACAAACACTGCAAACATGTATTTCACACATAGGAATGGGGTAGATGGAGTCATTTATGGGCTAGATTGTTCATCTGAGCCCCCAAAGTATAGCTCACGCTTGTTAGTGAGATGAAAGTCTTCAAATTGTTGAGGCCACAGAACCATTAAATATTAACCGCATAACCATTCTGCCCATTAAATTAATTTATGGAGTAACAGAAAAGCCTTTGGAACCCCTCTTGATAGACAGCGGCCCTCAGAGCCACATAAAACAATCAGTTGACTGGCGCTTGGTAAATTTTCCGTGACGCTCATCCAATCTGCCCCATATACATTTAAAATTAACACTGAGATCTGGGCTGTGAAACTGCCATCGGGTGGAGGTACTGGCCGGCCAGCGAAGGCAAGGAGCCCGAAGTCTAGGGGAGTCCACTGCCCGGTCAGACTTTCCATATCTGAGTCTTGGCAGAGGAGCTGGCTATGCTGTGCACAAAGCCAGCTTCACAATCTTGGGCGCATTTGAATCCCCAGCAAATCCCAGACTCGGAGCCCATGCTGTCTAGCAGGTCCAAGGAAGACTCTGGCCAGCCAAGCAGAGCTGCCTAGGCAGGTAGTGGAAATCAAACTCTAGAGGTTCTGAGTAGCATGTCCAAGGACAGGTGGAAGCAAGGCAGGGCTGGCCGTGGAGTGGACCCCACGTGGCTCTGACTGTGCAGCTGGCTGGGGGGGTGGGCAGTGATGCTGAGGGAAAGGCTGGACCCTGAGTGGCACAGTCGGGACGACTGCGCGGCAGGGCTGTGACCTGCAATGCCAGAGGCAGTGACCACGGTCTGCAGCTGGACTTATCACTAATGATCATTCCAAGGTCATTCCAAGGTCTCAGACAATCGGACCACAGATCCCAGCTTTCAAGTTCAGCAGAATTAAAGGTCACTTCTGCGCTGCCCCACCCGCCTCGGCCATTCTCAGAGTAAATTACCGTCTCCAAGCTGCTTGGTGAACCCATGACATTGCTCTTGTTGCCTGGCTCTGAGCAGTTCTCATCTATGCTAATTAGGTTAGGGGCCCCCTCTCCTCTTGCAGACCCCACTTAATGGTTTCCTAGCCACCAGTAGCACCACTGGGGCCCCAGAGTCCTCATCCTGACTTAGGAGTCCTGTTCAAAGCCTGATCCCAGGAGATAAGATGTTATCACTTTCTTGCTCCAGACATCCCAGGAGACAGCATTTCCACAGAGCCCAACTGCAAATGCCCCGGCCTCCACCGGCTCAGGGAGGCCGAGGCTGATGTAAACCATAAGTCCCAGTGGCAAGAGGCTTCCTCCTGCCCTGTGCCCTTCCTCAAATAGCTCTGCCCATTTGTTTAACTGCTTGAGAGAGGAATAAAGAGAAATAAAAGCGCAGGCTGCAGCCATCAGTTTAACTGGAATTGGCGATTGCCCTTAAAAGAGAAAAATGGATATTGATCTGAAGAAGAGAAACTTCTAGCTTAAGGAAATTCATCATCAGGGCATCCTTTTACCTTAAGGCAGGAAAAGTGACCAAGCATAATTTGCACAGCCACAAAATTCAAACTTAGGATAAGGAAGAATATTTGGGAGTGCTTGCTTCTCTATCGTCTTGGGAACACAGTTACTAAATTGAGCAACTAGGTTTTTATTTAAATATTTTTATTATTGACAAGTATTCCAAATTACAAAATATTTATGCAGAAAGGAGGCTTATGGTAACAACTCCATGTAGGGACAGAACATTTCAGAAGTTACAAACACCGTGAGATACACTCTACTGCTCAACCCCTTCATGAACCCCGTGAGACAGTTATTTTTACCCCCAATCTTACAGATCAGGAAACGAGATCAGAGAGATATAGCAACTTGCCAGGGTCAATAGCTAGTCAGTGGGCCACCGGAATTCAACCCCAGCTCTTCTCACTCTAATACCAGCACTCACAACAAAACGTTATCCTCCACTTGCTTCTCCTCAAGATTCTTGAGTCAGACTCCACAATACTTTTCACTCAACTAGGAAATTCCACATCGGAGAAGGCAATGGAAACCCACTCCAGTACTCTTGCCTGCAAAATCCCATGGACGGAAGAGCCTGGTGGGCGTGCAGTCCATGGGATCGCTAAGAGTCGGACACTACTGAGCGACTTCACTTTCACTTTTCACTTTCATGCATTGGAGAAGGAAATGGCAACCCACTCCAGTATTCTTGCCTGGAGAATCCCAGGAACGGGGGAGCCTGGTGGGCTGCCATCTACGGGGTCGCACAGAGTCGGACACGACTGAGGCGACTTAGCAGCAGCAGCAGCAGGAAATTCCATCTCCATTAAAAGCCAGTAGTGCCCAATGATAACATTAAATTGTTTGGGTGTTGCAATAATAATAACAAAAAGCCAGCATCCATCAAATGCTTCCTCTGTGCGGACACTCTGCGCTGCTGCCTTGCGCCTGTCCGATCCCTGCATCCTCACAGCTACACTCTGCGAGGTACCAGTCTCCTTGCCGTTGGACAAGTGTGGAAACTGAGGCTCCGGGAAGTTCAGTAAGTTGCCCGAGTGCACACAGCCAGCAGGCATTCAAACCCAGGTGGTCTGGCCATCTAGAGGCCATGTTTCAAGGCCACCGAAGTGGCAGCCTCGCATCCTCACTGCAGGGGTCCCAGGCTCTGGACAAAGTAGAAAGACAAATGGGCTCTGCTTCACGACCCTGCTGCTGCTGCCTGTCTGTTTTTGGGCTTTGGTTGTTCTAATGTACGTACATACGTGTGTGTGTGTCTGTGTGGTGAGTGTTTTCGTCTATAAAGATGTGTACATGAGCGTCTGTATCTACCAAGACTTCTGTGTATAAGCAAATATGCATTTCAGACGATACTGAACCCGAGACTGATTCCAAAATGTCCCAAAGAGAATTCACAGAAAGAGCTCTCCTGTGTCCAGCAAGACGCCACACACGAAATCCTTTCAGCGGAGGCCCCTGCACAGAGCTCCAAGCTGGTGGAAGTGATTTAAAGGAGTGCTTTGTAAACACGGAAGCATCCTGAAAGGAGTAGAGCCCACAGCCCTTGTGCCCCGGAGGCAGTCTAGTCCTGGGGTAACCCCTCCCTGAGGGACACCCACACCCACCCCTCTGGCCAGGAAACACCGGGCCTCAGGATGCACTAAACCGCAGCAGAGTTTTGAACGGACAACCCTCCTTTTTAGATGCACAGAATCTCTGGCAGGTGGACCACCCCTCCCCAGCCTCAGATGCCCTCTTACCCGGCAGTACTCATCAATGGGTTTCAGCCTCTTCACAGCTACATCCCGGATGTGGCTCCTCCGGAAGAGGATTTTACCTGGAAGAAGAGATGCTCATGAGCTGGGTGATTCTGGGTGAAGCTGCCGTAGGAACCTGGGACGCTACGTTCCCTCTCCCTCAGCTTCTCAGCATCCTCGCTGGCCACCAAACGCCCCCACCTCCGCCCGCTGCCAAGGAAACAAGAGAGGACTGGTCACCTCTCCCTGGGGGAAGAAGGCGCCCCAGGCTGAGGGTCCAGGACCTCTGGGGCAGGTGAGGAGCCCCAGAGGCTGCCATCTTGGCCAGATCACCTTGTCTGTGTCTAAAGGCAGGATCCAGGCCCCGACGTGGGTGCGGCTCTCAAGTGACCTCACGAATAAATACAAAGGGTGGCCCAGCCCACACGCTGTGCTTTGTGTTCAGGCCCATCCCTCCTTGAGAAATCTGCCTTCGTTCCTGCCAGCCGGGCAGGAATTCCTATTCTTAGCTTAGGTGGGTGGCTATTTCCAGGGCAGGCACAGGCCAGTACCAGGAAGAGTGGCTACCCCAGCCCAGTGGACCCCTCAGCTGGGCTGGTAGATCCCTCTACAAGTATGGGCAAGGCTTCTGGGAAATGCCAGCTCCCAAACCTTCTCTATTGGTTACACTTAGAATCTGAACTCCTCGGTCTGACACACAGTGGCCATCAATGTCCAGGTCAGTGCCTCCTTTTTAGAAGACTTCCTTGATTGCCGAGGTGAGAGTAATTACCCTTTTTCCAGAATATCTACACATTTTGTCCAGTCCTAAGACACATACCGCATTCTGCCATGTATTGCTGACATTCGTGAGCCCCCTCTACCAGGGGCCTGTCTGACTCATCTTAGGGCCCAAAGAGCCCAGCATGTGGTGAGGGGCTCACCTCATGGCTTTAACAGGCATCTGTTGTCCCAAGACCACCCAGTTCCCCTCTGGAGAGGCTCCTTCCTCCATTTCTAACCGTGTGGTTCAGATGGGGCTGACAACACCCACTGACAACAATGGGAGGCATGTGACCCAGTCCAGCTACCCAGAGTCACAGTGATTGGCTCAGAGATGGGCAAGAGGACAGGATCTGGACCGATGAGGGTCGGCCCTGAGGCCTCTGCCCTCTTCCTCCCAATATTTGCTCCCACACTTGCTAAGCTAACAGGATGAAGGCCTGGAGCTCCTGGTGACCATCTCTCTCATTGTCTGAGATGGAAACAAACCAAGAGAAAGGATCTGAGCCTGGGAGAGAGCTGGTGCTCAATAATTTTTCCTTTTCTTTCCTCTTTTTCTCGGCTGTACCGTGTGTCTTATGGGGTCTTTGTTCTCTAACCAGGGATTGAACCTGTGCCCTCAGCAGTGAAAGCATGGAGTCCTAACCACTGGACCACCAGAGAATTCCCTCAGTAAATGTTTCCTGAATGACTGAAAAGCAGAGCCAAGAGATGGTGAAGGGCAGACCCATTTGACATCATTTGAGCTGCTGGATACAGCTGTTCCTGAACCCAGGGACTGGGACTTTTCACTTATATAAAACAGTACAATTTTTTAAAATTGAAACTTGTTGGAGATGCGTTTTAATCACTTGCATCTCATTTAGGAGTCCTAAATGAGATGATTCCCATTGCAAGTGAACAAATACATAGACTGGATGTTAAGATACTTAAGCTTCCTCTATCGTTACCCGTTGGCCACTAAGTTGTGCCTGACTCTTTTGCGACCTCAAGGACTGCAGCCCACCAGGCTCCTCTGTCCATGGGACTTCCCAAGCAAGAACACTGTGGTAGTTGTCATTTCCTCCTCCAGGGGAATCTTCCCGACCCAGGGATCGAACCCGCATCTCCTGCTTGGCAGGCAGATTCTTTACCACTGCGTCACCAAGCATGAGCATTGTGTTGGTCTAGGTTGTCTCCCCAGAAGTAGACCCAGAGATGAGGAAGTGAGTGCAAGTTGTTTGTTTGGGAAGTGATCTTGGGAATTAAGGCAGGTCAGGCAAGGCAGTGTCACCCTGCCAGTTAATCATCCGATGGCGGCAGCTCAGGTCTGTTGAGGAACTCGAGGCGCATGTAGAATGCATTGCAGAGGTATCCTCGACGAGGGCGAGGAGACTGGGGTGGTTACCGCCAACCCCCTGCTTGTCTGAGCTTCTGAGAGCACTGCTTCACAGGCGCTCCTGGCCGAGGATGTTCCCATGGCTAGAACAAAGCTCCCAGTTGTCCCCGTGAGCAGACTCTGGCCTGCAGAGCGGGATGGAAAGGGGCCCTGGGGCCCTGGAAGCAGCTGCAACAGTGCTTCCTGACTTCCCTGTCACCACAGGTACGGTCACCAGCCCTTTCCAGCCGGACTGCCGAGTACCTAACTCATTAAGTTGCGTGAGACTTCTTGCTCATTGTGTCCCTCACCCCTCCACACTCAGCATCAACCGGAGGCCCTCCAGCGGCTGCGTCCTCCTCTTTCACCACACCCGCACCGGGCACAAGGCTGTGCAGACAGCAGGCGTCCAAGAGGCACTGTTGATCCACGCACCTCCCTCCCTCTCTCAGATGCTCCCTCAAGCTCCCCTTCCTCCCTTTCTCACGGAAGCCTGGTAGAGGGGCCGCGTCCCGGGCAGAGAGGTGACGCTGTGCAGACTGGACGGTGTCATCAAGATAAATGGCCTCCTCCCTGTGCTCCTTTTGAAAGGAGATAAAATGTGATTTATCAGGACATGAGAGACAAGATGTCACAGGGTTGGTATTCCTGGCCTCTTGGTCTCCTACCCTTTTTTTGGTTGCCTGTCGCTCTGTTGCCTGAGGGCCATGGGAATACAGCCAAAGGGGATGGTGCGAGATAAACGCGCAGTGGGAGAAGACCCGCTCTCGGGACCTATGAAATGACAGGCGGCCCTGGGCAGGGTTCTGGGCCTTCTACCTGAGCCGGCTAGCTGTCAGGAGCTGGAGGCCACCCAGGCTCAGTGACACCAGCAGCCCAACGGTATCTCACAAGAACCTGGAGGGGGCGGGGGCCGGAGCTGGGGGCAGGGTGGCCCCCAGACCTGTCTCTGTCCTGCTGATCTACTCTCCAAAAATAGCACTCCTCCTCTTTCTCATCCTATCGCAGGACAAAAAATAAGCAGAGAGAAGGGGAGACAAACTAGGTCCCTTTTCTAGGCCTCCATCTCAGGGCTGGCCAAGCCTATGACTGGGTTTGGTATTCCTGAGATACACAGATACAGATATAGACATAGATAGATCAGATAGGACCTGATCCAGTTGCCAGACAGAACGAGTAAAAAAAATAATAAATAGTTAAGGGACAGTTAAGGCCTCCAGACGTGCAGAAACTTAGAAGAGAGGGCTGGGGTAGCAGAGACAAGGAGGGTGCTGGGAGGGCTCCTCACCCTACCTTGCCCCTCAAGCCCACCCTCTGCAGTCATGCCTCCAGGCTGGACACCTCCCATCTCCCTCCCAAGGCTCGTGGGTCTGTTGCTTAGGTATAAAGTCAGAGGAGAATCTCTGTACAAGCCATTTCCCAGCCGAGTTTTTGGACTCCCAACAGGGCTTCCCTCCTTCTCACTGAAATCCTGACCGAGCACCGTCTTCTTTCCTTGGGGCCTTGGCACAGGCTGCTGGGAGTGGGGGAGGGTGGGGGAGGGAGGGCAGATCTGGAAGGGACTCTACGGTCTTGATTTCTCTGTTAGGAATCCAAACCACACTTGGAAGGCCAAACCGGTGACCATATTAAAAGGGAGAGAAAGAGAAAGGAGGAGGAGGAACATCCCCATAAAGGAAGCCAGGGCCACGGGGCATTAAAGGCCTCTTGTAAATGTAATTCAGCCCGTTTACGGCAAGGCCAGGAGAGGCCCCTGCCAGAGCCTTCAAAGCCAGGCAGATGCAGCCCCAGAAACATGATAAGCATAGTAAGGAAGATTACACCCAGGACCTGAGACAGACCTCAGGATTAACTCATTCCTGAAAGCAGAGGAGAGAACCATTGAGCCCAGCGCGGCCTGAGCCCGTGAGTGGAGGCCCCTCTTCCTGCCACTCTGGGCTGGGCCGAGAGGGTGAGGGGCACTCAGCTGGAGTCCTAGGTTCAAGTCCTGCCCGAGCCGCAGGGTGGCTGTGTGACCCTCCACACCGGGGCCTGTGCGTTCTCATCTGGAGACTGAAGGGCCGGGCCCTGGTCGCTGCTCCCTTCACAGTCCTAAGATGCCTGTGGGGGTGGGGTCGTCGAGGGGTCAGGCTAGGAGTGAGGGATAATAGGAGCGAGGCGGCTACTCCTGCCAGGCACGGGCTAAGAGTTTTCCCTTGGGTTCTTTGATCTAATCCTCACCACTTTATTTTTAAAATTTTCTTGTAAGGTTTTTTTTTGATATGGACCAGTTTTTTAAAGTCTTTATTGAATCTGTTACAATATTGCTTCTGTTTTTTTTTTGTTGTTGTTGTTTTTGACTGCGAGGAATATGGGATCTTAGCTGCCTGACCAGGGATCGAACCCATACCTGCTGCGTTGGAAGATGAAGTCTGAACCACTGGACCACCAGGGGAGTCCCCGTACCACGACTTTCTTAAAGCAACTGCTTTTACTATCCCCACTCTGCCCAGGAGGCAATGGTGGCTCAGAGAGGCTGAAGGACGTGTCCTAAGTCACACAGCTATTAAGTGGCTGAGCTGGGATTTCAACCTGGGGTTTTGGAGCTAAGATAGTGAGAGCGAGAGAGAAGGCAACAAATCTCCAAAGAATTCCTTGGGCTCAGATCACGTAAGGCAGTGAGAGCCACGGAGGATGTTCTTGATGTTCTTGCGTGTGTGACAGGAGCGTGATTCACATCTCCTCCACGCCAGGTGCTAGGCTGGCGATCTGAGCTGCCTTGGGGGCTGAGTGGGAATGAAGCAAGCAGTGAAACAAGCGCTGATTGTGGAGGATGCCCCACGCCACGGGGGTCTCTGCTGACCAGACACAAGCGAATGAATGAGTGAGTGGTAAGAGTGAGCAAGGGAATGAGCAAAAGGACCAGCGGACCAATGAGGCAGGGAAGGAGAGGTGACCCAGTGTCTAGTGGACTGGGGAGGAAGAGCTCCCTGAAACGGCAGACCTCCCTGTCCTTTAAAGAGCCCTTAATGCCCCACCCCCAGCCTGGCTGAGCAGGTGCCAGCCCAGTGGGAACAGGGGGATGCCCATCCTCATAAGCAGGAGGGCATCACATGGGGGAGGCTGGCTCTGCCTAACCCCCCACCCCCTGCAATCTGGCCTGACCTTCTCACCACAAGTGTCCGCTCTGTACGGGGACACACAGGTGGGCACTGACTCAGGAGGTCCCCGCATTTAGATGGCAGAGTGTTTCTCCCTCCCACACAGGATACCAGGCACCTAATGAAGGATCTTAGTGGCACTTGAGGGGTCTTAGTAGTTGGCATTTGCTTCTAAAGAATGAATTATTTTGAGAAGGAGAGAGATGAGGACATGGCTCCTTCTCACTGGCAGGGAGAAGTGGTTAAAGAAAGGACTGAAACTTCGGAGAGCTGTTAACCCCAAGTTCCTCCTTGTGAAGTGTGGTATCCACAGGGGTTCCTTGAGCAGGAGTTGGGGGTTCAGGCACACAGGAAGAGCAGAAACACTAGACCCAGCACCCATGGTGAGGGATCCCCCACCCCAGCCGTGAAGAGCCTGCGGGAAAACTCCACGAACCAGGCACGTACTGACAAATGGGCAAGTACCCACTGCACAGGGGTAATAAGAGGGTACTGGCTACAGGGGAAATAGGAGAGGGCTGGCCTTGTGTGGTCTGTCCAGGCTGACCTATTCTTGGCAGCCTCTCCTCTTCAAAATCCACAGTATATATGCATGCATGAATATATCCTCATATAATTCCCTCTTCCTTGCTCTTCATCCATCTACCCATCCCTCCTTCCAACCATTCATTCATCCATCACTGTCTTGATGGAGGGTCTGCTCTACTGATAACAGATGGGGGAGGCCCTGCTCTCAAGGTGTATAGCTTCTAGGAGGGGAGGGGATGTGTATGGAAGGGATATAATCTCTGATTTCCATGGAGACTGAGGAGGAGAAGAGCCAGCCACACAAAGCTCTAGGGCAAGAGGGCTCAGGCAGAGGCAATCACAGAGCAAAGATGAAAGATGGGAAAGAAGCCATGTAGGAGTCTTACAAGCCACAGAAAGGGGTCTGGTTTTCTTGGGCCTACTGACCCAAATCCCTCCCTATGTAAGGCTCAATTTCTATCATCTAAGGCCTTCTCCAGGAAGCCTTTCTTGAATGCCTGCCTCACCCTCCTCTACCAGCTTCCTGGACCGCTGGCAGTCACCCCACTGTTGCCCTCCCCTCCTGGTGTCCTGGGGAATTTGTGAGGCAACTACCATCTTCAGGGGACCCCCTCACCTTCCCAGGGGTCCCTGATGCACAAGCCAGCTCCCCGCAGCCACCCTGCCCTCCGAGGACACAGGTGCTCCCAACCCTCTCTCTTCAGTGCAACCCAGAGAGCTGGGGCATCAGAGGGACTCGCTTAAATTAGAGGGAGACCACAGGAGGCCCCAGGGTTCACAGACGACAGGACACAGAACACAGTGAGGTTCCACGAACATCACTCCTGCCTGTCTAATTGGATCTGAGGACAAAAGGGAAAGGAGAGTGATTCAGGCTCCCAGGGCTGCCAAAGTAAACGACCACAAACAACAGAAATGTGTTCTATCCCAGTTATGAGGCCAGAAGTCTGAAATCAAAGTGTCAGCAGGGCTGCGCTCCCCCTGAAGGCTCTAGAGAACAATCCTTCCTTGATTCTCCCAGCTTCTGGGGCCCTAGGTGTTCCTTGGTTTGCAGCAGCATCACTCCAGTCTGTGCCTGAGCCTATGTCTCAAACCTCCCTCTGCCTTTCTCTTGTAAGGACACCTGTCTCTCGGATTCAGTTCAGTTCAGTTCAGTTCAGTCGCTCAGTTGTGTCCGACTCTTCGCAACCCCATGAATCGCAGCACACCAGGCCTCCCTGTCCATCACCAACTCCAGGAGTCTGCCCAAACCCATGTCCATTCAGTCGGTGATGCCATCCAGCCATCTCATTCTCTGTCGTCCCCTTCTCCTCCTGCCCCAAATCCTTCCCAGGATCAGGGTCTTTTCCAATGAGTCAACTCTTCGCATGAGGTGGCCAAAGTATTGGAGTTTCAGCTTCAACATCAGTCCTTCCAATGAACCCCCAGGACTGATCTCCTTTAGGATTTAGTGCCCATCTTAAATTCAGATGACCCCATGTCAGGATCCTCAGTTTAATTACATCTGCAAAGACCCATTTCCCAGCTAAGGTCATGTTCACAGGTTCCAAGGACACAGGTTGTGGACACATCTTTTGAGGGCCACTCTTCAACCCACTTACAAGGCTTATGGGAGAGTCCACAGGGCTGACCAGACAGAGAGTCTTGGATCCCTACTTGGATTGTAATCATCCTGAGGTCAGGCATGACTTTCTCTACTCCCTTTATCCCTGGCAATACCTGGCATGGAGCTGGGTGTAATGAATGTGGGTGTTGCCTGATACCTTTAGGAGGGATGGGGCAGTGTCTGGAGAGAGGAGGTCAAGGGTCTCTGGAACCTAAAATGGGAGAGAGAAACTGCTAGTATCTGCAAGCTGAGTGAATGGGGGACAGGGGTCCACTCTGGCTCTGCAGGCTGATGTGGTACCCTGGGGAGAAGCGACAAATTTCCCAAAGCAATTAGAGGAGAGAAGATGTGAGGGTTACTAGAGGGACTCCCCACCCTACCCAAAATGCCATGTATGAATGTTTGTGCCCCTCAAAATTCATGCTGAAACCTAATGCCCACCGTGATGGTAATTAGGAGGTGGGGCCTGTGGGAGGTGACGAGGTCATGAGGGTGGAGCATTCATGAACGGGATTAGTGCCCTTATAAAGAGAGCCCCGCAGAGCCAGCCCTTCTGATGTGTGAGATGCAGAGAGAAGTCTGCAGCCTGGAAGAGGGCCCTCGCCTGACCATGCTGGAACCCGATCTCAGACTTCCAGCCGCTAGAACTGTGAGAAATCAATTTCTGTTGTTTACAAGCCACCCCTGTGGTATTTTGTGATAACAGCCTGAACAGATAAGACAGGGTGACGAGACACAGGCAATGCCTATGGAGAGGAAAAGGGAATAATTAATCTTCTACTCCCCCAGCTCTCTGCAGGCTCATGACCTGGCGTGGGTCCTTGGGTGAAGTGCGTCAGGCCAGCAAACGAACCCTGTGTCCAACTGCCCGGCTTGGGTGCCTTGCACAGCTGTGGTGCTGACAGATTGATGAAGACAGACGCTCTTAAGTAAAAAGCCTTGGGCGGAGGAGGACCAAGAGAACCTAATGCCTGAACCTGCTCAGGGCTCTGCCTTCACCATGAAAAACAACAATAAAAAACACCCCTCTCCATTTTCATGCCTTCAATTTCAAAGGGGCTGATACTACTAGCCCCCAGCTCCCGGAGTAACCCTAGCGGGCAGGGACCCAAACCGCTCCACGGAGAATCAGCCTGGGACTTCGTTAATCATTCAGACCTGAGTACAAAGAGGCCTCAGCTTTTCACTGGACAACAGGGTCTGGTTAGGGGAGAGAACACAGAGGCCCCGCAGGAAGGGAACACAACACGTGGAGGGGAAGAGAATGGAGAAACAAGGTCAGCCTTTGACAGCTCCCCAGGCTTCTGCAAGCTGGTCCTGCCCTCGATGCTCAGCTATTCGCTGACTGCAGCGGGAAGGCAGGCCCCTGCTTGTCTCTCCAGAGCTGCCCCTGAAGCCAGTGTGCTGTCTCTGATCTGCTGCAGTCTGGGGACAGCTGGCCACCGGCTCACACCTGCTCTCAGCCTCTGCTGTGGCCGAGATGACAGCCCCACTCTCAGCGGCCTTCTGCCCCGCTCAGTCTGCACTCTGCCCCCAAGCCTGCTGCTTACATGCTACACCTGGCCTTGCTTGCCCTCGACCCAGACCAGTAGAGACAAAGGGCCCTGTGGGCTGGGGGAAGGCTGGGGTGAAGCCCAGATGCTGAGGCTGGAAGCAGTAAGCACACACAACTTCTGCAAGGACCTGGTCCCACTGGGGAAGGTCCACAGCCCAGGGAATCCTGACTCCATGCCCTGAGCTCTGGCTCCCACGAATCTCTCTCTTCCAAATCCATGCCAAGGTCCCACCTTGGCTTAAAGTCTAGCATGGTAAGCATTTGTGGGTTTTGGCTGTCAGAATTTGTGCCCAAGTTTTCTTTGGAGGAATAATTTCTCCTTCATTCTCCATCTGTTTTTAGGAAGGCTCATCCTACCCTAAACTCCTGGAGTTACCAATTAGTATAGTCCAGCCACGGGCATGTGACCCAAGTTGGTCGAGTGAGAATCAGAATGGGACTTTAGTGGAACCACCAGAAAGAGAAGTGCTCCTTCTTCAGGGGCTGCTAACTCATCAACTGTAAGTTCCAAATCGCTAGGAAGCATCTTTGCTTCCTAGTGGTGGCCCACTTCCCCATCACCATTTGGGGAAAGCCTGAGAATGAAGTCACCAGAGAAGAAAGCAAAGCTGAGAGCTGGAGAGACCCAGCCATGCCTGAAGCCATTACCCTGAGGCTTTCAGCTAGGTGAGTCAATAAATTTCCACTTTTTTCTTAAACCAGATGGAGATGGGTCTAGTCCTTGTCACCAGGAGGCTCCTTTTTCAGGTAGGTCAAAAAGTTCATGTCAGTTTTTCTGTAACATCTTATGAAAAAAAAACCCACATGAATTTTTGGGCAACCCAATACATCTAGTTCTTTACATCATTTCAATACATCTAGCTCACACAACATGTACTATTGTGTGATATGAGACAAGTCACAACCTAATTGAATCTCAGTCTCCTCAAACTGCAAAAGGGGCACAGTAATGTCTAACTCAAAGGATTATCATGAGGAATCAATGAACAAGTGTATTAAAGGATTTGACGTGGAGCCCAGCCCATAATAAATGTTGAACAAATGGGATCTCTTATGAGCCGACAAGTCCAGGTCAATAGGTGTGGGGTGGGGCGGGGCGAGGCTGGGGGCACCACCTGGCCCGGCCCACCTCCTCACTGGGCATGCGGGGTCCCAGCACCGCAGCCTTCCTTGTGCAGCTTCCACCTGGTTTCCTCACCCAAGGCCGAAGGCTAACTCCCTTCAGCCTGTAGAACCTTTCCTGATTCAAGCCCTGCCCCCTAAACACACCATGTTTCCCCCATGGCTCCCGTTTCTCCTCTTCCTCCATTCACCCGATTCAAAGAGCAGAGAGCGTGACACGGTGGAGGCAGGCTGACTCACTCCATCCGCCCACCTTGAGCGCTCTGGGATGACTCACACAGGTGCGGCTGCCCCTCAGCATTCTCCGCCCCGGGTTCCACACACTCAGGGAAACAGAGTTACAAAACTCCACTGGGGTTTTGTCACCGAGAAAAACCTTAACCCTCCTGCAGCCGCAGCACGCTTGCTTACAGTAAGAACCGGCGCACCGAGGAGGGAACAGCTATCTCCCAAGTTCTGGCGTGGAGGCGTCCACTCCCAGTGCAGTCCAGGCCGAAGGGAACAAAATCTTCCACTCCTCCACCCTCAGTGGGGCCGGGGGCAGGGGGTGGTTTCTGGGTGTCTGCCAGAAAGCAAGCACCAAGTCCTGGAGTATCAGAGGTTTTAACGTGTCTTTACTGAACCAAATGGGATTGAAGGTTTTTTTGAATGGTTTTATAGAGTTATGAGACCAGAACAACTTTCTTCTTTATTTTCTATAAGAAAGCACTTTTTGGGAAGGGAAATATAAGAGTTGCAAAGAGTTGGACATGACTGAAGCGACTTAGTATGCACACAAAATATACATACAGCAAAGTGCATGCTGCTAAGTCACTTCAGTCGTGTCCGACTCTGTGTGACCCCATAGACGGCAGCCCACCAGGCTCCCCCGTCCCTGGGATTCTCCAGGCAATAACACTGGAGTGGGTTGCCATTTCCTTCTCCAATGCATGAAAGGGAAAATGAAAGGGAAGTCGCTCAGTCGTGTCCGACTCTTAGCGACCCCATGGACTGCAGCCCACCAGGCTCCTCTGTCCATGGGATTTTCCAGGCAAGAGTACTGGAGTGGGGTGCCATTGCCTTCTCCAGCAAAGTGCATATGCATGTTTAAAACTCAATGAATTTCACAAACTGAACCCACCAATGTAACCAGAACCTAGGCCAAGAAATGGAGAAGAACATCATGGCAGAGGAATAGATTTCAAGTGGGGGTTTTTTGGTACTTCGGGGCTGGCATGGATGTTAGACCTCTGGGCTAACAGGGTGGGTCATATCTGTTGCAGAGAGGGGACACTAACAGATTTATTGATTTTAGTGATATTTAATTTTATTTAAAATTACATGCTTTATCATTTAATTCAAGTTGCAACAAATTTAAATGCACAGTGAATGTAGATCCCTGATATGAGAGAAGTGTGAAACGTGAACATGTTTGATTTGTTAATTGGCGTTAATTAGACAAGGAATAAATTACCTACAAGCTTAGCTATGGGAAGAATAGTGGAGACAGAAAAAAAGCCTTTGAATTTGCTGACTTGTTCTCCCTTGAGTTGGAGAATACCCAGGGTAGTCTTTAGCCCTGACATAGGCTGGAGATATTTCATGAGCTATAAGGTCTTATTTTATTTATTTATTTGACAGCACCAGGTCTTAATTGTGGCATATGGGATCTTTAGTTGGTGGTATGTGGGTTCAGGCTCCCTGCATTGGGAGCTCGGAGTTTTAACCACTGGACTGCCAGGGAAGTCCCTGTAAGAACTTAGTTTAGAGAAGCCCAGGTCTTATGAATTGCCTGTAAGGTAGCCGGCATCTAAGGATTTCCAACAGATATCAGCTCAGAGAAGGATGTTTGTCCCAATGGCACCGGGGGTTGGCACAGAATGTGGGCTGCCCCAGCTTGACTCTGGGAGGAGAGAGAACACTGCAAGGTGGCCCTGAGCCTCAGGGAAGGAAGAGGTTTTGTATTAAATATAATAGCATTTAAAGTGGCCACGCTGAGGACAAATGTCACTTGGGTGCCACTGAGGTTCCTCAGAGCACAGGTTATGGCCTCCTTCAGAGCTGGGCTTGGACAGGGCCGGACGCACCCTGGCAGGTACTCGGTAAACCATGTAATACTCCAGTGGGGGGACAGGTGGCAAAGGCCGAGGGCACCAGCCTTCCCAGCCACGCACCGTCACACGCGTCTGGTTTCACCTTTCAGTTGTATTTTTCTATTCTTGGTCTAGTGGAAACATTGAGAGAAACTAAAAATCTAGGACTGTTGAACTGCCAGCAGCAGGATTGGGGTGTGGGTTGTAGAGTTCAGGGGCCCAGGGTCTTTAAAATGTCTGTGTCCCAGGCACCTTCAGCTGCCTGAACATCAGGTTCTCATTTGGCAAGTGGGGTCACAGGGCTGGGATGTGGACTGGAAGCAGCGCTTGGCACAAACGCAGCGCACGTGCTGGGCACACGGGAGGAGCGACATGAGACGCCTGCTGCTACAGAGAAAGACGAGGGTGAGTCGTGATGTGTGGCCGACGGTCCCTAATCTTAAGCCTGCCTGATTTCCAATTCCACCCCCATCCCACCCCCGCTCCTAGTCCTTTTCTCCACCCAGAAGCCCAAATACTTTTTTAAGTGAAATCTCTCCTGGGACTTCCCTGGCGCTCCAGTGGTTAGGACACCATACTTACACAGCCAAAAGCGAGGGTTCAATCCCTGGTTGAGGAACTAAGATCCCGCATGTCGCTTCCCAGCACACCGAGAATAAAATCTAAACTCCTCACTGCAAGGGGCAGGATCTGGCTCATGCCTCTCTCTCCATCTCATCTCCCCAGGCCAGCACCAGGCATGCGGGGATTTAATTAGCACCACAAACACATCCAGAGCCTTCTCACCTCGGGCCTGAATGCCTGCCATTCCCTCTCCTGGGACAATTCCCGCTGCCCTTTGCATGGCGAACGCCTTTTATCCTTCGGGTCACCTCATTTCGAGGCCTAGACCACTCTGCCACCCTCTCCCAGGGGTTGATTGATTCTCTCCTAGATTTCACTGAGATTTGTGGTGATCTTGCCTCTTTACTTGCCTCTCTCAGTGAGATCCTATATGGGGTCTCCTTTGCTAACTGTATCCTTAAGGGCCAGCAGAAGGACTGGCAGGCAGTGGCCCTTGGTTGATATTTGCTGCTGCATAAGTGTGAGTGTGTGTGCTGACACACCTTTGCTCCAGACTGTCTCTTATTTACACACACACACACACACACACGTATACATAGCTCACCCCCCACATACTGGGGCCTGCTGGACCAGACCGGGGCCGCAGAGGGGACAGACTCACCCTCCAGGATCCAGACAGAGTGGGGCCAGAGAGTGTGGTTAGCTCAGAGCCCAGCATCAGGGCCAGGCGGTCCCCCACTCCGTGTGGGTGTGGGTGCGGCGGGCGTGGTGGGCAGTGGCTCAGCACCCTCCCTCTGGGAGCCCGGGAATAAAGGGCCCTATTCAGCCCTGGCAGTCTCAGCTCCTCCCTGCCAGGGGAGGCTGCCCTCAGGAAAGGGGACGGTGGGACGCTGGGCAGTGCTTCCCGGCAGGCTCTCCCTGTGGCATGGCCCACAGCAGGGACGGAGGGCTTAGGGGGAGCAGGCAGTCAGGGATCCAGGCCTCTGGGGCTTGAAGGGCAGAAAGGCCCAGCCAGATGAGGAGGCTGTGGGGCAGGCCAGGGCAGTCCCGGTTCAGCGGGCAGTGCTGAAAGGCCTGGTTCACTGTCGACGCTCTGAAGTAGAGGAAAATCCCCAGGATGTGGAGGCCCGCTGGATAACTGCCCCATAACCACAAGCCTGACTGTGCCAGCCAGAGGGGTTCTTGTCTGGCATTCTGGGGTGGACACTGTTCCCAAAGCCGGCTTTTCTTGAGTTCTGCCTCTGTTGATAGAACTGAGCCCAGACAATCAACTCTCTTCAGCAACCTCCTACCAATATCTTCCTCGATTCTATCACCTTCTGCAACGAAGGTGAGGATGATAGAAATAATAGGTCACATTCACTGAGTAGATGGTGTGTACAAAGCACTGTGCTGGGTACTTTATTCACTTATTTGATCTTCACATCAACCTATGATCTAGGTAACTGGGTCCCATCTTACAGGTAGGTAAACTGAAAGTCAGCAAAGTGGAGTGGCCTGCCCAACGTCACACAGCCAGTAAGTGGCAGAGCTGGAACTGGGTGTGTCAGGCTCTCTGTCTTTGGGAGTCTGAAAGTCCCTGGCCTCTTAATTCTTTAGCTGTGTTCCTTCTTTTCTGTGCATGTCTCTCCAGGTACATCCCAACCCTGCCCCACCCCATAACCATGGTCAGGATGCATCATTCACTCACTCACTAATCATTCAGCTTTCCCTGGCGTGTGTGTTGACTGCGGGCCGGGACGTGATGGTGAACAGTAGCACGTGGCCCCTGCCCTCACAGAGACCACGGTCTGGGTGGGTACTGTGCTGCAGTGCAGTCAGTGATGATGGGGACATACAAGGAGGGAGACAGGCCTGAAAGGTGATAGGAATGCACCAGGTTAAGGGTAAGTAAAGTAAATTTGCTCAGTCATGTCCGACTCTTTGTGACCCCATGGACTGTAGCCGACCAGGCTCCCCTGTCCATGGGATTTTCTAGGCAAGAGTATTGGAGTAGATTGCCATTTCCTTCTCCAGGGGATCTTCCTGACCCAGGAATCGAACCCTGGTCTCCAGCATTGCAGACAGACGCTTTACCATCTGAGCCACCAGGTTAAGGGTAGGGAAAAGAATGTTCCAGGAGGATGGGAGAATGTGAGCAAAGGGCCAGAGATAAAAGAAGCCAGCTAGGGTGAGTTCAGTGTGGCTGGCGGAATGAGAGAGAAAAAGAGTGTATGTGTGAATGTGTGTGTGTGTCTGTGTATAAGTGTGTTGGGAGGTTATGAGATGTGGTACTTGAACACACAATGGTAACAGGGGCTCAATCACATGGACCACACAGCAGAGGAGAGCCACTGACGTTATACATTTCAGAAACACACGTTCCTGAACTCTTATGGCCACAGACCACAGTTTACACCTGGGAAGACACAGTCCCCTTGGACCCTTCCGAAGCCCTTCTCCCTCAAGGGGGTAAAACCAGGAGATCCTCGAGGTCACTGTGTCCAGCTCCCTCACTTTCTGATGTCTAGGCTGAGCACAAAGAGGGCCATGTCTTGCTTGACTCTGCAGAGCAAGTTAGCAGCCAGGCTGGGACTTGGCAGGACTTGGGCTGGCAGGCTGGTTCCAGGGTGGACTTTGTAGCGTCCACACTTAAAATTTACATTCCCCAGAGTCCCCAGCTCAGCTGTTTTTCTTGTTTCCAATTTTTACCCCAATCCTAACCCAACAACAAGAGCTGCCAACATTGACACCATCTCACAGAACTGAGGACTCAAAGGAGCCTGTGGCAGTCTGCCTTCAAGGTGGTCCCCGGTGACTCTGGCCTCCTGGTCCTCACGCCTTATATCGTCCCCTCCCACAGTGAATAGGGCCAACCTGTGGGGCCAGCAGGACACTTTGGAAATGATGGTGTGACTTCCAAGGTTCGGTTAGAAAAGGCATTGTGGCTTCCCTCTTGATCTTGCCCTGGGGTCACTCACACTGTGAAAGCACAGCCTTGAGTCGTAAGGACACTCAAGCAGAGGTGCAGCGAGGAAGGCACTGAGGCCTCCTGCCAACAGCCAGCACCAGCCTGCAGGCCACCGGAGTGAGCCATCTTGCCAGTGGATCCTCCGGCCCCAGTCAAGCTTCAGATGACCTCTTGACTAAAAACGTCATGAGAGTGCCCAGGTCAAAACCACACACCTAAGCCATTCCTGAACTCCTGGCCTTAGACACTGTGTGAGATAATAAATGTTTATTGTTTTATGCGGCTAAATTTGGGGGAGTTATATTTGTTATGCAGCAGGAGGTCACTGATACAGGGCCTGGCACTACTCTTCAGAGAAGGAGAGTCCCTGGGTTACCTGAATCAGAGATATTTGGGGTATTGACTATAAATGTGGATTCCTGGGGTTTACCCAGACCCTCTGAATTAGAGAGAAGGGTAAAAGTCTGCATTTTAAATCAACTGCCCCCGCCACACACACACACACACACACACAAGTGAATCTCATGTACCTTTTAGGCTTAGAAGCACTGAGCTAATCTAACTTACTTTACAGATCTAAAGAGGCTCAAAGAGCTGGTGGTTTGATCCTTATCACTCGTGTGAGTTGAGGCAGGCTTGGGTAGAGAATTAACGCTGGATTTCTGGTTTGGTGTTCTTTATACTTATTTCCTCCTTTGTCCATTCCATTTTGCTTTTTTGAGAAGTGTAGGCTTTGTTTCTTTTTATTTATGTTGAAAACACTCACAAAGCACAAGTGAAAGTTGCTCAGTGGAGTCTGATTCTTTGCGACATTCTATACAGTTCTATACATTCTACAGACATTCTATATAGAACTCTATACAGTCCATGAAATTCTCCAGGCCAGAATACTGGAGTGGGCAGCCATTCCCTTTTCCAGGGGATCTTCCCAACCCAGGGAAGATCTGAAGAAACTGAAGCTCAGAGGTATCTTCTGACTTTCCCCAAGTCACACAGTCCTGGAGCTAAAGCCAGGTCTGACTCCAGGCACTTACTTTGCTTCATTGAATGCGTCTGGTCACAAAAAAGATTTAGCAGAAGATGGGTACCAGGGCAGCAAACAACGAGGGCATTTCTAGAGCCCAGAAAGAAAAACGAGGCCCCAGCAACAGGTCTGAAGTATCCCAAGAGACATCAAGCAGACGAACAGGGCTTGCTCACTTCCCCGGCCATCGTGATTTGTGACTGTCTACTGCTGGACCGTGTTCGTGCCTCCAGATATTTGGAGGCAGTGTTATTTATAGGCCATGTTTCTATTTATAGTTTCATTGAATTTCTGCTCACCCTAGCTAGATTCCACTCCCCCACCCCCAGAAAGGAGAGGCTAAGAACTCTTTTACCAGTTGTGTCAGGGCAAAGGTGAAGGTCAAAGCCTTGGCTATGTGTGCAGCCTTTCAGCAGGGGCTCTTCATGGGGAAGCATTCAAGACAAGGGGGCTTTCTGCGCTTTCCAGAGGAAATGGGGGCTGGGGGGAGGACACAAAGCTGGCCTTATACGAGACAGCCGCATTCTGCCAACACAGTAGGATTTGAGGTGGGCCTAGAAGACCTCTCTGTTCCTCTAAAATGTTTTCCCTTTGCATGACATTTCACCATTAGGCACTTGTTCTTTTGGTCTTAATGGCTATTAGATGACAAAATGTTGAGACTGTGTGTGAGAAAACCTAGACAGTATCAAGTCCAGTAATTTCACAGGTGGAGAAATTCGGGCTTACAGAGGGGGCTACGACCTGTCCTCGTTGCGGGGGGAAATCTGAATGAATAAGATATGGTTTCTGCTCTTCAAAAACTTCAGTTTTCAAAATCCCCATGATCAAGGAAGAAGAAACTGAAGTTCAGAGGTATTTTCTGACTTGCCCTAAGTCACACATTGCTGGGACTAAAGCCAGGTCTGATTCCTTTCTGAATAAATGGACATCCATTACCATACACAGGAAACCGTCTCAATGTTGGAAGAGCCGTCAGGCACAGCAAAAGAAACTGTGGACAGCAAAGCAGGCTCAGAACTTCTCTCTTACCCAGTTTTATGAATGAACAAGTCAAACCAAGTGACATTTCCTAAGGTTCTATTTGGTGCTCCAAATGAAAACTTCCTGGTTTCAGGGTTACATAGAAAAGTAAAGGTAAAGTGGGATTTCGTTCTTATTTTTAGTCCCCTGTTGAACCAGGGTTGAGAAAATAGTTATTTGTAATGATTGTCACTACATGGTTACTTTATAAATTTATGTTTACAAAGCCAGCTGGCAGAAGTCATTTCTTTTGGGTACTATGCATGCAATTTCAGCATCTAACACTAGGTGGCTTGTTGAAGTTGGGTAGGTTAAGTGAAAAGGGAGAAAGTGTTATCTAGAGAAGACCTTTACTGTCGGAACACTTTATCGTAAGGACAACACTGATCAACCTCTAACTGATATAATTTTAAAAACCCATAATATGAAACTTGAAACAAAATCTAAAGAAATGCAAACACTCTGGTGTGGGTGGCATACCCTTTCTAGCCAGTGAGTCTTCATCTGCAGTGTGGTTGTTGTCATTGAAAGAGATGAATATAAGCACACGAAACCCTTTGCACAAAGTCTGACAAAAATATGTACTTAATACAGAGTAGCTATAATCCTTAAATAGAAATCTCGCAGTTACAACTGTTAATTCTGTTAAAAGTTCTAAGCCTACACATAGTTCCTCAGAAAGCTGTTTGGAACTTTTCTCCTGTAGCCAATTAGTATCCCTGGGCTACTGGGCTCACATGTGAACTCCTTCTGCAACAAGCCTTACTATTTAAAGAGAAGAGCTCTGCCAACTACAGAGATCTTAACTTAAGCCATCTTCGTCAATTACCAACTATTAAAGTTGTAAATTCATCTTTCAGACCAGAAACAAGAAGCTGAGAGTAAAAAAACTTGCCAATCAGAGAAGGCACCAAATTACCAGTCACTCCTTGTCTCAACTCTCCTCTTCTGGCTTGTTTTGCAGTTTAGGTCTGCAATAATTGTTTCATAAAGAAGAGCAAAAGATACTCCTTTAGAATCTCAGTTTATTGTATTTTATTTTATTTTTTGTCTTTACCTTTTTGCTGGAGACTCCTTAAAAGAAACCCAAGCCTTTTCCCCTCCTAACAGTACAACACAACTGTCCATGTAGACTTTAGATACCATGTTATCATCAAAACCACCAGTGAACGGTTCCTAGGCTAGTCTCTCCCATCTCCCATCTCCAGAGAGACTTTTGAAACAAAAACCCTAGCAATCACCTTGGCCCCAAACTTCACCCCATCTTGGAAGGGAGGGGAGAGTGTTCTGACTTACTGATGACGAAGTGTGGCTGGGGCTTGAGCACCCTTCTAGTTAGGCTGGTGATGGGGGGGTGCTGGGAAGAAGGCTGTGCCGTGACATGCACCCCCAGCCCACAGGGACCCAGAAATAGGCAGGCAATTCAGGTATGTATAGGGATGTGAGATCGATGAACCGGCCCTCACAGGTGTGATGCCTCGTCTCCCATGCACCTCTAATTTAGGTCGGAAATTGACTTACCAACACAGAGCTAGTGGTTTATATTAGGTGAATGGCCTGAATGTAACCAAACACCCAGGAAGTGCTGAAGACAGTCAGCCAGTCTACTGAAGGGCTCCACTGGACCTTAAAACAGTGCTTCTCCTCCAGCTTTCCTACACATACAAATACCCTGTGCATCTTATTAGAATGCAGACTGTAACTTCTTGGGTCTGGCATGGGGCCCAGACTCTGCATATCTAACGAGCTCTCCGATGAAGCTTCGCTGCTGATCTGCCAGCTACATTTTGAACAGCAAACCTTGAAATGCAGAAGACCGCCTGTAAGACCTCTCTCTTGGAAAGGAGCTGAGAGAGACAGCTCAGTGTTTTGTGTCGAGCCCCGAACTAGGACTCACCAAGTCACGATCAAGTATTGAGTGCTGGCTGTGTGCTTCATGGATAACATTTCATCTGATACTCTCAACAGCCCTGGGGGAATTTAACAGATGAAAGTCACCAGGGAGGTGCTGAGATGCAGAGTAAGGCTAGCGCTGGGTCACAGGCTAGGCTGTGGAGAGGTTGAAGTGAGGCCTCCAGAGCTGACTGCCATGCAACACGTACCAGCCTCCGTCATGGAAAAAGCACAGTTTTGGACAACAAGCACCCAGATGTGAACCCAGAGGTGTTTGAGCCCAAAGCTGGTGTTTGGAACCACCATGCTCTGGGGCTGGCAGAGCTGAGGAGTCACACAGTATATCCTTCAGCAATGCAGCTTTGGAAATTCTCCCTGAGATCTGCCCCGTTCATCCTCATTAAGGGGAAATCCAGCCCCTGGGCTCCAGCCTGGGGAGAAATAGAAGCGTGGCCCTTCTCCCTCCCTCCCTTCTCCTGAAGGGTAGAGAGAGGCTACTGCTGCCAGCCCCGTGCCCGCCTCTTGCAGTGCCCTCGCTTCCTCCTAAGTTTTCTGAAGGTGCATTCAAGTGAACAGACTTCACCTTCAGGCCATGCCAGTCCCTCAGGCCCACTGTGGTCTGGAGGCTGGGCTGCCTGGCATCCTGGGGCCTCCACGGTGGACACCAGTCCTTGCAGCCGTGGAGGTGAAGGGGGAGGGGTGCTCTCAGGGCCCACAGCTCGGAGCCAGGCGGCCCCTGGATGAATGGGGCATCAGTTCCTATGGGCCTGGGGCGTCTCCAAGAGCTAGCTCAGTTCTTGCCAGGGAAGAGCTCTGGCTCAGGGCTCTGTCGTTGGGCTGGGTCCAGTTGGGGTGACCTTGAGCAAGCAGTGGAGGGGTCAGCCCAGGGACACCATGGAGATCTGCCATCAGCACCCCTTACCTCCTAAGAAGGGGGGTCCTGAGCTCCCTCTCAATGGACCTCAGTGTTCTTCCTGCACCACCACTACCCCGCCACCCCTCCTAACCCCTGGGCCCAGAAGCCAGAGCGCCTAGTGCCCAGAGGCTCCTGGGGAGGGAGGCTGGTGGTGGGACTCCCCAGCACAAAGCATCTTTCATACATGCCAGAGGCTTCAGCTAGCTCAGAGAGTGAGGGAAGCTTCCCTTCACCCTAGGGTGAAGTCCAAGGTCCGAGGTGGGGGAAAGGTCCTGGGAAAACTGGGTCTGCATCTCGGGCTGGGCTGCCCCCAATACAACCTGCGTATCATCAGCCGTTCTCGATCCCTCCCTCACCCCCAGCTCTAGTCCATCAGCGAGGCCTCCTGGATATTCCTCTGAAATACACCTCAGGCCTTCTTCCTTCCACACTATTGCCCAGTCTGGGCCAAGCCAGCCTCCCCTCTTGCTGGCCCCATCTAGTCCCCACGGGTCTCCCCACCCCACGCTCACTCCCTTTCCCTTCCAGTCTATCCCAGATGCTCAGCTGAGAATCCTTTCAAAACAGAAATCAGATCATGGGTCCTCAGCCTAAAAACTTCAGACACCTCTCACCACACTGAGGACAAATCCTCCCCGCTCAGTCTGGCCCGGGACCATGGCACAGCCTGGCTGGGTGTGGCAGCCACTCTGAAAACTCACTGACCAGGCTTCTCACGGTGCCCCCCACCCAGGGGCCCAGCACCTGCTTTCTTCTCCAGCCTCAGCAGCCCTCTTGCTGTCTCACCCGCAGCACACCTGAGCTCAGGTAACTGACCCCGCGTTTACACGAGTGTGAATTTACTGATAGTGCCACTCCCAGGGCACACCTGACTGCCCTCTTAGCAGGGGTGAAAGGATGTGACCCTCGAAAAAGGATGTGTGGGCATGGGGTAAGCAAATCATTTATTTCTAGATGGGAGGAGGTGGGGAGATCAGGAATGTCACGGAGACTGGAAGTCACTGGCCTCTGGTGACTTTGCCAACATGCAAGATGACCCCGGCTGCTCTGCCGAACTTCCAGTTTTCTGTGTGCAAGGTGCCACAGTGATGAGCAAGAGTTACACTAGAATCCAGGACTCTGGCTCCCTGCCCAGGGCACATTTTCCTGCACATTATATTAGGCAAGCTGACTGAGACCATGTAAAGAACGCATTTCTGCTTAGATCAGAGGCTTCTTATGGAAGATACCCCAGGACACACTCCACTGGGGGCTGAGGGTTTGGGGTGGACGTTCAAGAGGCTGATTCTCTTCTAGAATTATCTCTGGACAAGAAGATACATGGCACATGGTAACAAAGTGACCTGACTCTTGCCTTGGTCTGAAAATGAGGGAATGGCATGGGGGAAGGACGAGGGGGCCTGATCCACACTGACATTTAAACGTAAAAGGGGCCCTTGAGCGACTGCCTTCCCCAAAGCTCATTACCTCCAGGGAGACCTGGCTGCCCGCAGCTCGCGACCCTGCTGTTATCACGGCGTCAGGTCCAGAGACGCTCAGTCTCCTCCCACCTTTCTGCCCAGATCAACCGTCTGCATCTTCACCTCTTCAGAAGGGCACTCTCTGCAGCTTCGCAAGTGACCCAGCGAGGGCGGGAGCAGCAGGAAGCGCAGCTGGGGCTGCTCTGTGGCGCTGACTCAGCACAGAGAGGGCGGGTGGGCAGAGGGTGGCGCACAGGAAACCCATGTGTCCTGCAGCCCCGCTGCCCGAAGGAGAGCAGGCTGGGAGCCCCGGAGCCTCTCCCTCGGCAGTCCACACTATGAGTTCTAGGCACTGCATGCTTGCACCACTGTCCCAAACCGTGATTAACCCATTTGACAGATGAGGAAACTGATCTGGGAGGCCTATGTCTGGGCCGCATGGCAGACCTTACATGCTTACACACACGTGTGGAGCCCTCTCATTCCTGGGCAGGTCGGCCACAGGAGACACGCTGTGGAATCCTTGGTTCCACAACTCCTGTCTGCCTGGTTCACTGGGGCCACTCCGCCCCCACACTTTCCACCTGCTTTACACACTTCCTGCTGTTCTTAAACATCCATACTCCGTCACACTTGGCCTGCTGGCCCCTCAGCCTGGCACCCCGGGCCCTGATCTGCCCACGTCTGGCTCAGTTCAGGTGTCACCTCTGTAAAGCGGCCTTTTTGGATCGCGTAAGCTCAGGTGCGGGACTTCCCCTGAGGCTCAGTGGTAAAGAATCCCTGCAATGCAGGAGACACAGGAGGCAAGGGTTTGATCCCTGGGTCGGGAAGATCCCCTGGAGGAGAGCATGGCAACCCACTTCAGTATTCTTGCCTGGAGAATCCCACTGTCAGAGGAGCCTGGAGTTTATAGAGTCACAAAGAGTAGGACGTGACTAAAGCGACCGAGCGTGCGTACACACATGGAGCCCCAGTGGCATGACCCGGCTGCTCTTATCACTACTGGAAACTGCTCACTGGTTTCCTTCCAGACGCCCCCTATGGAAGGAGAGCTTCCTGAGAATAGCGGCCCAGTCTACCTTGCTCTTGGCTACGTCACCAGTGCCTACAGCTGGGCCTGGCACCTAGCAGGTGCTCAACTAATACCTGCGGCAGAAACAAACATGGAACACTCTTCCACGGAGCGTTCAGAATCAGAGTCCGAGAACAGGCCCGGGAACCACCCGCCCCAGATTACAGAGTGACAGGATGATTTTGAGGGGTGGGGGCAGTAATTACTGGCAAGAGAAGGCCCAGCACTTCCAGAGGAAGTAGAGGAAAGTTGCTTTTAAAACAGCACACGGTGCTGTTCAGGCCTATAATCTTGTTGATCTTTTGGAAACCCTGGCATTACCAGCAAACCCTATTTTCCCTTCTGCATCACATAGAACCTTTGCCTTTCCCTGCCATCCCAGGTCATTGGTGGGGCTCAGAAACCTCTCAGGCCATCTCCCCTGGGGGCTGTAGAACCCGTCAGCATCTCTGAGCCGCTGATTCCCTCGCAGCCCTCCAGGCCCTTTGGGGAGGGTTTTCTCAGGCCTGGTGGGGATCAGCAGAACCACTGACAGCCCAGGGAGAGAGCTGACTCTTCCCCACGCCAAGGACCAGCTCTAGCTAAACATATCCCTCCCCCTTGCTTCCTTCTGAGCTGGAACAAATACCGGATCTCCTGCACAGGGCTCTCGGGGGGCAGGGAGAGGAAGGACTCAGAGCCCATGCTTGCAATTCACCCAGCACCTACCCTGCACTGGGGCCCCAGACTGCCTCTTCACTAAGGGGCCAACATGTAAACTGGTGAGTGGGTACCGAAGGACGAAGCATGCTTGCTTTCTAAAAATACACCCCTCTAAGCTCATGAGGTCATGAGGCTGCGGGCAGGCTGGCAGCACCTCTCTGATTAAGGTGATAGGCCCACTTTTCTTCCGAAGCTATCTAGCTTCTCCACGCCTCGCCAACCCGGGAGTATGTATACTGGTGGGTGGGACTGACTCTGATATGAGGGTGAAGGGGCTTTCTGGAAGTTCAGACGCCAGCACCAGCCGTACAGAGACACAGATGGCTTGCAAGTGGGAGGAGGCCTCGCACAGCCTTTGCCAAGCGAGTTGACCTCTTTCTGCTCTGCTGCCTGGCTTCTGAAGCCCCTTGGTCCCTGGTTGCAGTGGTTTGCTTTTTACATCAGCAGCCACACATTCTATTTCACTCTGTAATGACCATTTCCTCCCCGAGAGCCTCCTTGGGCTGGCAAACTCAAGATATACAGGAAATCTATTCCAATCCCAGAATGGGCAACAGGAGATGGATTTTCCACAATAGTCTTTTAAAACAAGGCAGAGAGTTCCTTGTAAACAGTAGGCTGCCCTGAGAGGCTGCTGACCCCATCATGCTTGGCCCAGTGTCCTAAAGAACTTCACTTCTGTCCACTCCTCCACAAAGCAGGAGACCTCAGAGAGATGCACTTGTGAGACAATTCTCTTTGGTTCTCTTGCATTTCTGTGTCTTGTCAACAAAGCACTGACCGCCTTTTGTTCTGGATTATCTGATGCCAACGTGCTGTTGCTCATGCTGCTTGTAATGCCATCATGAAGCCTTTTGTCTCTGACCCAGGAGTCTCGTGTTTTCTGCTGGCATCCAGGAATCTGGGGTAAGCTAATGTAATTGGCTTGAAAATATGGTAAAATCCCAGATCTTACTGTAAAATCTCAAATCTGGTGGACTAGTACTGCTCATATTGAGGTCAACACTGTTGACCAATCTCTGAAACTCAGAGCTGTTTCCTGAAACTTGGGTCTGTTTCCTGCTTCCAGCAAACTCAGAAGAAGTCCCAAATTATAAAAATATACATAAACCAAGAAAAGAATTACTTTAATAAAAAGTATGCTCTACTTTGCAAAAGGGTTTATTACGTGTCTCTTTTACAAAAATAGCACTTAGGATACCTAAAAGATGATGTGATTTGTCCCGAAGAGAAAAATTTATAAAGAAGTTTTTAGGAATAAGCATTAAGATAAAACAAGGTTCACTCCTACTTTTCTGTTAGAGGTGCGAATGTCAATTGGGAGTGGAACTTCTCAGGGATAATTGTCAAACCGCCGTCTCCTTCCTAAGGATCAGCTGGCATACTTACTTACTAGCCCTGTCTACCTCATTTATACTAAAAGTCAATTTCTGGAGTCTGTAATTGTAGATAACTGAGTCATCAATTTCCTGGGTTTGATAATGTACTGTTGTTACATAAGACATTACTACTGGGGAAGCTGGGCAGTGGGTACACAGCTCAGTGGCTATGTGATGACGGAAAGTGACGTGGCCTGTCCTTAAATTGGAACTAATGCCACCTATCATGTGGTTTGGTCGTGGAATTGGAGAGGAGGAATATAGAGTGCCTAGGAGTTTTACAGGGCTTCCCAGGTGGTGCTAGGGGTAAAGAACCCGCCTGCCAAAGCAGGAGACATAAGAGACGTGGGTTCAATCCCTGCGTCGGGAAGATCCCCTGGAGGAGGGCATGGCAACCCACTCCAGTATTCTTGCCTGGAGAATCCCATGGACAGAGGAGCCTGGAGGGCTATGATCCATGGGGTCACAAGAGTCGGACACGACTTAGTGACTAAAGCACCAAAGGTCTGTGAGTCTCCAGACAGGCGCCTGCAGCCAGACCACAGCAGCTGGCCTGATGCTCCAAAGACACCCCCGGAACCCCCGCCTGGGCAGCAGAGACGCACACCACGTCCCGGCCACCTCTCAAGCTAAAGTCAAGGCGCCTCTGGAGACCACAGGGGCGCCTGCTTCCTGCCCTTGGATTCCCCTTGTCCTGAAATTCCAGGCAAGGCAAAGCGCTGGCGGAGCTGTTCCTGAACCTGGCTGCTGCCCTCCCGGGCTGCCTGCCGGAGCACCCGCTGCTGAATTACCTCAGCGTCTTTGAGCACCGAGGTTCTGCTGAGTCAGCGCAGCCAGGGCTCAACCCTGGGGAATCAGCAGGTGACGGCAGACGCCCTCTCCAGAGGCAGGGAGGTGGGACCAGGGCCTCCAGCTGGTGTCAGGTAATACAGCCCACCTGCAGGCATCCTGTTAGGGGCCCTTGCCAGCTGATGCTCCCACCCAGAGCTCTGTGGGTGTTGGCTGCTAAGGGCTCACAGCTCCCCTTCTGTAGGGACACGCCCTCAGCCCTCAAGGGCACCTGTCCACATTTCACACTGCTGGGAGAGGGGGCAGCTCATGATCACAGTGACTGATATACTATTATGGGGAGTATAGACATTGTCCCCTAAGATGGGACAACTCTGTGGTGCTGCCCACCCTCCAGAGCTCCTCAGGGGATGAGGCTGAGGCCAGACTTAGCTGACCCCATACCTCGGCCCCTTGTCTTCCCCTGTCCTGGGCTGCTCCCCTCACCGACCCGGGATGTTTACCTGAGAGCAGTCCTCCGAAGTCATCTTACCTAAGAAGCCTCGTCTCAGGCTCTGCTTTCCAGAACCTGACCTAAGGCCGGCAACATTCATCACTGCCCTTCTCTGAAACACTCGTTTCCTGGGGGAGCTCCTTCGATTCAGGGTTGTGGGGTGGCTTGGGAACCCCCAGGCCCACTCTAACCTTTACTTGCTTGGTTCTGCTTCTGTTGTGTTTTATTTTTTCCTTCAATCTTTTTCCTTCCTCTTCAAGCTAAGAAATGAGTAAAGTATGAGAGGGTTAAGGTAGCTCCTAGTGAGTGAGGGAAAAGCCAGTAACAGGGCCTGGGGATCTGAGGGTGGGATTCCAAATGTCCATTCTGAAGTTCTGGAGAGCAAGTGAGCAAAAGGGAAGATTTGGAGAGAGAGCTCCGCTGAAGGAAGGGGAGAAATGCAGAAATGCACAAGAAAAGGAAACTTCCTTCAGGATGGAGGGATGGGGTAGGCATGAGGGGCCAGTCAACCTCATTCCTTTAGACAATAACACACTCTCTTGGGGGCTGGCCGAGTTCAGTGCCTTCTCCCAGGAGTTGGATATTTTGGGTGGGGGTGGGGGTAGGAGGGAAGGGCAGTTTTTTAAATCAATAGCTGCCATTTATTGAGCATTTACTATGGGACAGGCACTGTGCAAAGTATTTCACATGAATTCTTTTGATCTTCACCCCAATCCTAGAAGAGGAACCTGAAGTTCAGAGAGGTCTCTACCTTGCAGCAGGAGGCTTTTGATGCCTTGGGCTCACAATGAGCTCCTTTTCCATCAAAATTGGAATTTCAGGGAATTCCCTGGCAGTCCAGTGGTTAGGACTTGGCACTTTCACTGCCAGGGCCTGGGTTTGATCCCTGGTCAGGGAACTAAGAACCCACAAGCCAAGTGGCATGGCCAAAAAAAAAAAAGGAATTTCACAGGGATAGGAAGGGTCACATTCTGCCTTAAGTGTGTCTATGATTAAGGAGTAGACCTTCCCTCTCTCTTAGCTTGAGGGTTCCTTTAGATGAAGGAAACAAATCCAGATTTCCCTGGATTCACCCAGCCACCCCAGTCCCTGGGCCTGGGCACTTATTCCTGGGCCCCGCATAGGCTGAGCCCCTCATAAACACCCAGTGAATAAATAACAGTGAAGTGCTTTCTCCTTGGATCACTGGTCACAAGTTGGGGAGAAACTGGTTCTTGATAAACAGGTAGTCTTCATACCCCGAAGCTGGGTCCACTCAGCAACGGGGCCCGGCACTGGCTTCCTAGGATCTTGGACACTTGTGTCCACAGAATCCTAGCTGGGCTCCCAGGTCCTTGGTGGGTGGAGAATCTGACTGTGCTGGAGCAACATCTAAGGTCACTACAAACCTGGGTGTTGCATGTTCCAGTTCCCTCGAGGCTCAGCGGAAAGCCAGGCAGGATGCAAAGGTCCCCCACGTTAAGTCCTGGGCTGGGGAATGGAGGCAGTCTTCTGCCTCCACGGAAGGGGCCCAGGGCTGAGATTCCTGACACCCTCACTGACTCGTTCTCATCTTGTCTGTTCTGTAGGATTTAGAAGTTCTTCTTTTGTAGGTAAATCAATTCTCTACAGCTTTAGCATTAGACGGGGAGGGCAGGCAGCAATGCCTGCTTTTGTCTTTCACTGGTTTTGAGGATGGGGGTACACTTCTGAGAGAACCACTCTCTGGGGGAGCTGCCCCTCAGTAGGTTTTCAAGTCAACAAGCAGGTACTAACCACGGGTGGGCCACGTGCCAGGGATTAATGAGACGCAGACCTGCTACTTGCAATGGTCCCACTGATCCCTGTCATCCTGGAGGCTGGCCCAGGGAGGATATGGAGGGTGAAGACCACTGGAGGGCCGCTCCCCAGGAACCAGCCCAGCCCACCAGCCTGGGGAAAGACAGGGCATCGGAGAGCCAGCAGGCAGTACCACCCATGCAGTTCGGGGCAAAGAGCCCAGTTTGGGGCAGAAGACCAAGTTCACACCTCAGCTCTGCCACTTTTATGGTCAGTGACTTAACATCTCTGAACCCCAGCATCTTCAGCCTTCAAGCAGAAATTATAATGCATGCCTCAGTTTGGAGATTTGTATATGATCACAAATTTAAAAGCACTTTGTAAGCTATATATTCCCTACACCAACTGAAGACATCACAGTAATAGCAAGTTATGACACACCTGAGAAGAGACCCTCTCGATTACATAACATAATCAATTGCCTTGAATATGCTCCAAAACGGTGTGATGGTTAACGGCCTTTATGACCAGACAAACCTGGGTTCAAATCCTCTCTCTGTCAGCTCACAGGCTGAGTTAGGTAAGCTGGCAGGGCCTCGCTGGATAACCGTGCCAGGAGGACTCAAGCAGGGTGGGAGGGAAAGTGTCCCCAATTTAAGGTCATCTGTGATTACAGTGGGAGCCAGTGGAGAGTTCACTCTGCAGTTTTTCATCCTTTCATGGGAGAACCTGAGCTCTCTATGCTTTTTGTAAAAAGGACACCAAAGTCCCAGAGCTGAGAAGCTCCTCATAGGTTACACAGTCCGGGGCCAGCAGAGGTAGGAGAGGCCCCTGTGAAGACAATGGCCTTCAAAATCAGGGACTTCCGATCCCCTAGGGGTTGTTAACATGCAGGTTGCTAGGCCCACCCTGAGCCAGAATTCTGGTGGAATTGCCAACCTTCTCTTGGCCTAGAGAATGCCCCTCTCCAGCGTACCCCCATCCCATCAGCAGGGACCATCCCAAGCTTACCTGGGAGGAAGGGGATGATTCTCTGCTTGGGGTCCTTCTGGCCACCTTCGATGGGAAACTTATCCAAAAGCTGCATCTGAGAAGCCAGACAGAGGGATAGGATTCAGAAGACTGGAACTACTCTGCTTCCCCGACTCTGCTCCACTGCTCCCGGGCCCCACCGCCCTCACACGGATGAGCGACACCTCAAATCCCTCATTTCACAGACGATTAACAAAGCACATGGGGCATGAGTGCGCGCAGGCAGAGCTCTGTGTGCATCAAAGGGGGTGCCTGAACCGTCTCAAGGAAGCCTGAGGGTGCAAGGGGAGGTGTCCGGAGACGCCCCAGAGCGAGGCCGGGGTAGGGGCCAGCGAGATTTCAGGCCAGGCTGCAGGTGGGATTTCCAGAGGCTTCTGTGGACCCAGTTTTTTTCACACGTCATAAGCTGGGTGAGCTCTTTAGTCACACGTCATCCAACCCGTCCCCCCCGACCCTGGGCCAGGATGCGGAAGGCCCCACTTGATATATCAGACAGACCACCCACCTTCCAGAACCACTCTGCAGAAACAGACCCAGATGTTATTTTAATTGCAAAACCAAGTCTAGCCCCTTGCCCCCTCCTCCATCTCCTACCTTCCCACCCTGAGGTCGCTGCTGTTTTTCCAGGGACAGACCCATTGGAAGAGCTTCCAGGGTTCTGGAAGAACAGCCGTTTTTTCTTCCGCTATGCTGGGCTGAAATTCTGTATAAACTGGAAAAACACACAGGAGACAGGATGGACGAAGCCACTGCCCCTGTGTGTGTGTGCGTGCGTGTGTGTGGTTAGCCTCCCTTCCAAGACAAGGGAGGGCCAGAGGTGGAGCGGAGCGGAGAGCCGGACCCAATCCACTGCCCCAGCTGCATGACCCTGGGCCAAGTTGTAGGCTTTTGCCTCATTGGTAAAATGAGGAAGATCCCTCACATGATGACTGCAAGTTCATCCCTTCTTTCTAATATTAATTAATATTTATTGAGCGTCTCCTTAGAGCATTGGGCACTTAGAAAATTTGGCAGTAAAGAAAAGAGATGAAGTTCCTGCCCTTAGGGAGTTTATATTCTAGTTGGTGAGAACACACAGTAACCAAATGTGTGCTATGTTGTGGGGATACGTGCTATAAAGAAAAATGAAGTAGGATAAGGTGGTGGGGCAGAACAGAAGAAACAGTGATTTTATATAGCGTGGTGAGGGAAGCCTCACAAATCAGATGGCAATTTAGCAGAGACCTGATGGAGAGGAAGCGAGCCATAGTGAGGGGGAGAATGGTCCAGGGAGGGGAAGAGTCAGTGGCGTGGAGGCTGGAGAGCAGTGCGCAGGGCTGGAGGTACAGGTAATGGGATCCAGGCAGAGGCGGATCATGCAGAGGATGGCTGGAGCTACAGGGAGGTGAAGGGGCCACACTGGGGAAACGGGAGATCACTTAGGAGTCAACTTGGACCACACTGCTGCCTTGGAGGTGGTGAAATGTGGTCCTGCGCTAGATTTGACGTGTGCATGGTATGTGTGCATGCATGTATGTGTGTGCACACATGCCCGTGTGTGCATATGCCCATCTAGCCACCTGCCTGCCCAGTTCTAACGCATGATTTTAGGATCCTCTCTTGCACAGCCATAATCCAACATACACAGGCTATTTAGAGCCCACACGTGAAGGGTGGGTCGTTGTTGGATTCCATTCAAAACAACACAACTACTGCACCGTTATTAACTTTCACTTCCCTGAACACAGACTAAAATTTAACAAACGCTGGCTCATGGGTTTTCAAACCCCAGTGTTGTAAGTCCACCTCTCTAACATTTAATAATTGCCTGCTACGTACAAATACAGACAACAGACCATAACACTATAAACTTGTACTTAGGATTTTTTAAATAGATTTTCAAATAAATTCTACATGGAGTAGAACTCTCATTTTTTTTCTCTCCCCATTCCCTCAGCCATATTCTATTTTGTATTTTTTTTTCCTGTATTACACAAGTAATTACAGAAGCAATAATTGGACTGACTCATTGGAAAAGGCCCTGATGCTGGGAAAGATTGAAGGCAGGAGGAGAAGGGGACAACAGAGGATGAGATGGTTGGATGGCATCACCAGCTCGATGGACATGAGTTTGAGCAAGCTCCAGGAGTTGGTGACGGATAGGAAGCCTGGTGTGCTGCAGTCCATGGGGTCACAGAGAGTCAGACGTGACTGAGCGACTGAACTGAACTGAACTGACAGAAGCAGTAGATAAAAAAAGAGAGCAAGAATCACTCACTCTCCTTCCCCCTGAAAAAGCAACATTAATATTTGGGATATATATCCTTTCCAGATGTGCATGTAGATAAAATAAGCTCATCAATGCATTATACTACGTAATGGCATTGTCTCATGTCAGTGATTATTTCCATACTAGCATTCTTAATTGTGACATAGAATTTCGATGTTTGAATGGGCCATGGCTGATTTACCTACACTCTACTGTTGGATGAGATGGTTAGATAGCATCACTGACTCAGTGAACATGAACTTGAGCAAATTTCAGGAGATAGTGAATGACAGGGAAGCCTGGTGCGCTGTACTCCATGGGGTCGCAAAGAGTCGGACACAACTGAGTGATCGAACAACAACTACTGTTGGATATTCACTACTTACATGTAACACCAGAGTGAACACTCTTTCCATGTACCTATGTACACTTTAATATTTTTTCTATCCTGTGTTTCATCTCATTGAAATCTATGCAAATCTATAGGTGCTTTAAATCTCTTCTGGAAGAAGACTGAGGATAAATAGATGGATATAACTAACGTGCTATTGGCCAGGCCTGGGGCCTCTGAGCAGCAGCTTCAAAGGATTTCTGAGAAATGGCACAGAGAGGATGGGGAGAAAGGCGGGCCAGGCTCAGGGCCCGGTATAGAGTAATTTGCCCTCATCAGATCACTTTTCCCCTGAAAGAGGGAGGCTTGCTGTGCCTGGCAAGCCAAGAGACTTGCCCAAATTGCCCTGTCTCTTTGGGGCTCGCAGGAGTTAGGCTACAGAAACTTTAAGTTGCTTATCTGCTCTGATCTACATTTGTTTGCTGACTGCTAAATTCCTTTTCAGACCTAGGATTCTGAGATTCTCACCAACAATGCATAGGGAAGCTGGTGCCAAGAGAAGTGGGCAGGGGAAGATTCGCGTGGTCCTTCCTTTCCTCTCAAAACATTTGCCATGTGCCTTCTAGATGCCAGCCCTCTGTGAGGTGCTAGAAATGAGTTACATCAGTCTCTACACCAAGGAGCTCATGATCTCCATCTAGAGCAGGGCTTCACTGCCTTCAACACACATACAAAGCACCTCTGCCAACATGTTAAAAACAGGTGCTGATGCAGTGGGTCCAGGCAGGGGCCCGAGATCCTCCATTTCTACCAAGCTCAGGTGATGCCGAAACTGCTGGCCCACGGTCACATTCAGCAACAAAGCTCTAGAGCTTTCTCATGTCGCAGTCACCACCCACATGTGGCTGTTGAAATATGGCCCATGCAAACTGAGATGCCCTGTGAGTGTAAAATATGTGCCAGGTTTCAAAGACTTAGTATGAAACAAAAAAAGTGAAATATCTCATTAACAATGTTTGTACTGATAGTATGTTGAAATGATAATATTCTGGATATGAAAGGTTAAGTAAAAATACTCTTAAAATAATTTCACCTGTTTTATGCTTTTACATAGCTACTAGAAGAATTTAAATTCTATATGTGGTTGATATTATATTTGGATATTATATTGATATTACATTATATACTATGGACAGGCTGCTCTAGAGCAAGATGGTTCTCAAACCATAGCTTAAAGTCTGTTCAAACCTGACGCCCTGGCGGAGGGAGGCGTCTATTAAAAATGCAGTTTCCTGGGCTCTGCCCAGAGGTCTGTGAAGCTTTGTCCTGGTGCTAGACACAGACAAGCAAGTTCTGGAGTGATGGGGAATGGGGAGGATGTATGAACAGCATCCTGTGGGACCTGAAGGGAGAGGTCAGGGAAGACTTCCTGTAGGAGGTGAGGCCAGCTCTGTCTTGGCAGAGCAATGGTCACGTTCCCTGTGCCTTCCTTGCCAAGAGCAGCCTAACCTCTCCCCCTGGGTTCATGTGCCTCCTGGAAGGCAGGGGTCATCCAATAGCCCCGCGATTTGAGTTTTCCCTCAGAAGGCCTCTTGAGGATGCTAGGCAGCCAGCCTCTCTCCCACCTCCTCCTTCCGTTACAGCTTTTCCTCTTCCCCCACCTCTGTCTTAATCTGGGTCCCTCTGAGGCCATATAATTAAAGTACTGGGTCAGTGGGCCCTCCCCAGAGCTGTAAGCACCCAGCTGACCTGCCGCCCTCAGGTGCGGATCCCAGCTACACCTGTCATCTGATCCCACCACCACTGCTCAGCCTCAGCATCTGTCCTCCTGGTCTTCTCCAGGGCTTACTGGCCACAGGAAGGCAACGCACTGCTAACCAGATGCTGGTGACATTTTCTCTGCTTACAGGTCACCTTTCAAAGAAAGCAAATCCCCTGGCTCAGACTCCAGAGTAAACCAAATACAGGCGGCCAGCTGAGTTTACTCAGCATGGGGGCCTTGCAAGACCTCACCAGTCAGTGGCGTGGCCCGTGCACAGCACCTCAGGGCTGGGGATAAACATCTGCCATCACGTGTAATACACAAGGTGAATGTCCCCCCGCCTGGGGCCAAGTGGGCTGCACAGTGGGTTCGATAACCTGTTGTTGTTTAGTCGCTAAGTCATGTCCGACTCTTTTGCGACCCCTGGACTTAGCCCTCCAGGCTCCTCTGCCCGTGGGATTTCCCAGGCAAGAATACTGGAGAGGGCTGCCATTTCCTTCTCCAGGGAATCTTCGCATCTAGATTAAACCCACATCTGCTTTGCAGGAGGATTCTTTACCGCTGAGCTACCGGGGAAGCGGAGTTGTATAACCTGGTGGGTGTCTAATTTGCAGGACGAGAGTCTGATAGAGAAAGTCACATGAAAGGAAGGCTGACGGGGGCTGTCTGAAGAAGAAGCTGCCCAGACCTTCCCTGGGGAGGAAGCCTGGGCGTGTGGGCCATGAGGAAGGAAGCTCCGCCCCTCAGAGAATCCTGCTGCGGCCACCTTTTTGGGCAGGAAGTGGATTCTCCTGTCACTCCAGCAAGGGCCTGACTTGGGCTGGAGGAAAAGCAGGACCCGTTGCCAGGGTCCCTCTCAGAGCAAGAGGAGTTTGGCTGAGGAAGCCCTGAGCAACCACATCAGAGCTCTGCAGTGTGTGGAGGACGCCGGCCTGTTTATCTAAGGGGTGGATAGTGCGAGAGATACAGCACAGCTCGGCTCCAAGAGCCAGCCCCGGCCAGAGAAAGCTGATTCGGCAGCTCTCCCTGGGCAGGGCTGAGCACCAATAACACTGGGGAGGGAGAGGGGTGGGCCCCAGACCCAGCTGGGGCACATCTGTAACCCAAGAGTTCGGCTCCTCGCCCTTCCGAGTGGGTGGAGTTCCCAGCGACTCCAGCTCTGAGGCCCCAATGCTTGTGACCATTTCCAGCTCAGGAACAAAGGGAACATTCGTTACTACAAGAGGCTAGTGGGTTCCCTGATCTAGAGATCCCTCTTACAAACAAGCAGAGTCACCTCATCTCCCTGGGGATTCAGAGATCATGGCTTGTCTGTTCTACGGGTTCACCAGGCCCTGTGTTAGACGCGGGACCACAGGAAGAATCACAGAAACAGACAGGGATGATAGCGATGCATCGTGTGACTTTTCTTAAAGTTCTCATCCTTCACGGTCTGAAATGTACGTCCCCATCCCTTCCTTCTTTGATGAAAGTATCAGGAAATATCTAAACTGGAAGCCCCTGACCATCCGGCCTAAGGTCACCCCTCCTCTCTGTGAATTCCAACAGCACCCCTGGTCACAACAGGACTCTGTGCATAGAGTCCTGGGCCTCTAAATAGGGACTCTCTCAGTCCCTATTTCAGCACTTCATATAGTTTTTTGAGACTTTTTGGGACAAGTTCATCTCATTGCCCTCAAGAGGAGGGATCCTTCCTCTTGAGCAGTCTTGGTGCCTTTGCAGAAAACCAGTTCAAGATAGATGTATGGGTTTATTCCCGGACTCTCAATTCTATCCCTTTGATCTATGTATCTAGCCTATGTGTGTGCCACTCCATCTTGATAACTGTAGCTTTATATAAGTTTTCTTTTTTAATAGACTTTCAAAGAGAAGTTTTAGGTTCAAAGCAAAATGAAGCAGAAAGTACAGAGAATTCTCATGGACTTCCTCACCGAACACATTCCCAGTCTCCCCCATCAAAATCCCAGACCAGAGCAGCACATTAATTGCAATCGATGAACCTACAGTGACAAAGAACTATCATCCAAAGTCCATAATTCACACTACGGTTTGTTTTTGATATTGTGCATCTGATAGGTTTGGACAAATGTATCACGTGTGTATACCATGGTACCATATAGAGTAGTTTCACGGCCCTAAAAAACCTCTGTGCTCCACCGACTCATCCCCTTTCCACTAATTCCAGCAACCACTGGAATTTACTATCTCCATAGTTTTGCCTTTACTACAAGATCACAGAGTTGGAATCATACACTATGTAGTCTTTTCAAAATAGATTCTTTAATTTTTAAAACGTACAATATGCATTTAAGTTTCCTCCATGTCTTCTCATGGCTTGATAGTTCATTTAACACTGACTAGTAAGAGTTGGACACAACTGAGCGACTTCACTTTCACTTTTACTTTCATGCACTGGAGAAGGAAATGGCAACCCACTCCAGTACTCTTGTCTGGAGAATCCCAGGGACGGGAGAGCCTGGTGGGCTGCCATCTACGGGGTCGCACAGAGTTGGACACGACTGAAGCGACTTAGCAGGAGCAGCGGCAGTCTGTCTATGGGGTTGCAAAGAGTCAGACACGACTGAAGCGACTTAGCAGCAGCAGCAGCAGCAGCAGCAGCAGCAGCAGTAAGATTCCATCGTGTGGATGTACTACAGCTTATTTACCTGTTCACCTACTGAAGGACATCTTGGTTGTGTCTAAGTTTTGGCAATTATGAATAATGCTGCTGCAAACATCCATGTGCAGGTTTTTGTGTGGACATAGTTTTGAGCTCATTTGGAGGATGACTGCTGAACGGCATGGTAAGAGTACGTTCAGTTTTGTAAAAAAAAACTATCTTCCAAAGTGGCTGCACCATCTTACGCTGTGACCAGCAATGAATGCAAGTTCCTGTTGCTCTACATCCTTGCCAACACTTGGAATGGTCAGTTCCTTGGGTTCTCACTATTCGGATACAGGTGTGTCATGAAGGGATTTTGTAGATTTAATTTGTAATTTCCTAATGACAGACGATGTTGAGCACTGCTTCATATGCTTATCTGCCATCTATATATCTTTGGTGAGGCGTCTGTTAAGATCTTTATTTATTAGTCAGGCTGCTCATTTTCTTATTGTTAAATTTTAAGAGGTCTTTATATATTTTGGATAACAGTCATCTATCTGACATGTCTTTGCAAATATTTACTCCCAATCTGTAGCTTGTCCTGTCATTCTCTTGATGTGATAAGTTTTATGTGTTTTGAAACTGTTATTAATAGTGTTTGAAATTTTCATTTTCTAATTGTTTGCTGCTAGTAGTATATACATATACAATTGGCTTTTCATATTGAACGTGTATCCTGCAACTTTGTTAAAATCATTTATTGATTCTAATAGGCATTTTTGTCTTTTGCAGATTTCTTAGCATTTTCTACATAGACAGTCATGTCAGGGAAAAAAAAAAAAAAAGACCATTATATATCTTTCTATTTCCAACATGTTTGTCTTTTCTTATGTCACTGGCTACAATGTCCAGGACCATGCTGAATAAAAGAAGTAAGAGAACATTCTTGCCTTACTCCAATCTTTTTTGGGAGGTGCCATATGGAGTGGAATGCTGGATGTTAGTTCCCTGACCAGGATCGAAGCTGTGCATCTGCTGCAGTGGAAGCATGGAGTCTCAACAGCTGGACCATTAGGGAAGTCCTGCCTTATTCCAATCTTAAGAGGAAAATACTCAGTCTTTCACCATGAAGTAAGATGATACTAGCAGGTTCTTTGTAGATGTCCAGGATAAGAAAGCTTTCTTTGATTTCTAGTTTACTGAGATGTTTTTTAAAAAAATCATTATAAATGAGTGCTGAATTTTGTCAAATGCTGTTACTGAATCGACTGATGCATTTTTTTTCTCCTATATTCTGCCAATATAGTGAAATATACTGATAGATTTTGAAATGTTGAACCAAGTTGCATTTTTGAGATATATTCTACTTGGTTATGGTATATTATCCTTTCTATACACTGCTGGACTTGATTTGTTAAATATTTTTAAGAAAAAATCTGCATCCATGTTCATGGTATTCTGATATTTTCCTTTCTTATAATGTTCTCATCAGGTTTTGATATCAAGATTATGCTTACTTTATACAGTGAGTTAGAAACTATTCCATCTTCCTGAGTGTAAGAATGGTATTATTTCATCCTTGAATGCTGGATAGAGTTCATCAGTGAAACTATGTGGATTTGGAGCTTTCCTTTCAGGAAAGTATTTGATTATGAATTCAATTTCTTTAACAGGTATAAAGGCACTTAAAATTTTTCTTTTTCTTGTTGAGTCAGCTTTGAAAAAGTTGAGTTTTCCAGAGAATTTGTCCATGTTGTCTTATTGGATTTAATGACAAAAAGCTGTTACTAACACTCCCTTATTATTATTTCACCTGAAGTAGTATCTTCTCTTTCTCCTGATACGGGTAATGTGTCTTTTCTCTCTTTGGTTGTTCTTAGTAGGAGTTTATCAATTTTATTAATCTTTTCAAAGAGCCGACTTGGGTTCTGTTAGTTTCCTTTACTATTTTCTACCTTTTATTTTATTGTTTTGTTCTCATAATGTCTTTTCTTCTAACTAATTTAGGTTTAGGGTTTTTTTCTTAAAGTGAAAATTTAGATGATTGATTTTAAACTTTCTTTTAAAATTCTGACATATCATGATGATAGTTTTCTCTCTAAATAGTACTTTAGCTGTGACCCACAAATTTTCATATGCTGTGTTTTCACTATGTTCAATGTTCAAAAATTTTTTTAACTTCCTTTCTTCTTTGGACTCATAGACCCCTTCCCATGCAATTCAACTGCAAAGTCAAGAGACATAAAGAAAACTATACCAAGGCACATCATAAGCAGGTTACTCACAAATCAGTAATAAAGAGAAAAATCTTAAAAGCAACCATAGGGAAAAAAACATTTTTACATTCAGGGGAACAAAGCTAATGATGACTGCAGATTTCTTGTTGGAAAAAAATGCAAACAAGAAGACAAGGGAAAGGCTGAGATGCCTATGGGGGTCAGAAAGTCCTCTATCTTGACCCCCAACCACAATTCTGCTTCAGATTAGGGAACCTCAGCTACAAAGTCTATCCAGGTCCTCCACATTACACTGACCTCTTCATCTATCAGTTGGCGATCAAAAAATTTATCACCCAAAATGGGAAGCTACTGAGAGTGAAAAGGAACACTATTAATAATTACGTCAGGATAAAAGGTACAAAATAGGACTTCCAAGACTGTACTGGTTAATGGAGCCATGTAGTTACCCTAACTATGAGTTCCCAGCACCTACCACAGGTCCTGGTATAAATGCTTGATGATAAAAATAAGATTTATCGAGAACTGAGATGCATGCCTTTGGCTCTTGAAAGGTTGTGACATCTTAATTAAAAAGGAACTAACCCCTAGAAGGTATAAGACACTAGGACTTGAAGGAGAAAGTAGGATGAAAAGTTGTGAAGTGTGGTGGTCATGGCCGCACATCATTAATGCTGATGAACCGTACACTTAAAAAAGGTTAAAACGAGGGACTTTTCTTGTGGTCCAGTGGTTAAGGATTTGCCTTGCAATGCAATGGACACGGATTCCATCCCGGGTTGGGGAACTAAGATCCCACACGCCACAGAGCAACGAAGCCCACGTGTCACAAACACTGAGACCATGCACTGTAATAAAAGATCCCGCATGACGAAATGAGATCCCGAGGGCTGCAACTAAGACCCAATGCAGTCAAATAAATAAATAAATAAATTTGTTAAAAGATATCATTTTTAAAAAGGTGAAAATAAGTTTTATGTGTATTTTATCATACTACAAAAATGGTAAGATTGATGCTATGCATATTTCAGCACAATAAAAAAAGAAAAGAATAAGATGCCAGGGCTCTACAGCAGAGAGGAGCCATAACAGTTCTCTCTTTGTCACCCCAGGAGCAGCCGCACACAGAGCCCTGAGCACAGCATTCGAGTCTGGAGCCTGGGCTCCAAAGGGCACTGGCTAGATAGTGACCCTGTGCAAGGCACTTAGTCTTGTCTGTGCAACGGGGGAAGATGATGCAACTCACAGGGAAGATATGAGGACCCAGAGAAGATGCTGCAGGAGACATGTTCTGTACACAGAAAGGGGCAGCACAGCCACGAGGCGGCCTGGCAGCTGCTCAGAGAGTTCCCAAGATAAGGAGAGGTTGAGGGTGGATGGATAGGAAGGATACAGGCTCTCCTGCCAAACCCACTAGAGTCTTTGGGGAACAGACTCGACACCTTAGGTATCCCGGAAGCAGCAGCAGAAGAGACAAAGGGTAGAGAGGACCCCTCCACCCTGGCAAGGAGCTGCCTTCCTTGGATGCATTTGGTGGCTGGGGCATGGGCACAAGCCACAACTGAAGACTCAGGGTGTTGGTACACACGCCAGCTTTGTGAGAGAGCCCCATCCTGGGTTCCAGAGTCCTTAACAAGCCTAAGAAGTCGTCCTTGAACATTTTCTGGAAAGCATGCAAGCTTTCATGACTTCAAATCCCTTCCCAACCAAGCCATTACCATGATGTTCCAGGCACTGAATGGGTGGGATTCGGGAAGTGTGTACATCACGGTCCATGATGTGACTGGGAGCTGGGAAAGCCACACGGGCACAAGAGGCTTAGCCAGTAGTGTTAGATGAGTGCCAGGCTTCTGAGAGGCAGAAAAAGCATGTGATGGGGCTCAGGAAAGCACAAGACTGGTATGGATGGAGGAAGCAAAGCAGACTTCTCAGAGGAGGACACATTAGGTGTAGGCCTTGTGCAAAGGGGAGGTGGAGAAAGGGCAAGAGGGCATTCCAGTGGGAAAAATGGCCAATACAAAGGCTGGGCAGTGGGAGTTTCACGACTGCTAGAGGAGGCATTCATACTGGAGCACAATGACTTGTCATGAATTCCGTGAAACACTGCCATGTGTTGGAGAAAGTGGTGGGATCGGGGGTAGAGGCCCCTCTGATCATTTATTCCAGTGATTTGGGGATGACCACACAGCTGGCCCCAGAGCAGGATACGGGCAGAGGCCTGGTGTCCCGCTCCACAAGGATGGGGGGGCAGTCATGGCATCTGAAAGCATCCTAGAAAATGTGACGATGTGGAGAAGGAATCCGTTCCGGAGCTAATCTCGAGACTGGTACTGCATGTGGATGGAGACTCTGCAGTGGGGCATGGCAGGTGAGATGCCCCAGATGCCTGCTCAAGCAATAGCCCTTACTCACTAAACTGCTGTCTAGGTGCTGAGTCTGGAAACAGGTGGGTGCTTTGCTTTGCTGAGGGTCTGAGATGAACAACTCAGGGCAACAGAGGAGGCTTTGGGTACCACCAGGGCCCTTCTCCACTTTCCCCCAACACCTTCCCACAGACGCTGAAGACATTCTCAACACATATTTAAAGACCATTGATTTGAAGGGAATGTCAAATTGTTATCCTCCCCAGGGAGCCCATGTACCTCAATTTGGCCTTGCTTACCCCAAGGTCCCCTCTCCAGGAAGCACCGGCTTGTCATCGTATGCACAAACATGACACACCCTCAAGCAAGGGTTCCTTGATTCTGAGTCTGACTGTGCAACACGGATGCTAGGGGCACTCCTGCCCTCCCAGAGCTGAGGTCTGGTGACTAAGGAGACCCGGGGGTGGGGTGGTTCACAAGCTCACAAGTGCCCTGGCCTCTGCACCCACTATGAACAATCATGAAGAAGCAAGTGAAGAGCAGAAGCCAGGTGCTCAAAAATGATCCACGAATAGATCCTCCCCTGCCTGCCTCTCGGGGCTGTTAAGAGAATCAGAGAAGATTAGAATATTGAGCAATGATTGAAGCAAAACAGAGTGATTACTATGTGCTGCAAACAAAGTAGGTGCGGTTCACCCTGTGTTTCATAGGCAAGGAGACAGGTGCACAGAGAAGTTAGGTAACTTGCTCAACAACACAGAGCAAAGGAGTGATAATAGACTAGAGTGAAGCCCGGGCCATGGGGTTTCCCCAAATGATACAGTTCCCCCTGGAGGTAGGGCAGCAGGGAGTCCCCCAGATGTAGGCACAAGCCCTCTTCCCTACACGGGATCGATGCCACTACTACAATTTATCTATTACTTTTCTTTGAGTCCCTTTCTGGAAAAATTTAAATAGTTATTTTTTTGTATATTAGTTTCCTGTGACTGCTATAACAACTTATTACAGCTCAGTGCCTTAAAACAACACAAACTAATTTTCTTAGAGCTCAGGTCAGAAGTGCAAAATGAGTCCTAAGGGGCTAAAATTCCAGGTGTCAGCAGAGCTGTTTCCTTCCTGAAGCTCAGCGCGGAGACTTGGTTTCCTTGCCATTTTCGGCTTCCAGAGGCCACCCAGACTTCTGGGCTCATGGCCCCATCCTCCATCTTCAAAGCACGTCAGTCTCTGCTTTCACCGTCACACCTCCTCCTCTGAATCTCCTGCCCCTTCTGCTCACCTGGATAATCGAGAATACTCTCCCCCTTTCAAGATCCTTAATCAAATCTAAACAGCTTCTTTCACCACAGAAGGTAACAAGCCCAGGTTCCAGGAATTAGAATGGGGACATCTCTGTGGGGGAGCATTATTCAGCCTATCAAAGTCACATCCAAAGCAATAATATCTATGAAATCATAAGTGTATTGGTGTGTGTGCGTGTGTGTGTGTGTGTGCGCGCGTGTGTACACAAACTATATGTGTGTGCTGTGCTTAGTTGCTCAGTTGTGTCCGACTCTTGCGACCCCATGGACTGTAGCCCTCCAGGCTCTTCTGTCCATGGGGATTCTCTAGGCAAGAAGACTGGAGTGGGTTGCCATTTCCTTCTCCAGAGGATCTTCCCAACCCAAGAATGGAATCCAGGTCTCCTGCATTGCAGGTGGATTCTTTACCATCTGAGCCACCAGGGAAGTCGAAAAATACTGGAGTGAGTAGCCTATCCCTTCTCCAGGGGATTGTCCTGACCCAGAGAGGGGATTGTCCTGACCCAGGAACCAAACCAGGGTCACCTGTATTGCAGGCAGATTCTTTACCAGCTGAGCTACCAGGGAACACCACACACACACACACACACACACACACACACACACACACACACACACACACACACACACACACACACACACACACACACACACA